>CM044104.1:20243712-20308654 GCA_024174645.1 Lemna minuta
AGCATCCAAGCAAGAATCAATCTAATTGACTGTCTAGACACCTTCCTTGCTTGTTTCTCTCGAGTTCTTCCTCTTCCTCTTCAATTTCCGCGTCAAAGGAGGGGTAGAAGTCGAGATTTGGTGAAGTATCGAGTGAGAAATCGACGCTTGAAGCTCGCCATCGCGTTCTTGGTGTTCTTCGCGATTATTCATGATAATCACGATGATTTGATCATAAAACGGGTTTAGTGGAAGCGGTTTTTCATTATCTACCTCCCAATCAAGTTTAATTTCTGTTTAGAATAGGATTTCAATCTCAATTTTGTTACAATTCCTCTAAAATCGCGATTTCGCCGTTCCGAAATTTCTCTCCACTTCAATTCATGATTTCTCCGCGAAATCAAGTCCGATTTTGACGATTTTTGATTCCGTGGAATCGATTTGAAGTCTACTTTTATAAAATGCCATTTTCCCAAATTTCTTCCATCAATTTCTCGTCCGATTTGACCAAATTCTAAAAGATGTTCTGAAAATTCCTAAATTCCCTGTGGATTCGACCCATATTTACCATTATACCCTTGAATTCGTGATTAATTCTCAAAATTGGTAAGTTTGGAATTCTTTTTGACGCGATACCGCTTGAAATTGACGACCTCGCGGTCTCGTCCCGTCAATAGTCATACCTTATTCTTTGAAAAAAGGTGTGCCAAAACAGTCCCTAAAAATTTAGCCAAATGCTCACACAAATTCTCACCTTCATCACACAAGAAATCATTGCTTTCAAGAATGCTTCTAAATTGTGGTCTAAAATAAGGAACAAAAATTAGTGATCAGATTGACATGATCATCAATCAGATCTATATTTCTACTTTGACATGGTGAAAAAATGGCAGCCGAATGATGACAAGATGATAACCAAAGAGCAACTAGATGGTGATAAGATGGCACCCACAATGTTACACCTTCAAAATTCTAGCTCACACTCTAGTTGTCAAAGTCAGCATAATTTCGAGCATAAGGTTAGGGCTAGGTGAAATCACAATTCAATTAGGTCTTAAAGTAAGCAATCAAAAAATTTTATAATTTGAACAACATTCATTTTGGCTTTTCAAATCCTTTAGATAAAAGGTTAATGATCTTGTTAATTTCCTCAATCCATCATTGTTGTGTTTGATCAAAGAGGATCCATACAATGCAGAAGCTCTTTGAGAACACCTAACTTTGATCAGATTCTCATCTTCTTCTCTTCTCCACTTTCTTGCTGATCCACATAGATTCTACTCTACTTCTTTAGAAGACATATGTACCTGACGATACTACTTCGTATGGTCATTGAATACACACAATTTAGTGTCAAAACAAAGCCCTCAACTTACCAAATTATGATTAATCGATTTAATTAAAGGGTATAATGGTAAATAAGGGTCGAATCCACAAAAAATTAGGGAATTTTGAGAGATATCTTTGAAATTTGATCAAATCGAACGACGAATTGAGATTAGAAATTGACAATTTATGATAATAAGAAAGATAACTCAATTACAAATCCACGGAATCAAAAATCGAGTGATTTGGATAAGAATTCGCGGAGTAATCGAAGTTTAAAGACTAGAGAAAATTCGTATCGCGAAATTGATTAAAAACTGAAATTAAAACGAAATTAAACTTAATCTACGATTCAAAATGTAAAATTAACACTAAATGATGAAAGATTAAGATGAAAACACGTAATCTAACCCAAAGTAGGCTTCAAAATGATCCAATTAATCGCCGGATGCATGGCTTTTCATTCCGCGTTTTCGAAAACAAAATTAAAGTTCAAGATGTGATTTCTCCTTTATCTCTCGATCAAATCTTGATATCAAGCATTCCTTGGATGCGGAAACGAATCAAGAACATGAAGAAACCAAATCGCACTCGAAATTGGTGTCTGGACAGTTCAAATTTCTTGAAATTTCAAGGGCGAGTTCTTCCGTCGATAAGAACACGTATTTAAAGGGGAAATTTTGGGTGTGACCGTCCTCTGGATAAATGTTCGCGATGAGTCCTCCATCGATTGAATCATCGTGATTAAGTCAGGATCGTCCGATCGACAATGAAAGGCTGAGGTGAGTCCACATGTTTTAATTTGAAACGTCGCATCGCTTGATCATCAGTTGGATTTCAATCCAATGATCGCGATTGATGAGACGGGACCGCGAGGTCGTTGATTTCACACGATCTCGTGTCAAAAATATTTCCGAACTTACCAATTTGAAGAAAATTGATCAAATTGAGGGGTATAATTATAAATAAGGGTCGAATCCACAGGGAAATAAGGAAATTCTTGATGTATTCTTCAAAATTGATCAAATCGGACGATGAATTGATAATAAAAATTGGGGAAAATAGTAAATTATGAAATAGAACTTCAAATCGATTCCACAGAATCAAGAATCACCGAATATAGACTTGATTTCATGGAGAAATCGAAAATCGAAGTGGAGAGAAAATTTCGGACGAAGAAATCGCGATTTTAACTAAAATTAAACCAAATTGAACCTTGAATCCTAATCTAAATTGAAATCAAACTTAAATGAACTAAATACTAGTAAAAACCGCTTCCCCTAACCATGATTAGTGATCGGATTAACTCAATTAACTGGATTAATCGATGAAAATATCGAAGAACGCGTTCGTGAGTTCAAGCTGCAATTTCTACTGATCTACACGGCCAAATCTTGATTTCAAGGGCTCTGGAGGTGCGGAATTGAAGTTAGAACACGATGAGATCAAGAGAAACAAGAGGGGAGGTGTCTAGATAGATCAATTTGTTGATTTCCAACTCAAATGCTTTAGAATTCGGAAGAACACATCGTTTTATAGGGATTTTGGGCGTAACCGTCCGATCGAAACGATCGACAGTTACGATGGAACGGTCCATCGTGGACCATTTAGAACATGTCGTGGCCGTCCGATCTCGATGGACGGTCTGGATGATCCGCGTGATGACCGTTATAAAAACGCATCGATTTGTCGCCGTTGGATCGCGATCCGACGATCACGATGCTCCCCGCCAGATTTTATCACGACCGTTATAACGCATGCATTTAAGGCACGTGACTTGATCGTGATCCGGTGGTCCGCGCATCCACTCGATTGACGCACCTCGATCGGACTTCACCTGATCCGACGTCTCCCCTTCCGCCACGTGTCCTGCATTTTAATTAAAAACCGTGTGGAACTTAGTCCCACACGGAGAAAATTAATCAAGTTTAAAAGGGGCGACGATTCTAAGGGGTAATAATTCCCTTCCGATAAGCGGAAGGCTATATACTATAAACTATATAAAATATAAATATAAATATTACGCCGCGTAGGCGCCGCGTGGGCCCGCGTGGCGCTGCAACGTGGCCTTGCGTGCCACGTCGCATCCACGTGGGTCCCGCATGAAAAAAATCTTTTTTGCATTTATTTTATTTATTTTAATCGTTTAAAAATCTATAATAATTCAGAAAAAATCTATAAAAAATCCCTAAAAATAGAAAATCCATAACTTTTAATATATAACTCCAAATTAATCCAAATTTCTTTCATTTGATCCGAAATTTAATTATCTATCATTCTAAAAAATAAAAATTGATAAATAATAAGAGTTTTAAATTTTATTTCAGAAATACATTTATTTTTAAGGATTTTAAACTTAAGAAAATATAATTAAATGTTTATGAATCGTTTTGTCTCATTATTTTCACTTTAAAAACATTTACAATCTCAAGTAAAGATGGGTTATTAAGTATTTGTCTTTTAAATCATCATATTTAACCCTAATTTAAGGTATTTTTGAGATTATAATTACTTTTTCATGGAATGATAGAAAAATACAAATAAGTATGATAACATGCATGGAAATGAAATCATTTATACCTTAATATGCATAAAAAATCATGTTTTATTATGTTAATATAGCATGTTATCACACCCCCCAACTTAAATTGTTGCTAGTCTCTTAGCAATTTACTACATGATCTCCCTAGAAAGTCTTTTCATCCTTTGATCCTACTACTAAAAAGGTGAAGTGTATAAATGTATGATCACGTCTTCCTCGTAGTGTAGGCCATAATGATCTAGATTCAATCTCTAGGTTGACTTCTTTAGTGCATGTTAGGGTAGTGCTCATCGGCTAATGCTCAAGTCTAATTCTTGATTGTAATCAAGGTGAGCCTATTTAAGGTATGATGCTATGGTGCTGAAAATATACTCACTCTCTCATGAGTGGATGTAATTCCTTACCCTCTCTATAAACACATCACCCCTTCCCTCAAATTGGAGGCTACTTAGTACTTAGAATTCCCCTCAACTCGCTTTCCTCCTTAAAAGAGTGCAATTTCAAAAGGATTCCTATCTTTGGATGCATCGTGTGAGGAGGCTGAAGGAAATAAAAAAGATACTATTTTTAGAGGTATGACTTGGCTAAAAGCAAATATGCTGATAAAAAAAAAAGATTATAAAATCAAAGAAGGTACCACTTGACGAGACGAGACCGCGAGGTCATCGATTTCACACGGTCTCGTGTCAAAAATAATACCGAACTTACCAATTTGGGGAATTAAGAGAGAATTGAAGGGTATAATGGTAAATACGGGTCGAATCCACAGGGAATTTAGGTATTTTCGAGATATCTTTTAGAATTTGGTCAAATTGGACGATGAATTGAGGTGAGAAATTAGGGAAAATAATGTTTTTAGAAAGATAACTTCAAAACGAATCTACGGAATCAAGAATCATCGAGTTTGGACTTGATTTCGCGAAGAAATCGCAAATTGACGTGGAGAGAAATTTTCGGACGTCGAAATCGGAATTTTAGATGAAATTCTATGAAATTGAAAGCTAAATCCTAATCTAAACAAAAATTAAAGATAATAGGAAGATAATTAAGGTAAAACCGCTTCCACTAAACCCGTTTAGCGATCGAAACAAGGTGATTAAGCTAATTAATCACCGAAAACGTCAAGATCGTCACGCCGAGCTTCAAGCGTCGATTTCTCCCTCAATTTTCAACCAAATCTTGATTTCAACCCCTCCATGGATGCGGAAATGAAAGAGGAAGAGGAAGGAATCAAGAGAAATGAGTGGATCGGTATCTAGACAAGTCAATTTGATTGAAATCCAACTCGAATACATAGAACGACGAAGAACTCGTCTATTTATAGGGCGAAAAGCATTAACCGTCCGATCAGTGTTTTTAAGGCTCCATCAACGGTCTAGATGCGTTCTGTAACGGTGAACCGTTACGATGGAAGATAGGCCTTACGATCTTGAATGGACGCTCCCGATTTGATCTTGTGATATGCGTTATAAAACGCATCAAACGTCGTCCTTTAGATCGCGATCCAACGGTCCAGATGATTAGCGCCCGATTAAATCAGGACCGTTATAATACTTTAATTAACGCACGTGTCTTTGATGATCTCCGGTGCACCCGGTCTTCACTTGATCGCGCCATGAGATGCTGCCACGTCGCATCTAATCCAACCGTTATAACTTGTTTATAACGCAAGTGGTTTTGATTTGAATCCGTGGACCACGGGTCCACTTGATCGGCGCGCTCCGATCACGATCCGACGCCCCTCCGCGCGCCACGTCCTGCATGTTAAATAGAGTGTGGGTTAGTCCCACACTGAAAAAAAGAGAAGGGATCGTCGGGTTTATAACACCCGACGACCTATACGGGTATGACCCTTCCCATATAGGGAAGGACAAAGAAATATAAGATATATATCGCGCCACGTAGGCGCGCTGCGCGGGTCCGCGTGGCTCTGCCACGTGGCCTTGTGTGCCACGTCGCACCCGCGCGGGCCCCGCGCACTTTTTACCTTTTTTTATATTTATTTTTAACGTTTTTAAATAGAAATTAAATCAGAAAAACAAGGAAAAAATCTAGAAAAATCCCAAAAATTATAAAAATCATATCTTTTAAAATACAACTCCAAATTAATCCAAATTTCTTTCATTTGATCTGAAATTTAATTATCTATCATTCTAAAAATTCAAAGTATTTAAATAACAAGAGTTTTAATTTATATTTCAAAAATACATTCATTTCTTTAAGATTTTAACTTTAGAAAATTAAATGAATGTTCATAAATATGATTTCTCTCATTATTTAACTTTAAAAACCATTCATAATCTCAAGTAAAGATGGGTTATAAAATCATTTATCCTTAATTTATCATAATTAACCCTAATTTAGTGCATTTTGGGATTATGACATAAATTTGCATGAAATGATAGAAATGCACTCAAAGTATGATAACATGCATATAAATGGAATGTTTTATGCCTTAAATTGCATTAATAATCATGTTTTATCATGTTAAGATTGCATGTTATCACCACTTATGATGATTATACTCCCAAGTGAGGTGGATGATGATGGATAGGGTAAATGGTAGAGATGATGGTGGAGGTAGAGATAAAGGTAGAAGATGTTCCCACTTAATTTCCTTCTTGTAACTTCTTATTTCTCTCTTTCTTTTTTTTTTTTTTTTTTTTTACACATTTCAGAAGACTAGAATGATGATGTGGAGGAGTTTTAGGATTTCTGAAGAGTGTGTAGAAAATGAAGTGTGGTAAAGGTATAAGTACATGTGGGATGAAAAATGGAAGGTAAGATGGATTTGTGAGTTCACTTGGGAGTGTTCATCATCAAAAGCGAAGTTTAAAACAAATTGGTGTAACTACTTGACTGCTTTGGAAGAGAAAGACTACATACCTATAAGGAAAGATAGGAGCTACACAAAAATTTATAGATCATTGCACTCTTTAAAGTGGAAAGTCTAGAATCGAGAAATTCCTTATACTAAGCAGTTTTGGCTAATAATAGGTAAAGGATGGAATTTTATTTCCTCTCAAATACTCTCCTTTTCAATCTCATAGCATTTCAACCTCTGATTACTCTTTTTCCTTGGTGCATGTTAGGTACCCAACCCTAAAGAAGTCAACCACTAAAGCTAATCCATTGGTCTCTCTAGATCATTTGGCTTTTATTACTCAAAATGTAATCATATGGACTATAAGGTCCTCACTTCTACATCTCTAGTAGGTCAGATCTCTAGATGAAAAGACTTCTAAGGTGGGGTAGATTAGATCAAAATTTTGGAAAATAAGAGTTTTTAGGAGGTAGAATTTAAAAATTTTTGAAAAATGGTAGAGCTTTTTCTAAATCCTCACCCCCCAACTAGAATCTTTCATTGCCCTCAATGAAAACTACATGCTCATGTGAGAAACTCATCGAATCATGGCATGAAAACAATAAAAAGTGCGGTGAGATAGGTTTAGAAAAGCTCATTAGTCTGTGATGCTCGTGGGATTTCCGGTGCAGGTGCGCCCTTCCTAATGTAGTTCTCCGATGTCTAAAAAAAATTATAAAACACATAAAAACTAAAAAGGTAAGATAATCTTGGGGTGCCTCCCAAGAGCGCTAAGTTTAACATCTTCAGCAAGACTAAACAAAAAATAAAACCTACGACTACTGATGGGTCAAGGGTGATATCATCACGTCCTCGAGTGCTCGGGAAGATGCAGATTCACCTTATCTGCTGGTGCGGGTGGCTCTGAGGTCAGGTACGGCTTGAGACGATGGCCATTTACATTGAATTGTCGACCGGTCTTAGGGTCGGAGATGAGTACCGCTCCACCGTCGAACAATTCCAGAACCACATAGGGACCATCCCATATGGAGCGCAGCTTTACAGGGAAGAGCTTGAGGCGCGAATTGTAGAGCCAGACCTTGTCGTTGACCTGGAATGATCGTCGTCGGATGTGTCAATTGTGGAAGGCCTTGGTCTTCTCCTTGTAGATTACCGCGTTCTCGTACGCGTCGTGCCTCAACTCTTGTAACTCCTGAAGCTGGAGAAGTCGTTTTTTCCCTGCTTCGTCCAGTGCGAGGTTGAGCTTTTTGATAGCCCAGTAGG
This sequence comes from Lemna minuta, assembly GCA_024174645.1. NCBI lineage: Eukaryota > Viridiplantae > Streptophyta > Magnoliopsida > Alismatales > Araceae > Lemna > Lemna minuta. The sequence continues at coordinate 20,251,647 of CM044104.1, forward strand.
CTTGGTGCTCTATCTCAACCAAAAGGTGGCAGGCTTTCCCAAAGATGAGCTGGAAAGGAGACATCCTGATGGGTGTCTTGTATGCCGTCTGGTATGCCCATAGTGCGTCGGGGAGCTTGTGTGCCCAATCCTTTCCATCTGGACGAATTATCTTCTTAAGAATAGTATTGACTTCTCGATTACTAACCTCTACTTGCCCATTCGCTTGGGGGTGGTATGGCGTGGTGATGCGGTGATGTACTCCGTACTTCTTCAACAACGCCTGAAAGTGAGAGTTGTTGAAGTGTGAGCCGTCGTCGCTGATGATGGCCCTCGGACAACCGTATCGGGCAAAGATGCATCGTGTGATAAATTACAGAACCTCCCGATGATCGTTTGTCCTAGTGGGGATTGCCTTGACCCACTTGGACACATAGTCCACCGCCACCCATATGTACTCTTTCCCGTCAGAGGGTGGGAAAGGTCACATGAAATCTATCCCCCAAAGGTCAAAGATTTCCACCTCAAGGATCGGCCGCATCGGCATCTCATCTCGCTTGGAGATGTTGATCGCCGCTTGACATTGTAGGCACTCCGTGTAGAAACGGTGGGCATCCTTGCAGATGGAGGGCCAGTAGAAGCCGCTTTGCAGGATCTTGTCCGCGGTCTTTCGTGCCGCGAAGTTTCCTCCGCACGTCGATGAGTGACGCATTGCCAGTATGTCTCCTTGCTCCTCCTCCGGTACACATCGTCGAATAATCTGGTCGTATCCTAGGTGGAACAGAAGCGGTTCTTCCTAGAAATAGTACTTAAGCTCATGGAAGAACTTATCTTTTTGGTGCCGGTTCCAATGCTCCGGGATTGATCTAGTGACGATGAAGTTGACGATATGTGCGTACCAGGGGGCATGAGTTGAGATGGCGAGGAGATGCTCGTCTGGAAATGTATCTTCGATGTCCTCTCCTCCCGAGATGTGGAGACGAGATAAGTGGTCTGCCACCGAGTTTTCACTACCCTTCTTGTCTTTTATCTCCAAGTCAAATTCTTGAAGGAGCAGCACCCATCGTATAAGTCGTGGTTTGGCCTCTTTCTTTATAGAGCAAGTACTTCAGGGCCGCATGATCAATGTAGATGATGATCTTGCTCCCCAAGATGTAAGGCCGGAACTTCTCAAGAGCGTAGACCACCGCAAGAAGCTCTTTCTCCGTAGTCGTATAGTTTATTTGAGCTTCGATTAGGGTCTTACTTGCATAGCAGATGGCCGTCGGCTTCTTGTCAAGTCGTTGCCCCAAGACCGCTCCCACCGCGTAGTCCAAAGCGTCGCACATGATCTCAAAGGATAAGTCCCAATTAGAACTTTGTAGAATCGGTGCCTCGATCAGTGCTTGCTTCAATATCGTGAATGCGCGCTTCCTTTCTTCGTGGATGATGAAGTCCTTGTCCTTGCAAAGAAGGGTGGTGAGGGCCTGGGATACTTTCGCGAAGTCCTGGATGAATCTTCGATAGAAGCCGACGTGCCCAAGAAAGCTCCTCAAATCTTTCACGGTATTAGGTAGAGGGAGGTTTTGGATGACCTCTATATTGGCCTTATCCACTTCTAAGCCTTTGCCCGAGACAATGTGCCCGAGCACTAACTTTCAAAGTCATTTTCAAAGACGGAGAAATCGTCCATGAAGACTTCTAAGCTGTCGCCAAGAAAGTCAGAAAAAATTGCCGTCATGCATCGTTGGAAGGTCAGGGGGCGTTGCACAGTCCGAGTGGCATGCGTCTGAAGGCGAAGGTGCCAAACGGACAAGTGAACGTGGTCTTCTCTTGATCATCAGGGTGGATAGCCATCTGATTATAGCCCGAGTATCCATCAAGGAAGCAGAAGTAGTTTGATCCTGCCAGTCGGTCCAGGATTTGGTTGATGAACGGTAGTGGGAAGTGGTCCTTCTTAGTCGCGGAGTTCAACTTTCGGTATTCGATGCAGACCCTCCACTTCGTTGGTAGGCGCGTCTGGATTTTCTTGCCTTTCTCGTTCGTCGTAACCGTTACTCCAGCTTTCTTCGGAACAACCTGTACCGGACTCACCCATTGGCTATCGGATATAGGGTAGATGATTTCTGCGTTGAGCCATTTAAGAATATCTTCTTTTACGGCCTCCCATACCCTCGGGTTGAGTCGTCTCTGGGCTTCCCTGATGGGTCTCGACTCATCCTCTAGGAAGATGCGATGAGTGCATAGTGAAGGGTCCAACCCTTTTAGATCCGTCAGGGTCCATCCGATTGCTTCTTTATTTTTCCTTAGCACTTCCAGTAGTTATTCTTCTTGCTTCATGTCCATCTTGGACGAAATAATTACCGGTTTTGCTTTCTCTTCGTCAAGGAAGGCGTACTTGAGTGTAGACGGGAGAGTTTTGAGCTCCAAAGTTGGCTCGTCCATCGGAAGCTCCTCATATCTTGCTTCCTCGTCGATCATCACAACTTCTTCTACGCATGCATCTGTGTCTTGATCGTCGGCGAAGTCGATGGTGCCCAAGTCTTCGGAAGCTCGTGAAGGGTATTTCATTAATTTGTTGATGTCGACCTTCACGGTGTGCTCTCTGATAACATGCTATCTTAACATAATAAAACATTATTTTTGATGCATATTAAGGTATAAATGATTTCATTTCCATGCATGTTATCATACTTATGTGTATTTTTCTATCATTCCATGAAAAAGTAATTATAATCTCAAAATACCTTAAATTAGGGTTAAAAATGATGATTTAAGAGATAAATAATAAATAACCCATCTTTACTTGAGATTATAAATGTTTTTAAAGTGAAAATAATGAGAGAAAATGTAAAGATGGGTTATTAATTATTTGTCTTTTAAATCATTATATTTAACCCTAATTTAAGGTATTTTTGAGATTATAATTACTTTTTCATGGAATGATAGAAAAATACACATAAGTATGATAACATGCATGGAAATGAAATCATTTATAGCTTAATATGCATAAAAAATCATGTTTTATTATGTTAATATAGCATGTTATCAGCGATATGTCGAAAGGTCCACCGATCGCGAGTGATCTCAGCCGTTATAACTCACGAGATTAACGGCTGAGATGGACTCACTAAGTGAAAATTGAAGCACGTGCACGATCTTCGATCGGGTGGACCTCGCGTCCATCACATCCACGCTCACTGTTCATCGCGATTCCGATCCGATGCTCCATATCACGCCACGCGTCCTGCAATCAAAAAAACAAAGGGAACATAGTCCCACACGGAGAAAAAGAAGGAAACTTGTGGGGTATATAAGTGAGCGAAATAAAACCGTTAGCGAGTTCCTCTATGGAACGCTTATAATTACTATAACCTATGTATGTAAAATATATATATGTATACGTCGCCTAAGTGCCACGCAGGCACTCGCACGAGTCCGCGTGACTCTGCCACATGGCCCTGAGTGCCACGTCGCATCCACATGGGCTCGCGCGAATATTACCCCCTTTTTGCTTTATTTTCAATTAATTTAAATGCTTAAAAATCGAAAATAAACTTACTTAGATTCAACAAAATTCTAGAAAATTCCTAAAAATTGTAAAATTCATAACTTTCAAAATACAACTCCAAATTAATTCAAATTTTTATTTTATTGGATCAGAAATTAAATAATCTATCATTATAAAAAGTCAAATTATTAAAATAATATTAGAATAAATATTAATTAATTTAATACATTCATGTATCTTATAAAATAAATTTATAAAAACACATAAATGTTAATAAAGATCTTTTTCTCTTATATTTTCATCCTTAAAACATGATTATGATCTCAATTATAATTAGGATTAAAAATCATAATGTTTTAACTATATATAATAATCCATAAATTGATGTATTTTTAGATCATAACATGAAATGATACAAAATGATAGAAATATACTTAAAATATGATAACATGCATACATTTGGAATGATTAATGCCTTAAATTGCATTAATAATCATGTAAATTCAAGTATAAATGGCATGTTATCAATACTACTCTTTAATTCTTACTGATACACATAAATAAGTGACCTCCCTAGAATATGCATATCCTTGACATTGAGCTACTATGAAGTAAATAACTTGTATAATTGAAGTTAGTGGAAATTTCAAGATTTAGTGCGTAATTCTTATGAAAGACGACCAATCATTCCTTTTAGGTACACACTAAATTTAGAAGCATAGATAGACTAATATCCATGGGGAAGATCTACATAGATTTCCTCATCCAATTTTCTATGTAAGAAGGTATTCTTTATTATAGATATTATGGCCTAAAAGCCAATCACACTTCTATGTATTTCGTTTATGTTCATTGAATTGAAATTTCTTCATTATCATTCTTTTATGATGTTTGCAATGAAGTCCATAAGCATATGCAATGACTAAGCCAACTATGATGATATCATAATACCCTAATCACTAGTCTTTAAGCATATGTCATAAATATTCCTATTTGTGGGATATTCGCAAAGGACATTGAATTATTCTGAAAGAATAACACTATTTGATCTGACTCATATGATGAGTATGACTGATCTTGTAGCCATCGGTGTGGAGACACTAAGGATAGATAGTGGGTGCTCTTTGAGGAAAGAGTTCACTAAATTAATACATATAAATCCTTGAATGGTAATTATACCTAACTGTCAATCAGGTTGATTCGTGTCACAATTATATATGTGGTCCTTTGACTTGAGACACCAAAGACATCTTGTGGATAATGGTATATGCCATTTGTCAAAGCAAGTTTTTAGAAGTTTTCTTTGGGTCAAAACATCAAATTCTCGCTTTCCATTTTCCTTTTTTTCTATTTGAGTCGCAACGGCCCAAAATCTATTGTCAACATTATTACCCCAACATGACTTTATAACAAGTCTTGTGAGTGCTATGATAACATGAAAATTATACATGAAAATATATAATCATTAATGCAAATTAAGGCATAAAACATTTCATTCTAATGCATGTTATCATATTTTTGAGTGTTTATCTATCATTTTATGAAAAAGAAGTTATAATGTCAAAATACATTAATTTTGGGTTAATTATGATAAATGAAGAAAAATCTTTTTCAGATTAGATTATCCTCATCTTTATTTAAGATTATAATTAGGTTTTAATGTTCAATAATAAGAAAAAAAATACTTTTTATACACTCATTTAGTTTTTGAACTTTAAAAACCTAAAAGAAATGAGTATATTTTTAAATAAAAATTTATTCTCTTGTTAGTTATTGAATTTGACTTTTTACAATGATATATAATTTAATTTTTGATCCAATGAAACAAATTTGGATTAATTTGGAGTTGTATTTAAAAATATATGAACTTTCAAATTTGTAGGGATTTTTTTGGAATTTTTTTGAATTTTTTTATCAATTTAATTCGATTTATTTTCAATTAAAAGTAATAAAACAAATTTTATCGCATGCTAACGTGGCAGCTGACGTGGCGCAGACGAAAACAGCGGTGCCATGTGGCAAAATATGAGACCGCTACGAGTCACACACGTGTATATAAGAGGATGTGTGTGTGATTAAGGAGAAAGCACCTTTTTAAGGATTTTTGCTATATCCTTATTTGCATATACATTATATACACATTAGTTCCCCTTATTTTTGTCATGTAGGACTATTTTTATGTTTTTATGTGCGTAGGTGACATGACATTGTGTGGAGCATTCGATTCGCGTGTTAAAAGAAGATCGTCGATCTTCACTTAAGGCGGGGTACATGGCGCATTTCTGTTCGTCAGAAAATAATTTTAAAAATGATTTAATTTGTGCCATCCATCAAAGGAGTTATAATGGCTAAGATTAAAACCGACGAAAATGCATCCGGAGCATTAGATCAAGATCAGACGGATGGCATTTCATGCGTTTTCTCTTCACACGCGATGTGGCAAGATATCGGTGATCCATATCTGATCTAACGGACATGATTTAAATGTAACGATTCACAAATGCACTTCATCAGAGCCGTTGATCAAAGATTTAAAGCTCCATCCACGGTTACGCCCAATTTTCCCTATTAATTGAGATGTTCTTTGACAATGTAAATCATTCTTGGATGTTTTCAAGTAATCAAACTGTCTAGACACCACCATCCTTGGATCTCTTACTTTCTTCTTTTTCTAGACACATTTCCACGTTGACATAGTGGTTGAAAATAAGATTTCATCAAAAGAATAGGGAGAATTCGCCTCTTGAACGCTAACTATCGTCTTCCAAATCACGGAATGAAAACACTTTGACCCGATGATTGACGGAACGAGACCGAGTAGTCGCTGAATACACACAGTCAAGGGTCAAAAAAAAGTCCAAACTTACCAATTTCAAGAATAATTCATGAATTGAGGGGTATAATGGTAAATAAGGGTCGAATCCATAAGGAATTACAGAAATTTTAAAGGATCTCTTTGAATTTGATCAAATTAGATGATGAATCAATGATAGCAATTGGGGAAATTGATATTTTATGAAAGAGGACTTGAAGACGATTCCACGGAATCAAAATCAATGAATTTGACTTTGATTTCGCGGAGAAATCGAAGATTGAATGGAATAGATTTTTCTGAAAATATAAAGAGCGAAAAACCGAAAATAAGAAATAAATTAAACTAAATTATGATTCTAAAATGAACTTAAATGCTAAATGAAGATAGATAAGGATGAAACACGATCCCTAACCCACAATTGCAATCGAATTAATCTAATTAATTGCAGAAATCAAGGCTATTCATCAAAATTTGAAAATCGTGATTCGTGGAGTTCAAGCGTCAATTTTTCCTCGTCGATCATCGAAATCTTGATCATAAGCACTCTGCGGACGTGGAAATGAGTCTAGAAGCGATTGGATCAAGAGATTCAAGAGATTTGGTGTCTAAACAATTTGATTTACTCGAATTTCTCTCGAATGCTTTACAATCTCGAAGAGCATCTCAATTTATAAGACAATTTGGGCGTAACTGTCCGATCTCCATTTAATCCATGATCAATGGCTCTGATGAAACGCATCGGATGCGAATCATTACCGTTAAGTCATGGATGTTTGATCGCCAATCAACCGCTGAGATCGAGCCACGTCTCAAAATGCTCGCCGTTGGATCGCGATCGGTTGCTCTTGATGCATTTTTCGTCGGTTTAATCTCGACCGTTATAACTCCTCTTAATCAACGATTGAGATTAAAATGCAATTCAATGAATCTGATCTCCCCTCACTTAAGTGAAGATCAACAACTAAGAATCCTCGAGCGATCAAACGCTCCACAAGCTGTCACGTCGCCTCCTCGTCTTGACCGTTGATCGCGATACGATCGAACGATCTAGATCGCGCCACATCGCCTGCGCGATAAAAATAATATGAAAAATCAATTTAAATTAGAAAAATCAATTTTTAAATTCCGGAAAATCCTTAGAAATTCATTAAAAATTCAGAAAATTTCAGAAAAAAAATCCTAAAAAATCCCTAAAAATTAGAAAACTCATAACTTTCAAAATATAACTTCAAATTAATCCAAATTTCTTTTATTTGATCAAAAATTTAACTATCTATCATTCTAAAAATTCAAATTTAATAAATAACAAGATATTTAATTTCTATTTCAAAAATACATTCATTTCTTTAAGATTTAAAACTTTTGAAAATTAAATGAATGTTTATAAAAGTATTTCTCTTATTATTTAAATTTGAAAACTAATTATAATCTCAAGTAAAGATTGGTTATAAAATTATTTATCTTTAATTCATCATAATTAACCCTAAATTAATGTATTTTGAGATTATAATGACTTCTTCATATAATGATAGATAAATACTCATAAATATGATAAAATGCATAGGAATGAATCTTTTATGCCTTATTATGAATTAATAATCATGTATTATCATGTGTAATTAGCATGTTATCAGTGATTGATAACATGTTATTTATACATGAAATTACATAATTATTTATGCAAATAAAGGCATTAATCATTCCAAATATATGCATGTTATCATATTTTAAGTATATTTCTATCATTTTGTATAATTTCATGTTATGATCTAAAAATATACCGAATTATGAATTATTATACATAATTAAATATTATAATTTTAATCCTAATGATATTTAAGATCATAATCATGTTTTAATGATGAAAATATGAGAGAAAAGATCTTTATTAACATTTATTTGACCTTTATAATGATAGATTATTCAATTTCTCATCCAACAAAAAAAATTTGACTTAATTTGGAGTTGTATTTTGAAAGTTATATTTTTACAATTTTAGGAAATTTTTTGGAATTTTTCCTGAATTTATTTGAATTTATTTTGATTTTTAAGGGTTTAAATTAATTAAAATAAACGCAAAAAGGGGGTACTATTCGCGCGAGCCCACGTGGATGCGACGTGGCACGCAAGGCCATGTGGCAGCGCCACGCGGACCCGCGCGAGTGCGTGCGTGGCACGAATGTGACATGTGCTATTTATATATACTCGTGATATTAATGTTATAGTACATATAAGCATCCGATAGTTCGGATTTAAGCTAATCATTACGTCTGCTCTACCTTTTAAACGCGCAACCCTCCTTGTTTTTCTCCGTGTGGGACTATGTTCCTGTCGTTTTATTTTGATTTCAGGCTGCATGGCGTAACGTGGAGCGTCGGATCAACATCGCGATAAAAGGAGCACGTAGATGCGGTGGACACGAGGTCCATCCAATCTTGATCAACGCATGTGGTTAAAAAATTCACTTAAGTGAATTCATCTGAGCCGTCGATCGCGCGAGTTATAACGGCTGAGATCACTCGCGATCGGTGGATGAAGATCCAACGAATGACCACTAAACGACGTGCCCCTTCACTTGAAGATGTGGACGCATCCTGATCTTTGATCCTTGATCTGATGGATGCGATTTAATCGCACCGTTTTGATCAAATAAGCTTCATCGCGACTGTTGATCAAGTGGCGTCTCTTCATTGGATGGTCGCGCCCAAATCTGCCCTTTAAATACGAGTTCTTCGAGATGGAAGAACGCACCCGTGAATTTTTGAGAAATTCGAACTGTCCAGACACCCAATTCATGTGCCATTTGATTTCTTGTGTTCTTAATGTATTTTCGCATCCAAGGAACACTTGAAATCAGAATTTGATTGAAAGATAGAGGAGAAATCACATCTTGAACTTCAATTTAGTCTTCAAATATGCGGAATGAAAAGCCATGCATCCGGCGATTAATTGGATCATTTCGAAGGCTACTTTGGGCTAGATTGAGTGTTTTCTTCTTAATCTTTCATCATTTAGTGTTAATTTTACATTTTAAATCGTAGATTAAGTTTAATTTTAGTTTAATTTTAGTTTTAATCATTTTCGCGATACGAATTTTTACCCCATTTTCAAACTTTGATTACTCAGCGAATTCGCATCCAAATCACCTGATTTTTTTTACGTGGGTTTGCAATTGAGTTATCTTTCTTAATATCATAAATTGCCCAATTTCTAATCTCAATTCGTCATCTGATTTGACCGAATTTCAAAGATATATCTCAAATTTCCTTAATTATCCGTGGATTCGACCCTTAATTATCATTATACTCTTTAATTAAATTGATTAATCATAAATTGGTAAGTTTAGGACTTTGTTTTGACACTAAATTGTGTGCATTCAACGACCATACGAATTAGTTTCGTCAGTGATCAATTGGATCATTTCGATCGTTTTCTCGGGGTTAGATTATGTGTTTTCTCCAAATTTTTTGTCATCTATCATTAGATTGAAATTTAATTTTTAATTTTGGATTTCTCTTTCTTTGCATTCGGAAATTTCTATCTAGTTTGCTCTTTGAATTCTCCTCAAATATTAATCCAAATCGAGTGATTTTTTATTATGTGGATTCGTCTTTGAGTTCTCTTTCCAAATCTATCAAAATTTATAATTTTTCACCTCAATTCATTGTCCGATTTGATCAAATTTTAAATAATACATCAAAAATACCTTAATTCTCCGTAGATTCAACCCTTATTCATCACTATGCTATTTAATTTGTGATTAATTTTTAAAATTGGTGAGTTTGGTAAATGTTTTTATGCTTATCTGTGTGTTTTCAACGACCTTTCAGATCCGCTTCGTCATGCTACTCACGATATTTTTTTATCACGGAAAGGCCAAGGGTCCCTATCAATGAAACCCTCTTGAGATTTCTTTTCTTCTTCTTGCAAACCTTATATGTGTAAGAAATACGGTGGTTGAATGCACAAATTTACATATCAAAAACATTATTCTCAACTATTCAAATATATTATTTTTAAATTAGAACAATGGTGAGTCGAGGTTGAATCCATAGGGAGGAAGGTTCTAAGATTGAAATCAAGAGATTTTTTTGTATTTTTAGATTATTTTTAGAAAGCAAAGATGAACAATGAAAGGAAGAAAATGTGTCTGAAAGTGAGATGAACCGAGCAAGTGCTTCCAAACTCCTTGCAAAGATTAGAAACCCTTGATCGATGGTGGAAAAGTGATTTTAGGGTTTGAAAATATAAAAATGTAGATAAAAAGATGTAGAAACAGAAAATATAATGGAAAATGGTTCTAATTTGATGATTTGTGATGAAAATACAATCTAGTGAAGCCCCCTAATCAAAACATACCTTCGAGAGCTCGTGTATGTGGCCCAGACTTGTCATGTTACATCCAACATGAGGAATGAATGTAAAAGAGAAGAAAATCATAGAGAATGTTATTCCACACACAAAGAATGATCAATCGCTGTCTTCTTTCCTTCTGGCTAGCCAATACTAGAAGCATATAATGAAGAACTTGAAAACCCTAATTTTTTGTCTCAAAATCTAAATCAGCCCTAGAAAATTCGTAGAGCTTGAAATAAAATCATGCCTAGGAAATTTTATCCCTTGACTCGATCAGGGTCATGAGATATCGTGATTTTAATTTGTGATTATTTTTTGTCGTTGATCTGGATTTCTCTCTCCTCCAACCGTCCTGATCAAATCCCTCCTCGTCAAAACCGCTTGGTCAAACATCAAGTTAGACCTGAAAAACTAAAAAAACATTATTTTCTCTCTCCTCTCTCCTCTCTCTTCTCTTTTTCTCTATGCTCTCCTCTCCTCGGGATGGCAGAGAAGCCATTGAACTGCGGGGCACGAGTGGAGAAGCAAAGATAGGTGGAATGATTTTCTCACACACAACAGAGAAAATTATCTTCCACTCACAAGAGAAAGGAAGAAAAAAGAAGAAATGAGAGAGAAGAGAATGCACGATGGAGCGAGGAGAAGAGAGGGGAGCTGAGAAGGAGGAAGAGAAGAAGTGGAATTGTAGCTTGTGAGAGAGGATAGGTGAGTGTGGTGCGATGCAGAAAAATGAGTAGAAGGCGCGATAGGAGGCTCAATGAAAATTGCTTCCGTCACATGAGAGAGAGTGAGGATGGAAAGAAGGCTTGCGCACGATGAAAATCCATTGTGCGAGAGAGAAAGAGGGAGGGAGATGCTACACAAAGAAAGAGGCAGCAGAAGAAATTTATGAGCAAAGCATAAGGAAGAGAGGGAAGAGAAAGGCATTTTGAGAAGGAAAATTTAACGCGCGACGGAAAGAGAATTTCATCGCGCGAGAAAGAAGAAGGAAGAGGGAGAAAGAAGAAAATGAGAAGAAAATAAGGGAGAAGATTTTCTCCTCCCCCTTATGCGCACATGTGTGTGTGGGGAAGGAAGGAGAGGAGAGAGGTCAAACGAGAGAGAGAGAGAGGGTGGAGGAGATGCTTATCTCATCGGGACGGAAATTTTCTATTGCGAGAGACCCTCTCTATTCTTTCTCTTTTTTATCTTCTTTTTTTTTAATTAATTTTTAATATAAAAATCCATTTTTCAATAATTTTATTTTCTAAAAACTCCTAGAAAATAAATAAAAATTTCATTTTTATAGAAATATTATATTCTTGATGAATTGATGTCATTAAATGCTTATAATTTATGAAAAAATCAAGAATATTCTCTTAAACATTAAAAAAATTATCATTTTAATCATTTCAAATCATGATAACATGTATTTATGATAATATTTTAAAGAAAAGAGTGCATAAAATGCATGATATTTATGCATGAAATTGTATGTTATCAATACCCTAGATTGATTCAAGAAGATTGAGAGGAGTCAATTAGCATATGATCAAAGTTATATTCTAAAGAGCATCTATGTTGTATAAATCTCCTTTGAAAACTTGCAAGATGGTATTAGAGCCATTTTTCAAGAGCCTGGAGAGATATTTCCTTTATTATTGCTGTATATTGATTGAGGTTCTTTGAAATTGAGTTATTCATATGTTTTAACTTAGCTGTTACGTAATCTTGAAGATAATAGGCTTTTCAGGATGCAAAATCTCTTAGAGGAGTTATACTTTTTTTTTGTTCAATAAATTTTTTCAAAAATAATTCTTTAAGGGACATTCAAGTCTCAATATTCTAGAATTTTTTTTAGGAAATCTTGTTCAAGATCCATCTAGATCTTGTACATAAAAAGATCATCTCCAAAATCTGCAGTCTTACTTGATTCAAGATCCAAAATAGCTCAACCTAAGTCTTCAAAAATTTTCTTTAGAAATATCTTTCAAGATTTATCAAGAATTACTCCTGAGAGGTTGTGTATTTTTGTATCTGTTCTCTTGAGTGGCTGACTTGAATTAGGATAAGAAAGAAAAATTTTCTCAAAGTGTGTGAATAGGTCATTGTGCTCATAGTCAACTCCTTAATCAGGAGAAAATTTTGATATTAGGCTTTTTGGATAAAATACCTCCAACAAAGACAACCTTGGTCAACAAAGACCATAAGAGTATTGTTGAAATTACTTCTTAAGACTCAATATGGCTTCATTAAATAAGAAAAACTGTAGAGAGAGATTTTTTCACTAATCATAATCTTTTCAATGGAACAATTACATTAAGAGGATTTAAGAACCTCAAATTTTAATGCATCATCTTCTAGAAATAAGACCCACAACTTTTAACTCATATTATTTTTTAGTGGCTTAATCTAGAGACTATTATATTCAATTAGTTACTAGATTCGATGAAACCAAATACAATTGAGTATTTTAGGTATGAGCAAAATTTGTAAGGATATATGGGATAAATTTAATGAAAATTTCTCCAAAAAATTAAGATGATGATTGTATATATGAATTACTTGTTTCCGCCAATAGAACCTATCAAGTACAAAGCAAATGTACAAGAATATGCAAGTGATCTACTGAAACTATGGAGAGAACTTGATCTTTATGGTCCTCCAAATCCAAATTCTCTAGATAGAGAATATATTCTTCAAGATATGGTGTGTTCCTTCTTAATAGGTCTCAAACTTGAATTTTTGAAGTCTTCTAGACACTTTACTGACGTCTTTTTGGTTTCAAACTTGAATTCTAGAATATATTTTTGAATTTTTGAAGTCTTTTTGAAGTCTTCTTAAATGCCCCATGGATGTTAGTTTGTGGAGTCACAGCTCATGTCTCATAATTCCTCTGTTTGTTTGTCATATATCTCTTGTCCCTAGCAATAAAAAGGTACAGTAATTCACTTTACTGACGGTTGTTGGGATAAGGAAAGTAAAATTATAACCTATCGAAATTTTAGAAAATACATTTCATATTCCAAAATTCATTGGTCTTGTATCAGTTCAAAGGTTAGCCAAAATTCTAGAGATCACTATCATTTTTATGATGATTATTCATTTTTGATAAATAATGTGTCGCAACTGAGGATTGGTTTTGCCAAGGACTCCAAGGGACTCTATTTTATGATTCAACCTAAGGAAAAAGCTTCCATGAGTTATGTTCTACTCCAAAGCGATGGTCAAATAATGTTGCTTCATAAGGAACTAGGATACCCTTCTTTTCATCTAATACACAAAATTTTCCCAATCAAATAAAGGGAAATTTGGAAAAGCTCAAAAGTGAAATCTTTGAATTTTGGAAAAATACAAGAGAACTACATCTCTTCCGTCTACCAATATTTCATCACATCAATTTAGATTAGTCCATTGTGACTTGTGAGGGACCATTATTAATTAAAAGTCTAGATGGTCAGAGTTGGTTCCTTGTGTTTTTCAGATGATGGTACCAAATTTCACATGGGTTTATTGGTAAAATCACAAATTTTAAGTTAAGTCTTTCATTCAAAATTTTGATAGGACTACAAGTCAAAAATTTTATGTCAAAATAATGAGGTTTAGGTCTGATAATGCAAAAGACTTCTATAATTGTGAAGAAGCATATTTCTTGCAAAGGAGGGAAGAATACATCAGATAGCTTGTGCATACACACCACAACAAAAATGGTGTCACTAAGAGGAATATAGGACATATTATGGAGAAAGCTAGGGCTTTAAACACTCCAAAGCCAAGAACCAAAATTATTGTGATGAGAGACAGTTTTAATTGCCACCCAACTAATTAATAGGTTACCCTCTAGTGCCCCATTTTTCATTAGTCCAATATACAAGATGAGTTCAATTCTTCCTAATATACAACTTAATAATTCTCTTTAGTTTCTATGTACATGTTCCTTTAGTTATAAAAGACAACTTAGAAGCCAAAGCCATCAAATGTGTTTTTCTTGGATACTCCAATGTTCAAAATGGGATATAAATGTTTACCCACCATTAATGAGTAAAATAATAATATCCAAGGATAAATATTTCCATGACTATAAGAATCATCATCTAGAAAATATACATTTTTGCAAATATCAAATACAACTGATCATGTTATTCCATAGTAATTTGGAGAAAAACCAAAATAGAGTTGATGATGAGCATGAACTTGTGGAGGACAAGAAACTATAGTTTTAGTGAATAAAAATCTTTTTGGTGAGATAACAGAAAGTGATACCTATCATAGAGGAAGAAAATACTATAGTAAGGAGAAGTGAGAGGCGAAAGGTTCCTAAAAATTTATATCTTGTAGAAGATGTTTGGTTTTGAGGTCAATAAACCTTCCAAAATTTTTGATCGAAAACATCGAATGCAGAGGAATAGATTGAATCAGATGTTCAAAATATGAAGGCACCAAGAGCATATGATTCAATCATCTAGTATGTATGATAGAAAAACATACTTACAAAGTTCCCTTGAAGGAGTTCTTGAAGCTATTCAAGTGTCTAGCCTCTAGTGATATCCACATGCTCTTCGGATGGTTGGATCTCCTCTTCAAAGCTCTTCACCAAGAGAGAAAATAAGAAAGGACATAATTCTCACAAGACTTGCATGGGGACACCTTGAGTTGTGGTTAATAACATGCAATTTACACATGAAATTATATGGTTATTAATTCAAATTAAGGTATAAAACATTCCATTCTTATGCATCTTATCATACTTTGAGTGCATATCTATCATTTCATGCAAATTTAAGGTATACTATCAAAATGTACTATTTTAAGGATAATCATGAATAATTAAAGAGAGATATTTAAGATTAAGTTATTCTCATCTATATTTGATATTATAATTAGGTTTTAATATTAAATAATAAGAGAAAATACTTTTTATACTCTCATTTATTTTTTAACTTTATTTTCTAAAAGAAATGAGTATATTTTTTAAATTAAATTTTTTTATTTTTTTTTAACGATAGATTTTTTAATTTCTGATCAAACAACACAAATTTGGATTAATTTGGAGTTATATTTTAAAATATATGAAATTTCTAATTTTTAGGGATTTTTTTGATTTTTTTTTGAATTTATTTAAATTTATTTGGATTTATCTTGAATTATAAAGAATAAAAAATCATATTAAAATCACGATAACGTGGCAGCTGACGTAGTGACGTGTGTACACGCCACGTGACGATGTATGTGTGTGTATGTCCGTGTGCACGTGTGCGCGTGTGCACGTGTGCGCACATGTGGGCGTGTATGCACATGTCTGCGCGTGTATGCGCACGTGCGCGTCTGTGTGCGCATGTGTGCGTGCGTATGTGTAAGGGTTAAGCATCCTTCTCATGATATAAGCTAAGCCTGTTAATACACATACATTATACACCCGTCGAATCGCTTTAATTTTTGTCATGTTAGACTATTTCTCTTTGTTTTTATTCGCAAGTGATGTGACACAATCTAGTGTAGACAATCACGCGATTTAATCGCGATCATCGATTTGTACTTACTTGAGGGGGTATGTGGCGACGTCTGATGAGGCGACGATTTCTTTTAAGATGATTTAATCTCAGCCACTCATCTAGGGAGTTATAACGGTCTCGATTATAGCGCTTGAATGGACTCACGTGGACACGTGGACTTACCTCGAAGGCTTGATGAAGATTAAATGGCGGACGTTAAGCGATGCTTCTTCTTCAAGCCCGACGTGACAAAATCTAAGCGCTCCATCTTTGATCAAACAAACATGACTCAATGGCAAAGATTCGCATCTAAGCATTTCATCTATGTTGTTGATTGAAGATGAAGAGCAAAATCTAATGGTTATGCCCAATTTAGCATATAAATCCATATTTCTTCGACGATGTAAAACATTCAAGGGTGTTTTTAGTAATCAAACTTTTTGGACATCTCAACCCTTGAATCTCTTGCTTTCTTCGTCTTCTAGATCAATTTTTGCGTCCAAACAGTGTTTGAAAGTGAGATTTCATGGAGAAAACAGTGTTTAGATTTAATTTTGTTTTTCTCTCTCTTCATGTTCAAAAATTATACCTAATTTTTGCTTTTTAATTTCTCCGTGAATCTTGATCTAAATTGATTGATTTTTAATTCTATGAATTTGTCTTTGACTTCTCTTTCTAAAATTACTAAAATCTTTAATTTCTCACATCAATTTATCATCCAATTTTGATCAAATTTGAAGAACACTTTAAAAATATCTTAATTCTCCGTGAATTCAACCCTTATTTACCACTAAGACATGGAATCTATGAGCCAATTAGAATCGAACAGTCCACTAGAACATCTCTTGAGACTTGAGCTGATTACAAAAATATTCTTCTCCGTTATTTAATTTTCTTTTGTAAACCCTTTATTTTGTAAATGATAAAGTACGTAATTCAAAGTGTTTTCCTTTTCTGCGATCATGATAAAATTTCAAATCATCATAATTTCTGATTAATTGGAGCATTTTAGAGTATTTCGTGAATGATCTAGTCCAACCACAAGCGTGCATAAACCAATACAGTTACTCACTCGTGTCTACAGCACAAACAAAGTGGAGGCCAACAAACGAGAAAACCATCATCATTTTTTATGTAGAGGAACATGATTGAAGGAAACAGAGGAGATCATACACTAGACGCTCTGCACCTTATTTTTCGCAGCAAGGGCCTTGTAAAGCCGACTGATCTCGTCCTGTAGGAAGATAAATGGCGGTTGGTCAGCGGGGGAGAGAGAGAGAGAGAGAGAGAGAAAGTAGAGATAAAGGGCAGTTGTCCAGTTACCTCGTAGTGTTTCTTCAGCTGGGCTCTCCTCTTCTTTAATGTGGGAGTGATCATACCTTTTTCAATGTCAAATGGCTCAGGCTCAAGGATGACTCCTCTGATATATTCAAAACCTTTCATCTGTTTCACAAAGATTGGCTCGCATTTAGAAAGTTCAGAGGGAGAGGACAAAACTTTTGATTGTACAAGGCTACCAAAGTAAAAACTAGACATAGACAGAGCAAGATTCCCTTTAATTCCAGCCTCATTGATTTCAGCGAAGGACGTCCAAGAGTCGATTGACATAGAGAGAAGGGGGGAGACAGACAGACAGACAGACACAGACAAAGATCAAACCTCCCTTTCTTTTCTACCGTACTAACTCAAATGTTAGGGTACAAATGAAAAAGCTGAATAGATAGATTAAGAGAAGATAGAGACGTGCATGGCCAAATTGATGCTTTCAGTTTGGTGGCTTAGCTCTCTATTCTTTTACTCTTTATGAGAAAGATGACAGAAACGAGAATCCAACCTTGTATAGACCTGAATCTCACAAAACTAGAGAGAAAAATAGTACCTTCTCACGCTGAGCAATTGCTTTCAAATCAACAAGGATGTGCTCCCGGAGCTGATCCAGCAAGCATAGTTCAGACAACTGGCCAGTGTGGCCTTTTGATTCGGCCCACTTCATCGTGTTCTCCTCATTGGGAACAATAACTGCCACCAGCATAGACTGGAAGCTATCTCCATACACCCAAATCTAGCACAAATAAAATAGTGAACTCGTCACAGATCACTCAATTGGACTTCATTAGATGACTTCTCAAAAAATCCGGATCCTTTGATCGAAATTAAAAGAATTCCAAAGATCATTTTGCACGCATAACTAATGCCATCAAAGTAGAGATAATCCATAATCACACATTGCTTTGAAGGGGGTTTTAAAATAAAATTCAGTTCATTTCATCGATAAATCAAATTAACCAAAAGATCATTTCACAAATATTGAGAATGCCATCAAGGATGTGATCAGGAATCCAAATCAAGGAGTGAAATTTTCCTAAATTTCCATTTAGAGAGCTTTCTCAGAAAAATTCCAGACAACAAATTGAGAGAATTTTGGACCCTAATCCAATAAGTAAACCTGTTCACATACCATATCGAGGAGACTCCAAAAAATCCAGAAAATAAATGGAGAAATTATGAAGTAATACAATTGATTTTAGGCTCGAATTTTTTCCAGACCGAAACTCAATAAATTCATGATTCCTAATTCAGGAAGCAAATATTCCCCCCCCCATCTTAAATTTTAGTCTTCTTTTAGACAAATCATACAAATGCAATACTTACAACATCTTTTCAAAAAAAAAAAAATACTTACATCATCTACGAGTGGAGAGATCGAGTACACTTTCTCCAGGAACTCTGAGGCCACGTATTCACCCTGGGAAAGCTTAAAGATGTTCTTTTTTCTATCTATAATCTTAAGGACCCCATCAGGACTCATCTCCCCAATATCCCCTGCAGAAGAAAAAAGTTGCTCGTTTATCCATAACAAGAAGTTTTTGTGAGATGGCATTGATTTCTACCAGTGTGGAACCAGCCATCTCTGATGACCTCTCTGGTCAACTCCTCGTTCTTGAAGTATCCAGAAAAGACAGTTTTCCCACGAACGCAGACTTCTCCACGAGAGGGAGTAGCAAGAGGGTTGTAGTCCATCTCAGGGACTTCTACAAGACGAATCTCGCAGTAAGTAGATGGTACCCCAACAGTGCCCATCATGGACAAGTCATCAGGTAGGTTAACCGTGCAGGATCCACATGTTTCAGTCAACCCTGAGAGACCACCAAGAATTCATAAGCTATGATTCAAAAAAGAGCAGGCTAACAAGAATCTTTAATTTTTTCCATTTCATAATCAAATTTTTCAAATGAAAACTAACATTTATAAACAACTGTCTGTGCAATGGGCTGATATTTATCTTCCCAAACAGAAATTTTGCTGTCCGGAGTATATCTTTCCTATTCCTCAAACCAAACGGAGATAATCACTTGCTCTATCATATGAAAAAATTCTTATATATACCTTTATGCCATTCATACATTTCTCCTCACAAGAAAAAATTCCTTTTTATATCCTGATAAGTAGTTCGACAAAAAGGTCAGGTTTACTAACCATAGCCTTGGACAAAGTGAGCACAAGTAGTGACCCTCAGGAATTCCTCAATTTCTGAGCTGATAGGAGCACCTCCGGTGATTATAAGGCGGATGCGACCTCCTAAGCGAGCACTAACCTGAATAGAGAACCATGATTAAAAAAAATCAGACATGAAGAAGAAAGCATTCATCACATACAAGAAGAAAAACATGAAGTACAAACCTTTCGAAATGCCAAGCGATCAGCAAGAGGAGAGGCAGTTTTATGTGAGTACCCTTCTTTCATATAATAAAGTTTCCTTCACGAAAAATAAAGACATTTTCAGCAGGTTGATTAAAATTTATGTAACGCAAGGATCAGATGGCAGCTTACCGTTGATAGAGATAGTTAAAAATCCTCCTCCTCAGGGGTCTCAGTTCATCTATCGCTTTCAGAATACCAGCATGAACTTTTTCAAAAACTCTAGGAACACCAGTTAATAAAGTTGGTTTGAGCTCCTGTATATCATCCCTTATGGCATTTAGATCCTGAAAAGAAACACAATACCCTATCAGAAATAACTAAACTGAAGGATAAATTCTTAAGTAAAATGTTCAAACAGCCTTGATACCCCATGGTAGTACCCAACAGAGGCTCCTTTGTAGAAAAAGTATTCTTCAATCGTGCGGTCAAGGATGTGAGCAAGTGGGAGGAAAGAGATAAAGACATCGTCTTCTGTCATCTAAAACCAAATTCAAAATAATAATCTTAATTTTGGTTGATAAAAAGTCAATCATGTGAGTGTTACATTCTCATCAACCTAACCTTCTCTTCAAATTGATCCATAAAGACATCAACACTCCTCACATACATGGCATGGTTATCATGAGTCAGAATAGCTCCTTTTGGATTTCCACTTGTCCCACTTGTGTACATGATGGTGCATATATCTTCGTACTTAGGCGGGATAGGTTTTGATGGATAATCTTTTCCCTGTTAGGAAAACTCATTAGACTCAATCAAAGAAAAAGACAAGATCAAGTGATGGAAATAACATCAAATCCTTGTGCATAGAAATGAAGATGGTTAGTGAGATGTTGGAGTAATAGCCATGGAGAAAATCAAGAGGAGGTTCAAACCAGCTCAAGGAATTCGCTCCATGAGTATGATTGTACTCCAAGTTTTATTTGCCTCTTCCCTTTCATCATCTGTTATGCTGGTGAAGGAAATAACCGCTGAAACCATATATGGAAGAAGCATTAGCAACCATAGCAGAGGATTCATGCTCTTTAGATGCAGTATATGATCTGTCTTTCTTTCATATAAGACTCTTTAACAGCAATTGGGCATTTGTGGCCATAGTAATGACATGTGTGCCACAAGGGCACAAGAAAAAAATAAGCACGTGGTTTGCCAAGCACAATATATCACATACCATGGCAGGAAGTGGAGTATTCAATGTTTCTAGTGTTGACAGGCCAACATTTTCTCTCTCTCTTGCCTTGCTATCCTTCCCTCCCTCGTTCCCTCTCTTAGAATGTTTTCTAAATGATCCCTAATTCTCAGCCAAAAAATTTCATCCTCCTGTTGAGAATCATCACCATTGTGCATGCTGAGGCATGTGAAAGACGATGATTGCACACAGAGCAGGTGAACCATGTGAATTTGTGGTGGACACATTGAACATGTCAATGGCATACCCATCACATGCACCATGATGTTATTTCTCTTCAAGAATCATGAAGAACCAAGAAAATAAAAGTTAGGATCTTAGATATATTTAAAGACTTGAGATGCATTAAGTTTGGTTTCATTAAACCAAGCCAGCCAAAATTGGGGAAAAAATACTTTACAGATAATCCCTACCTTTTAGCCGCTTGGCAGACACACTACTCAGGGTCTGAAAATTAAACAATATAATATCCAGTCAACATTAGAATTCACAAGAAAAAATTTATTTGAACTAAAAAAAGGATGAAAATACTTACTCCTTTGATTTTCTTGTCTTGAACAAAGACGAAATCGATTTCAGCATGATCTATCACATAATCAACGGCAGCCGACCCTGTAACCAAGAGGACAGGGATAAAAATAAACACAGAATTCATAAAAATAACTTCATGGACATAAGAATGCTGTTTATGCAAGGTTTAAACAGTAAACTAGAAAAATTACCTAGTGTATCATACAAAGGAATACAGATCAAGCTGTAACCATTGCAAGCCTGCATAAAACTCAAACTCCGTCATCAAGCTTATCAAAAAGAATGAAAAAAAATGATTATTCACAAGGTCCTATACCTCCATAGATACTATCCATTGGGGGCAATTAATTCCATAGATTCCAACTCGAGATCCCTACTCACATCATGAATTATGTATTATCATGTTAAACATAGATAAAATCACAGATTCAAACATTTCAGTTAGAAATAGATCATACGGGCTTAGCTCCCAACTGCAATAAGGCCGACCCGATGTCTAACACTTCCTGAAAAGCTTCGCCATAGGTTTTCCAAACATAGGGACCCGGCTAAACCACAAAGAATATGATGGAATACGAGGGTTAGCCAGGAGAAATTGAAGTATGATGAACGAAGATTCAGCTCCAAGGAGTTAAATACCTTTCCTTTGATGAATTCACGCCATCCGAGCATCTTGTTCTTGGAGTACTTCTCCGCAGATACACTACAGATAGTTCAGTCATTCACCAACAGTAAGACGGGTCAATCAGAGGAGAGAAGACACTAAGTGTGCAGGCTCAAAATTAAAAGATATATTTTTCTGGTTTTCTAAAACTAAATAAAGACCAGTGCGTTAATTTATCAAATTGTTTCCTCAAAAAAATCTATAGAAACTAAAAATGAACAAACTATACACAAATTAACGAATAAGCATTTCAAAATACAGTCTAGACGTCAAAGATATTCACGAAAGACAGTGAAAAGGGAAATAACAGGGGAAATAGGAGGAAAGATGAACCTAAGTGTGCAATCCGAACACAGAAATCAAGATCCTACAGCTTTTTCTCAGAAAATGCAGTGAAAGTCATCAAGAGCAAGATCCTTAAGTTTCTATACTTCTATTTAAAGAGAACAACCTGAAGAGCTCCCATGAAGTACTTTTCCCGGGTTCCGGAGTAGGAAATCCATCTTTGGCAAGGATGCAGCGGTAAACTGGACCAACAGAAGGCTCTCCATCTTTTCCTTCTCTTCCCCCTTCCACTTCCACTGCTACAGGCTTGATCAGCGTCTGCATCTTGTTTCCTGAGTTCACAGAGCGAGAGAGAGAGAGAGAGGAAGTTGATAGTAGCTTTAGACTTTTGAGGTGAGTAAAGACTTCTGAGAAGAGATGAGTTGAGGGAGAGAGGAAGTCGTTAGCAGATTTTGACTTATGAGTTGAGTACTAAGTAGCGAGAGAAAGTTTGAACTCAAGAATGAGGAAGCAACATGAAGCAGGAGATGCTAAAGTTTAATAATAAAACCAGAGAAAATAAGCATAATCCTGATACTATGACAGAAATAAATGGGTAGGTGCGTGGTTCAACCCCCACGAGAATTGGTTGGTCAGAGAAATAAAAAGTAACCCACCAATTCAAACGGAATAAATGCAGAAAAGGAAATGGCGATAATCACGGAGAGAGGAAGCGAGACTAAACCGAAAAATGTATGTATATCGAACAAACTAAGCTCCCTGAATAGGAATTGCAAATGAGACTGACATCCTTTGTAATCGCTTCAATCGCTTTGAAATTTGAAATAGTTTCATTAAGCGTAAATAGAAAATATGCAGAAAGAGAAATAACAAATAAAACGGAGAGAACATCGAAATAATCTGTAAACGATGTTGCACAAGACATTTATTCTACTGCATTCAACTTCCCCGACAATAAATATAATAATACCAAGATGAAACATGTCTGGCACTGTAGCTGCGATTTGCCGTGAAAAGAAGCAGAAAAGTGATTTGTGGCAGAAACTGGATCAATACCGGCAGAGAATAACGATAGAAGATCCTAACTGCAAATTTATAGTCCCTAACGAGACAAAAAACAGGCCCGCACTCCATTTCGTCAACGTATCCGGCCACCTTCCTCCGTCTAACGCTAACAACAGCTGTCGCCATTAATGAATCACGACTCCGATGAAATTGCAGACTACATCTCGATCGTTCGATGGCTGGAAAGATTCATCAAAACCTAGAGAGAGAAAGGAAGAAAAGTCGCGGTAGTTAAGGTTTGGCGGAGGAATAGAACGACACGAGAATAACAGAAATTAATATTGAAATTTCATATATTGAATATTTTAATTTTCGGAAAAACGAAAATTCCAATATATACGGATATTTTAATTGAGGATGCTTTCATTATAACTTAAATGCTTGAACTTGAATTACTCAGCGCCAATGAAAAGACGAGAAATAAAACGTTGAAATCCAATAAATTATTCAAACGTGAAAAGGAAAATTCCAGCATCAAAATAATACAAATGCAAGCAGATTTTATTCCAATAATCTGGAGATCTTGTTTTTCCGGGACATGTCGAGATTTTTAAATGGTTTAAAATGAGAAGAAAGAGGATAGCTGACTACATGCAGTGACTGACTGGTCACGGCACCGCGATTCCTGACGCGTAACTATTCCCTTTTTAAATGCAACCTCCTCTCACCCACTTCCCCCCACTCCTCGGCTTTTTTAGCCTGAAATCGGGCCCAATTTTGGAAATTACGAGCGGGGCCCTAGGCCCAAATCGTTGACAGTGACCGATTTCAGACCTCTTTGACCGGCTTTATTCATTAAATTAATGGTTCTTATTAATTAAACTCGGCAGATTCGCGGTATTTATGATGAAGAAATTGATTTAATAATCCCAATAATTCAATAAGTGCGCTCTCGATATCTCTCTCTCCCCGGTCGAATGGAGATTATAGCGCCGTACGATGAAGGGCGTCAGAATGCTCCAAGGAAGCAAGGCATCTGCAGTGCAGCGGTGCAGCGGTGCAGCAGTGCAGCTAGCCAGCTACGCTCCTCATAATGCGCTCACGTGGGTCGCCCTGGATATATCCAAAGCAGATGACATTTATGGGCAGCGCAGTTAGTCGACCGCTCTTTCCTGGGCCAGATCATCCATAAACCCGTTGCGGCCCAATATGGTCCAACAATCGGAACAGGTCCTTTCGAGTAGACCTTTGAGCAATTCTAGAGGAAAGATTAGTCATCTTGGAATTCATTTGAGGATCAGCGCTTGCTTGTGAAGAGATTTGTCTCCCTGATAGTTTACCTCTTTGAGATTTTTTTGACCTTAGAATTGAAATTCATGGACAGCTCACGAACTAGAATATGTGAAGAGTTTCATGTCGTTGGAAGGAATCTAAATGATGCAAAAATATTTATGATTTTCTAAGCCCATGAAGCATAAGATAAGCAAGGTGGAATCCAAAAAATATAGGTTTTAATCGAGTTATTTTTCTTTTAAAGGCACTAATTCAAAGGAGAAGAACACCAAAGGTGAGAAGTTTAAGATAATAAGTGATATGAAATATAATCCTATAGAAAAAAGGTAGTTATATCTACTGAGAACTGAAGAATATAGTCAATAAAAAAAAATTAGAGTTGGATTGGATTGTAATGACGGATTATCTAAACTTCACTTAGCTAAGAACATCAATATACTCCAAATTTCTATCAATGAATTATAACCATGTATAGACATTCTAGACATGAACCCTAATTCCCTGTTAGATATTAGAAGTGACAATTTAATGCGCCGTCTAAGCGGTTCATCATGATCTTCTAGACCAACACTTAATTTCACACCCTAACACTCTTAAACAATAATGGTTCTCTTCGACATTGCTTTGCAATTTTAGCTAATTCCATGGTAGAGACAACGATGATTACAATGAGAAGTATGATATGAGTTTTTAGGATTTGATTGAAGCTTCTTCCTTGGACTTTCTTCCACAAATTTCTCTTTTTTAATGCCAAATAACTTTTTTCAATTTCAGTCTAACAATTCCTATCTCTCAAGATAGTTGATATTCTTTAGTTTCATTGATTTGAGGACTTTAGCTCTATCGATAATTTCTCGAATTGCTTGATTTCAACTCTTGATTGTTGAATTGTGCCAAATCAATATCAAATTTTATTTTTTTATATATAACATGAAGACCTTTTTCTTCATTCCCTGCATTAGAACAGTTGACCTACAACATGACCAACATTATAATTAGCCTTAGTGTGTAACTTATTGAATAATTATCCCATTGTGTCACATATATGTGGGCCCTCAAATATTAATCTGAATAGGCAATAACTTAAAGTGTTCTAGTATAATGAACCTCAGAGACAATGCATAAATTGGATCAACATCCTAACAATATAAATAATACATCGACATGTCAAATCCAAATAAATCAAATTTCTAAAAAAAATAGATTAGCATCATCAAGGGTAACACGAAATCCCCAAAATATACCCCTTATTTGACTTGTGATACATAGAGTTTGAAGTAAGTTCGTCACATTTTTGCATTTTGATAGCACCATCTTGTTTGGATGTAAGAAAACTCAACATCCAAAAGCACTTTGCCTTGTACATGTCCTTGAGAATAAATTGAGTTTGAAGTTGGCTTTTCATTTGTATTCAAAGGGTAGATGTAAAGGCACAAAAATAAGCAAAATTCTGGTTGTAGGTCATAAAGTTAGATATAAAGTACTCACACAAAGTTAGACACAAAGAACATTTTTCGATGTGGGAAATTGTTCTTACTTATAAAATTTTACAAGGAGAACTGTCAGGGATAATGTTTTATTTGAGGGTTTTTATGGATTTAAAATATTGGCGACCTTAAAATCACTAAGTGTAATCCAACAATTTGAGAGGAGGATGATTGTTTTTAATGAGTTTGAACTGGGGTTTCTATTCAATGAATTCAACCAAATTTTATAATCATTACGAATGGATTGCCCCAAATATATGATTTGAGACTATTATAAGGTTCACACAAATCCTAAGAGCAAGAGATTTGAGGGGAAGATGATTTATTTCACAAATGGAGAGGAAATGGGAGTATCTTGATGGAAATTTTGAAAAATGTGATCTTTATGGCCTTGAAAAGTCATGATCTCTTTCTTGATTACTCCTAGTTATAAGAAAAAAATTATGGAATGGAAAGAAAGAGGAGGGGATGGATGAAAGGAGATTGATTTTGGAAGATGGAAGAGAGAGGGAATGAGGAGAGAGAAAATTGTGGGAGAGAAGTAGAGAGAGATTGAGGGAATAAGTCAAACTTTGAAGCATGTCAAAGATTTCATCATGTGAGAGAGAGTTACAGGATCCTCTTAAATAGGGAAAGTTACATTCAAAAGAGGAGAGAGAATCTTCCCACCCTTTGAAGAGGTGTGTTCCTTAGCGATGCCACCTTTTATGGAGAAATCATGCCTCTTCAAAGGTTTCTTTGTGACCATTTGGGATGAGGAAAGGAAAGCACGTGCCACGCCAAGATTGGTGGAGAATTAGGGAGTTTTTGGAATTATTAAATTGGCCTAAAATCCTGGGTTTAGGGTTGACTTAGTAAAAAAAAGGGTCTAGGAAGGAAATAACTTGAAGTTTTGAATGTGATGAGGATATATAATGTTTCCTAAAACTAGAGAAATATTTTTTGACTTGGTCCATGTATTCCTAAATTTTATGAATAAATTTTGAATTGGTCAAAGGTCCAAACTAAAGATTTTTGGTCTAGGAGAGTGTTTGGCCAAGTCAATGGAGATCTTCAAAGGATTCAAGGGATCGAGTGGTGACTCCTCCATCTTTGTGAGCATGATCCTCTTCACTTATTCAAAGTCTTTGGATATGTTTATGTCTTCTAGCGATATATATTTGAATTTTTGGGTTAAGATCAACATATTGTTCACTTAATATGGATGACTTCTAATCCTTGCATTTCTCATAAAGTTGTATTGCCTTGGTGCTTCTCTAGATGCTTCATTTGTTGTTATCGTGTCGCCACTAATTTTTATTTGTAAGGGAGAATAGGAAGATGTGGATCAGTTGGAGGTGATGGTAATGACTAGCGTAAAGTTGAAATCTTAGGAGTGCATTGTTCTAAAGGTGCTAGAATCGAAACTAAAGATGTAGGAATTGCGCTTTATTGACAGATATTGCACAAAGGGGTGATACGGGAATCTCAATGGTGGATGTAGGGAGGAAAGGATACATGAAGTTGAACTTCAGTATCAAGTATATTAAAATAAAATAAAAATATCACCAGAAACCTCCAAATTTGCAAATTTCAAGAAGGTATATAATATGCAACTTATACTCGTAATTACATCACTATTAATACAAATTAAGGCATAAACATTTCCATTCATATACGTGTTATCATGATTTGAGTGCATATTTATCATTATATGTAATTTAAAGTTATAATCTTTAAATACATTATTTTAAGGGATAATCATACATAATTAAAAGTTGATATTTTAGAGTAGATTATTCTCATTTTTAAATTTTGTCATTATAATTGAGTATTTAAATACAATATAATGAGAGAAAATGTTTTTATATACACTCATTTATTTTTTAAATTTTTTTTCCAAAAAAAATGAGTGTATTTTTTTGTTAAAATTTTATTCTCTGGTTATTTCTTAAATTTAAATTTTTAGAATGATAGATTATTTAATTTCTCATAAAAAATAGATTAAAAAGGGTTAAATTTTGAAATTTATTAATGTTTAAATTTTTAGGGATTTTTATAAATTTATTTTGAATTGATTTTAATTTAAATGATTTAAAAAAGGGATTTTATATGCACACTAACTTGGCAGCTATGTTAGAGAACTAGTTTTGAATGTCTACATCTATTGAATGGATGTATGCATGATTAGCGCATGAATGGAGTGTTCATGGAGTGACATTTTATTTCTAGTGACATTCATAGTTCAGTCATGTCATTAATGTTTTATTTTGTTTTACTTTCATTTTTCCACTAACCTTCTAATCTTTCCATGAAGCTTTATTTTTTCAGGAATTCATTGTTTTATTGCATTCATCATATTAGTACGAGCTTCTCATCATGAGCTTTTCATTTGCATTTCATATTTAATCCATGTGTGCTCTTGGTTGAATATAAATACATCATGTATGCATTCATTACTTATCTTATTTTATTTCACGACCTTATTATGGACTAATCCCACTAACCATGTGCCTTGAAGTTATGTTTATATTTTGTTTCAGGAACTTCTCTATCCACATCATGATGCCATCATGTTCACCTTATATCATTATACAATCATGCATTATCTTCCCATGCACCATTTTTTTGTTTTATCATGTATATTCTTTTACTTCCCATTTACATAGTTTCATTCATATATACATATATATATATATGCTTGGTATTATTTTTTCTTTCCTATAGATATCTATAAGGGTATTAAGGTAATTATCATTTTTTTCTCAAAGACTATATAAAGAAACTAGGTCTTTATTTTTTTAAAAGGGTTGCTTCTAATGGCTGAGGTGTGTGCGTGAAAAAAAAAATTGAACTACTCTCTTCTCTCATTCATTCTCTCTCGCTCTGCAAACGCTTCAAGAAGAGAGGGCTGTTGTCTCAACTTGGTGTCTTGGATCAAGATCATTATAGAATAAATCGTCATTCTCATATTGTTTGATCTCATCACCCAGGTTTGAGTATTCTTTCAAAAATTTATGTCATCTTCTCTCACTTGTGTTCTTCGCTGATTTCTTCTTTTTCGATCACCAGGCGTCTTCCTCTTTCATTTTGTTTCATTTCTTTCTATTTGAACCGATTATCATTTATCGTTGTTCATCGATTTGATTTTTCTCTAACTCTTCATTTTATCCTCAAAGATTTCTTAGATTTTTCGTGAAATCTTTCTCCCTATTTCATCTACTTACCTTCAGTTGATTTGTTTTATATATTCGATCTCTATTCTTTTTTTGTGTTTCAATATTTTTTTGTGATTAAGACCAAGTAGTTCCACTACCTTTTTTATTCTTCAATTTTGGTTGTGAACGTTATTCTAAAATTTATCTCTCAAGACAGAAAATCTAAAATCTACTCTATCAATTTTCAACTCACAATACCTATATCATACTTTTCTCCTATTGTTCTTCCTATTGTTAGTGAGTGTCAATTTAATTCAAGAAGTGTATCATTCCTGCCGTCAACTCTTTTGCTATAGTTAAGCAGATTTATATAATTGTTGAAAGTGTGGTAGAGCATATATATCTCTTAGATCATTTTGAACATTTCAATTTACTCATTTGTCCATTTGTTATTCATAAATCAGTTTCTTTAGTGAGTTCAATTTCTCAATTCAATATTTTTAAAATCCTTCATAGAATAATTCAATCTATCATCATTTATCCTAGAGTCATTTAAATTCCTAAATACTTGTTTTGTCCTTAAATTGATTGATTATCCCTTTTAAACATCAGTACAAGTTTATCTTATTAATCAAAGTCAAAATAGTTATGTCTAAGTAAATCTTGAACAGTCAAAGTCAAAGTTAGTTCAGTCTAAGTTTGTCTTCATAGTCCAAGTCAAATTAGAATACCTAGTCAAGATTTTAGTCATAGTCAACTAAAGGGGTCAAAACAAACCCTAGTCGACCAAAGTCAAGTCAAAGGCTCAAAGTCGACTAAATTAGGTCAACTTAGAAGAGTTAACCAAAGTCAATTCAAAGGGTCAAATTCAACCTAGGAAATCAAAGTTGACTGAAGTCAACTCAAGGGGCCTTGTCAACCCAAATCAATTAAAGTTGACCAGAGTCAAGTCAAAAGGTCAAAGTCAACCCTAAATGGTCAAATGTCAACAGTGAATAAAAAAGTCAGCTCTAAGTCAAAAGGTCAACATTAAGTTAGAAAGTCAACCCTAGGTCAGAAAATTAACTCTAGAAGTTGTTTGTCATTTGTGTCTCACTTATTCTTGAATTCATTCTCACTTATTTGCAATCATCATCTCATATAGCTAGCAGCATTTAGATCAACATACTCTCGCATTCACACACATGGAGATTGGGAGTGTCTCATTAGTTGAGACGAGAAGGAGTCAAGACTTGGGGAGCAAGAAGACCAGGAGTAGCCTGAAGACGAGGACTCTCTTTATCAAAGGTGGGGTGGCACTAGCGAGAGAGGCACGACAAAGCTTGAAGGGACGCACGATTGTGTGGAGATTGGCCTAAGGGAGTCAAGGTATCCAGGAGCCGAGGAGGTTGAGGCCTAGAGGGTTGTGCCATAGGGTCAGGTAAAGGTGAGTGTTAGGGTTGCCGTTGGGGGCAAACATAAACCCTTTTATTGAAACATTTATCCTTCACCCCATTTGAAGGGTGAGAGGATTAGGTTTCTTTTGGTGAGGATTGAGGCTTGACAAAATGAATTGATGCAGTCATTGAAATACACACCGATTCGAGTCAGAGTTAATACCAAACTCACCAATTTTATCAAATAATCACAAATTAAGGAGTATAGGGGTGAATAAGGGTCAATTCCACAGAGAAATAGGGTAATTTCATATGATCTTTTGAAATTCGATCAAATCGAACAATGAATCATGGTGAGAAATTAGGGAAATTGATAATTTTTGAAAGATGACTTGAAAATAAATCCACAGAATCAAAAATCACAAAATGTGGATCAAGATTCGCAGAGAAATCATCAAGTGAATAAGAGAGAAATTTTTCCAAAATTGAAAATCACAAAAATCTTAAATTAAAATTGAAATTTACCAAAAGTTACGATTCGAAATTGAAATCTAAAGCTATATAAAGGAAGATTAGGATGAAACACGATCTCTAACCCAAGATTGTGCTTGAATTGATCCAATTACTTGCCAGATCAAAGGCTTTTCGTTCCCAAATTCGAAAAACAATCGTTGATGTTTAAGAGCCAATTTCTTCATATTCTCTCAACGAAATCTCACTTTCAAGCACTCCGTGGACGTGGAAATGAGTCTAGAAGCGATTGGAATCAAGAGATTCAAGGGATTTGGTGTCTAAACAGTTCGATTACTCGAATTGCCCTGGAATGCTTTACAATGTCGAAGAACACCTCTATTTGTTGGGTGAATTGGACGTAATCGTCTGATCGAGACTTAAGTCTTTCATCAATGGCTCTGATGAAACACATGATTGAGAATCGTTATGATTAAGTCGTGGCTGTTGGATCTCAGATGGATGGTTGAGATGAAGCCATGTAGCGCGCGCTATTAGTGACGCATCAAACCGTCGCCGTTTGATCTTGATCCGACACTCTAGATGCGTTTCGTCGGTTTTAATCTCAACCATTATAACTCTTTAGATCGATGGCTGAGATTAAATTGTTTTAAAATGATTCATCGATGAATAGGATTGCACCGTGTACCCCGCCTTTAGTGACGATTGACGGCGCAATTAATCGTGCAATCAGATGCTCTAGATGTTGCCACATCACCTACACGATCATAAAATCAAATTTAACTCAAATAAATCGATTTTAAATTCAGAAAAATTTAGAAAAAAAAAAAAATCCCTAAAAATTAAAAAGTTCATCCTTTTAAAATATAACTCCAAATTAATCCAAATTTATTTCATTGGATCAGAAATTAAATTATCTATCATTCAAAAAATTCAAATTTAATAAATAACAAGAGAATAAATTTCTATTTCCAAAATACACTCATTTCTTTTAGATTTTAAAACTTAGAAACATATATTAGTGTATATAAAATGATTTCTCTTATTATTTAACCTTAAAAACTAATTATAATCTCAAGTAAAGATAGTTTATGAAAATATTATTTTTAATTCATCATAATTAACCCTAAGTTAATGCATTTTGAGAATATAATGACTTTTTCATAGAATGATAGATAAACACTAAAAAAATATGATAACATGCATTAGACTGAAATGTCCTATGCCTTAAATTGCATTGATAATCATGTATTTTTATGTTTAGTTGGCATGTTATCAAGACTCCAAGTCGACAGTACTCGGGACTGGACTAAGGGATGTTATGTCCCTAACCAGTATAATAATCCTTGGTGCACAGTGAGGATGAGAAGTGAGTACTAAACCAACGAATCTAAAAGAAAAGTAGAAAACATAAAGAGTAACTCATAAACCTAATTCACCCCCCTCTTAGATTAAATCACCACCTTATTGGGACTTTCAACATCGTCCTAGTTTCCCGCAAATTGCTTGCTGCTATTATACTACTATTTAACAAAGGAAACTGATTTTTTAGAACAATTGATCAATTTTGATTAATTATTTGATTTGATATGATCTAAATTCTGCATTGTCCAAAGAGGACAATGCAATCATTGATGGTCGTTCTAGCTATAAAAGAAATCATTGATTATTAATAATAATAAGATAAGTCAATCACTTTAGTGAAACTCCATAGATTTTATTTATTGGACTTGGGATTTTATATCATTATTGAGTATCCTAAACTAATAATGATGAAAACGAGTCAGTTGAGAAAGAGATGGTTGAATCAAATCAAAATAATTCTTTTTTAAAAGTTATATTTTTGTTAGAGGACAATATGAATGTTATACCATGTTCCATTAACACACTAAAAGGGCTATATGATATATCGTGTGTGAAAGTAGGACAACATTTATATTGGAAAATAGGAAGTTTACAAGTTCATGCCCAAGTAATTATTACTTCTTAGGTTGTAATTGCTATCTTATTAGGTTCAATTAACCTAGCTGTTCGGAATCCACAAACTATTACTGCTGATGGTCAGAATTTTTTTGAATATCTCCTTGAATTCATTCAAGAATTGTGTAAAACTCAGATTGGAGAATAATATTGTCCTTGGGTTCCCTTTATTGGAGCTATGTTCTTACTTATTTTTGTTTCTAACTAGTTAGGTGCTCTTTTACCTTGGAAACTCATGCAGTTTCCTCACTAGGAGATAGTTGCGGCCACAAATGATATTAGAACTATTGTTGCTTTAGCTTCACTTACCTCAATAGCCTATTTCTATGCAGGTCTTTATAGAGGTACCATATTTTCTTTGTTCCAATCCAAATTCTTCATTGTCTTCTTCAAATCAATTTTTTTCCCACTTGTTCATCATGTGGATGCATTTCCTTGTTTTTTTTACAATAGATATTTTATTATTCTAGGGTTTTCCCTGAAATAAATGTTTTATTCTCCACCATTTTTTATTTAATTTACTCTCACTATTGCACCTCGATCTTATAATTCTCAGATTTTTTTTAGGTGCGTAGTTGATATTTAGATATTCTAAATATCTTAATTATATCAAATGTCAATTATGTGAATTCTAGAAATTGAAGTTTACAATCATGGAGCATCAATGACTTTAAATGGATATCACTCAAGATAAGGTAACTTATAATTTATTATTGTACATAATTTCTCATTAATCATATCTTGAAAAGGATGCTTAACCCACTAATCACACACACACATGGACACACGCGCACTCACGTGCACACACGTGCACATGTGTGTGCACACACATGTGCACACAAACGTCGCCATGTGGCATGTACACATCTTGCCATGTGGCGACACCCCCCACCATATCAGCTGTCACGTCAGCACGCGGTATAAAAATAATTTTACTAATTTTTAAAATCTAAATAAATTTATTAAAAATTTGGAAAAATTCTAGAAAAATCCTTCAAAATTAGAAAATTTATAAAATTTTAAATATAACTCCAAATTAATCTAAATTTATTTTTTTGGATTAGAATTTAAATAATCCATAATTTTAAAAAGTCATATTTAATAAATAACAAAAGACTAAATTTTTTTATTTAAAAACACTCACTTCTCTTCAAAAATAAATGAGTATACAAAAAGTATTTTTCTCTTATTATTTAATATTAAACATAATTATAATCTCAAATATAGGTGGGGATAATATATGCTAAAATATATTCTTCAATTATGCATAATTATCCTTCAAGTAATGCATTTTGAGGTTATAGCTTAAAAATGTATGAAATGATATATATGCACTCAAAGTATGACAAAATCCATAAGAATGAAATGTTTAATGCATAAAATTGCATTAATAATCACATAATGATATGTAAAAATTTCATGTTATCACTACTCTCTCACTTACGCATATGTGTATGAGATGAGAGAGAGAGAGGAAAATAACTGGATCTCCTCCTCCCCATTATGTGCGCTCACATGCGTGGACGAGAGAAGGAAGATAGGAGAGGAAAATCCCCCCCTCACATGCACATGCATATGCGCGCAAGAGGACGTGGAGGAAGGTGTTAGGTGGATGTGACGTAAGGTAGAGAACACAGACGTGAGAGAGGGAGTTAGAGAGAAGAAAAAAGGGAGAATAGGAGAACGAGAAGGAGGAAGTAGGGAGAGGGAGGAGAATGCATAATCTCCTCCTCCTTCTCTTACATGTGTGTGCACATGCACGTAGGAGAGTGATCACATGCATATTTAACACTTATTTTCATCATAATTAACTGTTATTAATGCATAATTTTGGTCTATGTGATGCATGTTATCACTTAATTCTATTTTTTTTTATCAATCGAGCATTCTTATGTGTTTTAAGTAGAGACCATAGGCAGATAAAAAAGGTTATGACCCTTTAAAGAGGATCAAATTCTTGGTCCAATGAAGAAAATTTCATGCAAAAAGGAGTTCTAGAAATGAAGGTATGAATTTTTGAAGATTAACAAATTTTTTGGAATTTTTTATGATTTTTCAGGAATTTTTAGAGATAAAAATTCACAAAAAGGGTTTATTTAGAGCCGGACCCCCGTGGAGCTGATGTGGCAACATAGAGCTGACGTGGTAATGCCACTGGGGCATCCACAGATCCACGCGGGCGCCTACGTGGCGTGAAGGGTAAATCGGGCAAAGCTTATTGGTCCCACGAGTATAGTGGGCTCAAGAGAGTGAAGGGGGCGTGATAGGCTCGAGGTCGTCGTGTGTTCAAGCCTAAAAAACTTACTATTTATAAGCTAGGAAGCTATGAATGTTAGATTTATGTAGGGTGTATAGCTTTCTAGGTCGATCCACATGGATTCTAGGGCATAACAATATCAATATTGAGGGTTAAGATGAGAGTGATGGAGAATGTTTTGGTGGTCAACTCTTCGAGTTGACCAGGAGGGGTAGATTTTTTTATGGATTGAAGATGATTTAAGCAAACCTATAATTTCAGAATACAAAGAATAATGGAAGGCATCATTAAAGAAATCTAGATTGTGGAGAAAGAAAGAAAGTAGGAGAGGAGAATAAAGAGAGGATGAGTTGAGAGTTTGGGAGATCAGAGGGAGAAATGGGAGAAATAAAGAGCTAGATATAAAACCTTTAACGGGAAATAAATAGAGAGAAGTAATAAAATAGATAAAAATAAAAAGGATAAAGAGTAGGAGAGACATAGATTAGAAAGAGACGGAGAGAGAGGGAAAGCGAGAGATGGAGATAGAGGGATGCGAGAGATATTAGAGAGGTATCGTGCGATGACGGCGATAATTAGAGAAGTTATGGGAAAGAAATTAGAGAGAGAGAGAGAGAGAGCGTGCGATGATGGGAGAAAACAAAACGGAAAACGAAAAAAGGAAGAAAACAGGAGATGTGAAGAAAGGAGGGTAAGTGAGAGAGAAGACGTGAAGAAGGGATCGAGGTCATGTGAGAGAGAGAAAGAAAAATTGAGGGAGAGAGAAGAAAAAAAGTTTTAAGAAAGAGACAGAGCGGAAGAACTGTGACACTGCAGAAGTGAGTTAACCAAGGGAAAAGAGAAAAGAACGATCGACGAAATAGAAGAACAAGAGCAGGAGATGCTGCTCACGCAAAAGAAGGAGGTTCGAGATGGTATGCGTAGAGCAGATGAGCACGAGGGGTCAAGATGGGGATAGGAGAGGGAGGAGGTAATGCAAGGGAGAGAGGAATGTCGAGAGAACAAAAGATATTGAATTAAATACGAGAGATTGAAATGTAGAAAAGAATTCGGGGAAGAGACAGGATAGAAGAAGGAATGAATGTGCTGACGACAGAGGATAAGATAGAAAAGCGTAATAGAAACTAACGAGTGAACGGAATATGGGGAAGAGGGCGGAAAAGAGAGAAAATTTTATAGAGGAGAGGTGAAGACAATGAACACGAGAGAGAGTGAGATATGCATCGGAAGAGGAAAAGCAAGAAGGGTAGGAGAAGGGAGAATGGGAAGGAGAGAGGGAGCGAATTCGTTGGGAGAGGAATAGAAAAGAGAGGAAGATAAATTTTAAGGAGGATAAAGAGACGCGGGGTTATGAGAGAGAGAGGGGGAGCGAGATTGACGGAAAAGAAATGCGCGGGGTTACGAGAGAGAGAAGTTGGGAACATTAGCAATAAAAGGAGATGAGAAAGAAGACGTGGGAGGGAGGAGATGAAATCGAAACTCAAGAGAGAGCGAACACAAAGAAGGCGGAAATTGGGGAGAGAGAGAGAGAGAGTAGATTTCAAAACGACGAAACAAAAGAAGAGACAAGGAGAACCGCGACGGAAAGAAATGAGAAACGTGGAAGATGAGAAGAAGATACAGAACGCGTGAATTTGCAAAGAGCTTGAGAGGAAGAGGGAGAGTGCCGGAAATATGGAGGGTATGATGAAGAAAGAGAACATAGAAAGAGAGAGATTTCCCGAGGAGGGAAGATGAGTGAAGAATAGGAAATAGCAGTTTGGAGAGAGAGAGAAGGCGCGAGAAAGGGGAAAGAGGAAGAAGGAAGTCAGAGATTGAACAAGAAACTAAGAGTGGTAGAATTTGGATGAGAAAGAGTTGGATTTAGAGGGAGGATGAAATAAATCGGAAGATTGGGGAAAGCACGGGAAGAGCGGAAATAGAATGAGAGGACGAAAGAGAGGTTGAGCGGGGAAGGAAGAGAAGATTACCTACGAGACTGAATGAAACTTACCGAGAAGCATAGGAGGAGATAGACAGAGATTTGCAAGAGGAATAGTGAGGAACAAGACGAGAAAGAACTCAAATTAAATTCCATTAAACTTCAGAATCCGTCGGGAGGGAGATTACATCGGGAGAAAATCTAAACCTAGGAGAGAGAAAGAACAACCTAAAAAGAAAAAAAAGGAAGAAGGAGGGTCGGGGAGAAGCTAACAAAAAGGAAGAAGGAGCGAGAGAGGCACGACGGAAGCCCCCCTTTAAAAGTGCTTTTTCCCCTTTTTGTGGGCTCTTAGAGAAGGGGTTTCATGAGATCTCTCCATGACATCCCACTAACTATTGCTTTTGAGGAAGTGCTCTTCTTCTCTTGTTCCTGAAATAAAATAAAATTAAAGTAGAGAACTTCTATTTGATGTGCTTATATTATAAAACTATTAACTCATGAGATAGTTGATTTAATGATATGTTCAACAGTTAATAGAATTAAATAAAAGCAACTCCTAAGTGTTTATAACTAATTTTTATGCTTTTATCAGGGCGTACTAGGCCTAGTGGGCGATGCAAACAAAGCAAAGCATTTCCCTTTTTATAGGCGCAATCAAATGCGCAAAAAGACGCACGTTAATCTAGTGGATTTTAGTCCACCAAATCCTGATCATACGCACGTGATGAATGCGCAACTGTCGATCTCCTTAGTGAAATCCAACGGCTGCGACTTAATTTCCTAATCATCAAATCGTGGAGAGACACGCGACTGCCTGTGGATGCTCCGATGAAGATCAAACAACGAAAATGAAGGAGAAGTGGAGCCCGTGTCGCGGGCTCGTGGTCTACTTATCGCGCGCGACATGACATCATTATGGCAATTCAAGCCTCCTTAAATGAAACAAACAGCCCAGATTTATTGAGATTAAATCTTCTATAAATCAATGTTCTCTCTTTCGAAAATATTTAACTCTTGATTAAACATGAAATTAAGAATTTTTAAGGAAGACCTTGAGTTCTTCATGATTCTCTTGCCTTATAGACTCAATCGCACATGGATTGAGGCAAGTTAATCATGAATAATTGTGAGAAAACGTTTTGGAATCGCCCCTTGAACGCTGAAATCATGAGAAATTCTCAGCAATTTGAGGCTCAATCCTCACGTCAATCAGGTTAGCAGTGTGATTCCTTCGTAGTACTCACAATTTAGATAGTTTAGATTAGATTTAGATATGCAATTAGAGTTTAAGAATGGGAAATTTTTTCATTTCTCCCAAATTTAATTGTGGAATTTTTCTGATTTCCGAATAAGGATTTCTCCTTGATCTTAAGTACAATTCAAAGGAATTTGGTTTCATTGGATTCCCTGTTCAATCAGCTTTCCGGGATCTTTGATTCCTAAATTTTCATCAAGATTTAACCCTTCGATTTGTCGTGTGACCAACTACTGTTCAAAATCAATCCGAATTTGGGCATTGACTTTCGGGGGCAATTATTATAAATATACAAGGTGAAATTTACCAATTTTGGTTTCTTTGGAATCCTTTGATCATAAGATTTTTAACTCAGGAGATTTACTAGACTTGGATATCATTTTATCAGTCAATTTAAGGATTTTGACCGAAACCTTTT
Source organism: Lemna minuta (assembly GCA_024174645.1). Lineage (NCBI taxonomy): Eukaryota > Viridiplantae > Streptophyta > Magnoliopsida > Alismatales > Araceae > Lemna > Lemna minuta. The sequence continues at coordinate 20,290,729 of CM044104.1, forward strand.
ATTTCAATGATTTTTTGTTTATTGAATTTAGAAAATCACAGTTAATCCAACTCTTCTCTAAATATCATAATTTTTATACAAAAATTCTCCTTTTTTCTCTAGTTTCTAAAAATATAATTTTTGTAATATTGTCTCACCTTTTTCCTCTCTTATTTTACAAAAAGTCAAAGTCTGATCAAAGTCAATATTTTGACCTTGACTTTTGACTTTTCTTCTCTAAATATTTTTTCAAAATTCTTAGAATATCTTCTCACATATATTAGTACTATTTCCATTGATAATATATCATTCTTATTTCTTAAAAAACCTAATTAGACTTAAGTTTGTCCTAGTCAACTCATTCGGTAAAAGTCAACCGTGCTCTCTGTGGTTTAACCTGATCTTATCAGTGTAATTTATTTCTGATTTTTAAATCTTCGTGAATTCGGAATTATAAATTTTGTTTGACCAATGATCATGTGTTTCAACGATTGCACTTAATCGTTTGTTAGAGAGCGAGGGTGAGAGATTTTGTGTAGATAGAGTGGTGGCAAAAGAAGTCTCCTCCCCCTTATGGGCACACGCACATGCGAGGGAGAGAATGAGAGAGGGGAGAGGAGAGGACGCAGAGGTGCCTCTCCTCGTGATGGAAACATTTGGAGAGAGGGACAGAACGCCTCTCTCTCTCTCTCTCTCTTATTTTATTTTATTATTTTGTTATTTTAAAAAATTATTTTAATTACCTTATTTATTTTCTTTTAAAAAATATTTGTCATTGATTTTAATTTCAATAAATTCTCATGAAATTTTAAAAAAATCTAGAAAAATTTCACCTTCTTGATAGAATAAAGTTATTCAATAAAATTCATGGTAAAATATATTCATAAAATTTTTCATGCCAATAAAGGTATTTTAAATGAGAAATAGTTAGAAAATTTAATTTCTAATAAAATATATTCGTGATGAATAAATGTTACTAAATGCCCATAAAATCAAGAATATCCTTTTAAACATAAGAATTATTATTTTAATAATTTTAAATAATGATATCATACATTTATGATTATATTTTTAAGAAGAAATGTATAAAATGTATGATATTAATGCATGAAATTATATGTTATAATTATACGACTAATACCTAGGGCTATACATAAACCTAAAAGCCTCTCTACACCAACATATGTTACTCTATCTAAATATATAGAAGCTACTTGGATATGTGAAAACATAAAATTATTGGTGAGAAACTTCAACAACAAAAGAAGTATCTAAGGGAGTACAAAGAAATAAAATTGCATTAAAGAAGCATAATGAAATGTGTAATGCTCAAATTGCATTAATAATCACATAATTACATGTAAAAATTGCATGTTATCAGTACTCTCTCCCTTACGCATATGTGTAGGAGATGAGAGAGAGAGGAAAATAGCTAAAGCATTACAACTTAAGGACATATGGAAGGACTAGAAGTCATCCATATTGAGTAAATAACATGTTGATCTTAACCAATAAATTAAACAATATATGATTGGAAGACTTGTATATATCAAAAACTTTGAAGACATAAAGAAGAGCAAGCCCGTGAAGATGAGAATGCCGCCTCTTAATTCAATGAATCCTTAAAAGACTTCCCTTGACTTGGCCAAACCCTAATATTGACCTAAAATATTTAATTTTAAGCATTTGACCTGGTCAAGCCAATTTTATAAAATTTAGAAACCCTTTTGAATAAGTCAAAACTTCTCCCTAAATTTTAAGAAATTTTTTATATTCCCAAAATTCAACTTATTTGTATCCTAGATCCTTCTTTGACTAAGTCAACCTCAACCCATGATTTTAGGGCAGATTAGTACACCCAAATTACCACTAAAATTTTCACCAATTAAAGCCATCTATATGACACCTCTCATCTTTCTAAGTAGTTTTTTAAGGCATCCTTTCAAGAGAGATAAACTTTATCTTAATTAGATGGCACCTTTTAAGAGACAAACTCCTTCAAGGGTTGAAAATGTATCTCTTCTCTTATTTATGTGGATCTTGTGAAACTCTTGCTCATAACTTGAAATTTGAAAATTTTTAAAATTTCTTGTTACACCATTCTTTCTCTCTCATCCTCCAAAAATTTTCCTCTCTCTCTCTCTCTCTCCCATTTTCTCGCATCGGCACACCAATCCACAACTTTCACCTTTCCGTCTCTCTTCTATTTCCTCTTCACCATATATACCCACCATTTCCCCATTCCCCCTTCTCATTCTTCCCCATCTTCTCTTTTTCCATCATTCCTCTTCATTCCATTATCTCTTTTCTCTCTCAAATCAAGGAGTAATCAAGACGGGGATTTTGAATTTATCCCAACAAGATCATATCGGTCAAGAATCTCCATCAAGGTATTCTCATTCTTCTCATTTATGTGATAAATATTATTTCCCCAAAATCTCTTGCTCTTAGGATTTGTTTGAACCCTAGGATAGCCTCTTATCATATATTTGGATGATTCGTGCACATTGGTTATGAAATTCTGTCTGATTTATTAAATAGAAACTTCACTTCAAGGTTATTCAAAATGATCTCTCTCCTATCCAATTATGATATTAAAACTTGGGAGATCAAGATTACCAATCTTAAAAATTCACAACATCCCTCTATCAAAACACCATCCCTTAAACCTCCCCTTAAGAAAATTTAATGATTCTCCTATTTTGTCCCATCAAACAACATCAAATATACTTTTGGGTCGTAAACAAAAGTGTCGCTAGTCAACTTGTGAGTGCCTTGTTGGGATATGAGGTCACTCTTGATGACGTTAATCGATATTACTTCTATGTTAGGGATGTTGATACAATTATGCATTTTCTTCGAGACCTTTTTTTTGAGGGTGCACTTTGAATTCTCATCTTATTGAAGAGACCTCCAAGGACAAGACTCATATATAAGTGACAAGGTAATTTACTGTATAAGGCTAATTATGATGTCTACTATGTTAGAGAATATGGTGATGGGAAGTTTACATTTAGATTTTGTACTTAATCTTGGTGATAAGTAGGTTACACGGTGGCCCAAGAAGCAAAATATCATTTCAAGATATTTCTCAAAGGTGAGGAAGAGGAGAGAGTGAGAGAAAGAAGAGAAGAAGAGAGAAAGTACGTCGACAAAACGTGGCAGTCACGTGGGGGACGAGATAACAAAACTGTCCACCTCACCGGGAATGCTGACGTGGTGCCACAATCTGGACATAGAAAAAGGTGGTGCCACAATCTGGACCTAAAATGAAAGGTCGTGCCACTATAAGATGTTTACCCAAATATAAATCAATGGCTCGCATGACTTCTGAGATGATGTGGATACAATACCCACTTTAAGTGTGTGCCAAAAAATCTTGAGGTAGACTATCATTTTATTCGGGACAAAAAATTGCAAGGGTGAATTTCTAATATGTATACTTTTATTTTGAACATCTAGCGTATATCTTCACCAAAATGTCTCCTCTAAAAATCTTATGACTTTGTTCTTGACAAGTTAGACATCATCAACATCTATGCTTCAACATGAGGGAGAGTGTGAAGAGATATGCATGTGTGAGTTTATCTCTTGTATATTGGATGCTATAATCCTTATTGGGCATGATAAGGTAGACCCACTTGTTTCCTTTATATGCATGGATTTCTCTTCTTAGAGGGCAGTGACCCTTGTTTTCCCTCATTCTCACTTCTAAAAAACAGGATCAATTTTCATGATTCAGTTGTTTCAAGATGATCGTGTATACATTGATGAATGATATAATGGTGCTCTTATTGATAAGATCAATTGGTGATGCTAATAATACATCTTCTTAGACTAATAATTCTATACCAAATCTTTTTTCGTGATGAGGATGCACATGATGTTTATGATTTTGATATAATTAGCATATTATAATCCTTTGAGTGAAGATGTTTGGACCATAATCTTAAATTATAGAGATATAATCTAGACTAAAATATAATCACAATGATAATCAAAAGATTATGATACTGATATGATGGTCTACACAATATGCTTCAAGAGGTAAAGATCATGTTTATAAGATCATTTGAAAGACAATGATAAGATGATTAAAAAAAAAGATAAGATCGATGTGATAGGTTATTGGTCTAAAGTAGGATCTAAATGTCTTTTGAGAGCTTCATGATATGTGAAAATAAATGATTTTCTTAATTTTCTAACAGAAATATCTTTAGAAAAGATTTGTGCCAGATGGATATTGGAGCAGTTTATTATATTGAAATGGCTCTATGCTCTACTATACTGAACCAAGGGCTTATCTCTAATTAAACTAACGATTCTGCCGTTCTATTATGAAAGCAGCTTACGATTCTAGTGTTTTAGGGGAGGTTTCTCTGTTTCTTCTTCGTAATGGCCGAGAAGATCGTCGCAGAAGACGATGGGAATGGAAATGGCATTCTTCTGTATTACAAGTACGCCTCAGTTCCCGATGTCGACTCCCTTGTAGGGTTTTACGAAACGAATTGCCGTTCTCTTGACCTCCTTGGTCGCGTCCGCATTGGTCCCGATGGTGTTAATGTCACGGTACGAAATTGTAGGTTTCGCGGACTTTCAGTCCGATTTTTACCGGTTTTCTCTCGATTTTACAGGTCGGCGGGAAAACATCAGCGCTGGAGAAGCATGTCTCGATAATGAAGTCTAATTCGTTGTTCGAAGGCACCGATTTCAAGTTTGCCACATATGATGGCCCCGTGGATGGTAGGATTTCCCGGGAATGCGGATTTACATCACTTTCCGTACGAGTTGTCAAGGTATTTTCTGTTTCTCTTGTTCTCAACCTCTATTTTTCATATAAATTTAGCAGTCTACGGTCTACTGATAAATATTTTGCTGATATGACTTCAGTGTCCTATTTTTTATCCAGTAGTTTCCTCTTGGCTCTGTAATTTAATGGCCTACTGATAATTATTTTATCCTATTTAAAATTTAGCATCCTATTCCCGATCATGTAATTTCGTTTTTATTATAGTTTTTATACATTTAGTAGCCTACTAATAATAAAATTTTAGCATCCCATTCTTTATCACTTAATTTCCTTTTGCATAATAGTTTTTACAAAATGTAGTAGCCTTCTGATAATTGATTTATCCTGATTATAATTTAGATTCTTATTCTTGGTCACGTAGCTTACAATTTGAATATAGTGCTGTTTTTTTAGGAGTTAGTCACGTTTAAACCACATCCTCTGGTGAAGTTGCCGAGAATTTCAAAATGCTGGGAAGCACCTCTCTGCCACTGAATTTCACTCTCTCCTGCTCAATGCTGGTCAGTGAATTTAAATGTAGCACAATTGTCTGATATCAGCATTGACACTGGATTCGATGATTTAAACTTATTATTTAAAGGTCATAATATCAGAATTGTTAAAGTTGTTTTTTTTGTGCTCAATTCGCACCAATGAAAATGAAATCATCAGGTCAAGAACAGAAAAGGCTTCTTCTGTTGGATGCGAGAAACTTGTATGAGACAAGGATTGGGATGTTTCAGTCATCTGATGTAGAAACGTTGAATCCGGAAATCAGGCAATACAGTGACTTGCCTGCATGGATGGATAAGTCTACCGAGCTCTTGCGTGATAACCATGTTCTAATGTAATTCACTTACTCAAATAAATTTTGAACAGATCTATTATCATATAAGATTAACACCTTTGGATATCTGATCTCCTTGTAGGTATTGCACTGGAGGTATCCGTTGTGAAATGGCTTCAGCTTATCTCCGGTCTAAAGGTGCTGGTTTTGAGAATGTTTATCAGGTTGGTCTTAGAGGTTATTAATGAATTATTGTATTCAAGATTATGTCTTTCATCGAGAAATTAATTTTTATAATGTCAGTATTGCTTCATTACAGTATTTATCTCACCAAATTGTTCTAGGTACGATCTTGGATTTCACATTGAATTCCATTCTTAATCAGGAAGAGATCTGGCAGTTGACTATCTCTGTATTCTATATTTCTGTGACACTGGCGTTTGACTTATGTGAATATGCCCAGGGTGATCCCCTTGATTGACTTGCTTCTGCTGTTTTGTAACAGTTATTTGGTGGCATCCAGAGGTACTTAGAGCAATTTCCAGATGGTGGCTTCTTTAGGGGAAAGAATTTTGTGTTTGATTACAGGTGGATATTTTTTTTAATGTTGGATCAGTGTTTCAGTAATTCAAACTCCTGTAGATTCATCAGCAGTTCTTTGCTGACATTCCATCATCATTTCAGTTAAACTGAAGCTGTTTCTGGCGATAAAAGCAGTTGATTTTATTTGTTCCTCTCTGGAATATTTCAGAGTTTCTGTTGGAAGCAAAGATGCAACTGTGATGGGATCATGCCTACTCTGTAGATCTTCGTATGACGATTATTCATCGAGATGCCGGTGCACTTATTGCAGGATGCTGGTTCTTGTGTGTGGTAACTGCAAAGTATGTGGTATCCAAAATATTCATTTTCATAAAGAGTTAACTTTTGATTATCAAGTTTTGGCTCTAGGTTTGCATTTTCTAGGTAGAAATTTGTGTATAAAATGTTTAGGTTCGACTTCTTGATTTCAACATATATCTGGTTTTGTAGTTCTTTTTAATTTTAGACTTAGCTGCTTCCTGGCACATTCTTCCTTGTGTGTCAGAGATACAAGGCAAGTGCTGTATTGCTCTGACGGGTACAGTTCATGATTGTGCTGGCACTTGCACTTTAGTCAAGCTTCAGCTTCCTGGTGTTACCCTTCTGTCAATTCCTTAAAGCTAATTGCAACCATACTCCCCCCAGAAGCTAAAGACACTAATTTCTCATAAGGTGCTGGCAGAATCCTTAGAGCAACATCTACCAATCCATGGTTGGCATCATTGATGGTTTCTATGCTAAGTCAGAGATTTATTGATGCGTAGGGAATATAAGGTCACGGGTGAGTTTGGGATTTATCCATTTGTGATTGTATGCTGGATGGAGTTCAAGGACTTTATGAACCACTTTTCCTCCACATGAACCACTTACTCTTCCACAAATGAGCCGCATCGTTGATAAGTAACTGTATTATCATCTTATGAGTGTATGCCATTTTATGCACAGATGATTTATGGCTAAACCATAAACTGTGGCTCCTGCATTTAATACACTGTCATTAAATTGTTCTTTTCTGACTTATCTGGAGCAGGAAAGCACTTCTGCCTATGTTTGTGAGCTATGCCAGCGTTGCCGCCATCAGTTCAACACCCTTGAGAAACTTCAATTGGGTGGTTCGGTTGATTTACAAACTCTTGATCTCAATTCTGATGTTCCTCCCGTTCCCCCTCCTACTATGTCTGGCAATGGTAGTTTTACTTCGTTAAATTTCAATTATTGTTGATTATTTTCTCACTGTGATTCACTTTAACCTGTTTTATCGCGATGACAGATGATTTGTCAAGAAAGAAGCTCAGAATATTATGTTTGCATGGATTCCGGCAGAATGCATTGGGGTTCAAGGGAAGAACCGCGTCGTTAGCAAAGAAACTGAAAAGCATTGCAGATCTTGTCTTTGTTGATGCACCCCATGAGCTCCCAGTCATCTATTATCCACGATCGATTCCGGACATTGCCAATAGTTCAATGAGGTGTAATCAACAATCTCCACCCAACCAGTCTTGCAAAAAAAAGTATGCATGGTTGGTGTCATCATCATCACAACTATCATCATCGTCGTCATCATTACCATCACCATTACCATCACCACTACCATCACCATCACCATCTCCATCACCATCACCATCATCATCACCATCACCATCACCATCGCCATCAATGTCCTCAGAATTCCCATCATCATTAGCATCAAGCTTTGTGGACGGGGAGATGGCCAGCCAACCATTTGACCCGATGCAGTACAAAGGACAGACAAGTGGGTTCTGCGAATCATATGCTCTTTTGAAGGATGTCATATCTCAAAAGGGCCCATTTGATGGGATTCTAGGGTTTTCTCAAGGAGCAGCCATGGCTGCCTTGGTCTGTTACAGGCAGTGGACCTGTGGTGACGTAAGCACCGCCCCGGACTTCAGATTCGCAATTCTATGCTCGGGATTCTCATTAATCCCGGATCATGCATCCATGATAAGATGCCCATCTCTTCATATTTATGGGAAAAGTGCAGGAAGAGACCGGCAGATAGATTGCCAGGTAAGCATTGACCTTGCAAGTAAGTTTGACCGGGGATGTTCGGTCGTCATTGAGCATGACATGGGTCATATAATCCCAACTCATGCTCCATGTATTGACCAGGTAAGGGATTTTCTAAGGCAGTTCATCCCATCATGAATGACTTCTAAGTTCTTGCTGCCAAAGTCTGATCTTGACCGTTTCATGACTTGGTTTATCAATTGATGATGCATATAAAATGGCGCTTCATTGAGTGCCGCTAGTCTTGATTATGGTCTGAAACAGTTAAATAACAAGCTCGGGCAAGAGATTTGTTTTTAAACCCTAATTTGTTCTGTAAGGTCACCAAAATGAAAGAGGATGATCTGTAAAAGGAAAATATTTATATTTGGATTTCAAGGCAACTTATCCCCAATTCCGTTTGGCTTTTAATTTGTGATCTATATATAATCAGTCTTCGTTGCTAGTTTTTCGACAGAAATTGAAATAATTATTCAGTGCGATCACACGTATGAAAAGGTTTTTTGAAAATCGACCCTTCATCCAGACCCGCGTAGATGCCCTCGGATCGACAATGATTTCCTCCATATTTCTATGTTTAAAACAATCGGGCGATCTTCTCTGTCACTCCCAAAAATTTTATGGATGTTCAAGCTGTAGAATGATTTTGTGTCGAGGAAGATCAGTGCACAAGAGAACGTTGCATTTTCCTTCAGTTGATCGTAAAAATCGGACAAAAATGATCCTAGTCGAACATGATGGCCGTTTGGTTTGAATCTTGATTGGAAAATAGGTAATTAAAAATCTGGGCAGAAAATACCTCGTTGAATTGACCGCGTGCTAAAGAGCGAAGAAAATTGATGAGAATGCGCGCGGTAGTATCAATTCCTATGACGAAGGAAATTAGTGGTCCTGTTCAGCCCCAGCATTGATTTCCAGTAATCTTACGACCTTGAGGTTTCCGATCGATTGTGCGTCGGTAGTCTTACGATTCGGCGGCAGACTAGCTTTTTTTAAAATCAGGACTTGGGTATATTTTTCCGGGCAAAGTCCTTGTGATTTCTGGTTCTACTTTTTTGCCAGTATTTCGAAGACAAGGTGGTCGAGGAAAGCGGGAGGCTCTCCTTCGAGCTGCTATGAAGACTATTCTGAGAGCTCCTGCGATGAGGAGGCTGGCTGTCTTCCCCCCTGTAGTCCCGCCTCCTTCTCTATCCGTTATTCCACCATCTTCGTCCTCCACTATCATCGTCATCGTCGTCATCATCCTCGTTCTCTTTCTCAAGCATCATCATCATCATCATCATCATCATCCTCATCCTCATCCTCATCACTCTCTTCATATTTCTCATCACCATCATCATAATTCTCTTCTCACTCCTCATCATCATTATCATCATCAAAATCGTCATCATCATCTTCATAATTGTCGTCGTCGTCATCCTCGTAATTCTCTCCTCGCTCCTTCTCATCTTCATTATCATCATCATCATCATTCTCTTACTCAAACCACCTCCTTCTCATCTTCATCATCATCATTGTCGTCATCCTTCTCATGCCTTCTCGTCACATCATCATCATCATTATCATCATCAACATCGTCATCATCATCATCCTTGTCGTCGTTGTTATCCTCGTTATTCTCTTCTCCCTCCTTCTCATCATCATTATCGTCCACGTCATCATCATCATCGGCATCATCATTCTCTTACTCAAACCTACTCCCCATCATCTTCATCAACATTGTGGTCACCCTAATCATTCTCTTCTCATGCCTTCTCATCACATCACCATTATCATTATCGTCATCAACATTGTCATCATCATCATCGTCGTTGTCTTTGTTGTCATCCTCATCATTCTCTCCTCATGCCTTCTCATCATTGTCATCAACTCATCATCATCATTATCATCATCGTTATCGTTTTCACTGCTATCATTTTCATCTTAACCATAATCATTAACATCATTGTCATTGTTTTGGACGTCATTCTCCTCCTCACTATTTCTATTCATCTTTGTTGTCATCATTCTCATTCTCATCACCACCATCATCATTCTCATTCTCACCATCATAATTATCATCAACATCTTTCTCCTGCTCGCTCTTTCTCATCATCTTCATCGTCATCATTCTCATTCTCACCATCATAATCATTGTCAACATCTTTCTCCTGCTCACTCTTTCTCATCATCTTCATCGTCATCATTCTCTTTTACATCATCATGATTGTTGGTGTCACTCTCCTGCTCACTCTTTCTCATCATCTTCATCATCATCATTCTCTTTTACATCATCATGATTGTTGGTGTCACTCTCCTGCTCACTCTTTCTCATCATCTTCATCGTCATCATTCTCTTTTACATCATCATGATTGTTGGTGTCACTCTCCTGCTCACTCTTTCTCATCATCTTCATCGTCATCATTCTCTTTTACATCATCATGATTGTTGATGTCACTCTCCTGCTCACCCCCTTCTCGTCATCTTTGCTGTCATCATACTCATCATCATCATTGTCATTGTCATTGTCAATGTCGGCATAGTTCTCCTGCTCACTCTTTCTCATTATCTTTATTGTCATCATCATAGCCGTCATTCTCTTCCTCAATCCTTCTTAGCACCACATCATTATCTAAAACACATTGGTCATCTGCTTCTGGATTCTGCCGTCCTGCCTCCATCCAGGATGGATACAAACTTTTCAAGTTTTTTCCCTTCCTTGGAGAGCTTTAACTTTCAAGAGATTTATCAATTTATGATTTTCTTTCAGTTTACACTGTAACTAAGATCATTTACCCAAAAGATTTCCTATTTTGCAAAATCTTACTTTTGGGGTCATATGGTCGTTCGGGGAATGTCATGGTTTAAAGAATGTGATGTTTCTCTCACTAGGCTGATTTCTGTCAGGTTGTTTCTCTTTCATATGCAAAAGTGCCAGGAAGACGTGCTTATGCAAGGCACTACGTCTATGATGCCGGGCAACCCACTTATCTCTCACACCCTCAGGTATTGGCACCATGCTTTCACAAGAACTATGTACGTTCCCATCATTATGACCATGATGATGGTGGTCACCACTTCAGATCTATGATTGTGTCTCTCATCTTATCATCAGATTGATGATTATTTAGATCTCCTCAGGTTTCAATGATTCTCTATTTTCTGCCTTATTTCGTTCATTTTCTAGGAATCTTAATCTTGTCGACACGGTAGATTTTCAATAAATGAATCATTGATTTTTGCTATAGAACTTGGGAGTACCACAGAACGATGCCGGAAATTAGTGTAATGATTATGTAACTCTAGATTTTTTTCTCAAATTACTGATGAACCTAGATCCTGACTACTTTCTATTTTATGTTCTGTTACAACCATGCTGAAGATCAAGGTAGGGGATGATGAATGTGTGAATGGTTGCACAACACAAGCGGATTGTATGCCTGATCTGGAGTGATGCACCTACAACACGTGTCATCATTATAACCATTGCTTAGTTATTTTCTTCAATAATTCTTTCTCTCTCTCTCTCTCTCTCTCTCTCTCTCTCTTTCTGATGTCTCTCTATTTCTTCAATCGCTGTATTGATCTATTCCTGACCTCTCTCTCCCTCTCTGTCTATTTCTGATTCTCTCCCCCCTCTAGCTGATCTCTCTTTCACAATCTCCTTCTGATTTATCCATCTCCAATATATCTCTCTCTCTATTTCCAATTTTGCTCTTGCAAATATCTCTCTTTATCTCTCTATCTCTTTCAGTTTCTTCCTCTGTGATGTCTCTCTCTCCCTATTTTTTTATCTCCTCTATTTTCGATCTCTTTCCCCATGTTTCTAACATTTTGATCATTCAATGCTTACTAAAGAAATTATTTGAAGATGAGGCTCTGTGCATGGTGGTGTTCTCGTGACCGAACATGCGAGGCCTAAATCCAGGGGATACACTCGGAGAGGGATTTACGTCCTCTCCAAAGGCTTACCCCTGAATTTTAACTCATGAAAGAGTACCTATGGAGCATTTAGTGACATTTTACAAATAATTCCCACTTAACTTTCTTTGGCTTTTGTCAAGCTCCTTGATCATCATTGCCTTCTCCTTTAACATTTCAAGATGAATATCGCAACATTGTGCTGACAACACCTCTTTACCAACCCTGCTATCTTTTCCCCTCACTTTTGCAGTTAGTAAGGAAAGGAGAGACTACAGCTGGAATCACTGAAACTGAATATGCGTCAAGAAGGAAGAGGCTTCTGGATCTTCTTCCAGACAGGAGCTTAGCCATTCTTGCAGCGGCTCCGGTCAAGATGATGACTGACGTGGTGCCCTACAATTTTAGACAGGATGCTGATTTCATGTATCTAACTGGCTGTCTTCAACCTGGTGGAATAGCAGTCTTGAGTAAGGATTTCGGATTCTACATGTTTATGCCAGAAGCAAATCCCCATGTGAGGTTTATTTCTTTCATTTTTTGAGATCACTAAATGGGAAAATCGTCATTTTAGAAATTTTTTATAATGTCAGGTAGCAAACTTAGTAATATCGTTGATAGAGCAGAATGGGCGGATAGTGGTTTTTAGGATTCATGGCCTAAAAATAGTGTTATCATTAATACATCATTTATTGAATCCATTGCAGGTCAATAAGAATTAATCAAAGTTCCTCATTTACATCTTTTATTCTGCAGGATGTTGTCTGGCAAGGTAAGACAGCCGGAGTTGACGTTGCACTGGAGATATTTAAGTCTGATAAAGCATTTCCGCTGCATAAAATGCCTGAGGTTCATTACCATCCCATTAAGTTGATGCCCTATGTTTGCTTCCATGCTCCATAGATATATAAAGTTCCATTTTTCTGGGTCAAAACTTGTTTTGCTTCAGATCCTTCCAGACATGATTAAGCGATCCTCGGTGTTGTTCCACAATGCGAAGACCGCTGTGCCATCATACATGGGTCTTGAAGCTTTTTGCACTGCTAACTCAAATGACTCTGTGAAGGATATTTCTAGTTACACTCACGAGCTTCGTTGGGTGAAATCGCATTCGGAAATTCAGTTGATGAGGCAATCTGCCTCCATCGCATGCCAGGTATATATTTTCCCTGTCTTTAGGTTTAATAACTTATGGTTTGCATGGTATAAAGTTCATTTGGGATCATATTTGGAAATGATTTAGACCATCACATGAACCCAATTATTTGGCCTTGGAAGGAGCACTTCTTTTTGGGTTATAGAATATCAGGGAACTTAGACAAACTTTCCTGTCTTTGTCGGGTTCCATTTGCTTGTTATTTGTCTTTATTTTGTAATCTGTCCAATGCATATCCTTTCTGTAGTCCTTGCTGCAGACCATGATATTTTCAAAGACGCATCGAGAAGAGAGCAAGTTGTCAGCCAAAGTTGAATATGAATGCAAAATGAGAGGCGCACAAAGAATGGGGTGATAAAAATTTTCATCACTCGTTATTGGCGTTTACTTTTTTTATCCTAGTGAATGGAGATTTTATCAGAAAACAACTGTGACTTTTGAACATGACAATGATTGAATGAGAGGGTGATTGAATAATCACCCGCCGAATCATTTTTCTAGGTTTAATCCTGTTGTTGCTGGTGGAGAAAATGCAAGTGTCATACACTACTCAAGGAATGACCAAACAGTAAGGCTTTCCATACATTTTCAAAATAATCTGTATAAAATCCAACTTGTGCTAATCGTATAAAGTGTATAAAAATCCATATTTATCAAAGTTATGACTTTTAACAGATTAAAGATGGGAATCTTGTCTTGATGGATGTTGGGTGTGAACTTCATGGCTATCTTAGTGATCTAACCCGGACTTGGCCTCCATGTGGTACATTTTCTTCTGATCAGGTTACCCTAAATGGCCATATTCTTTTTAATTCACTTAAATTAAGAAACGTGAGGTATTGAAATTATTACTTTTTTTTTATTGATTTGTGGTTAGGAGGCATTGTATGAGTTGATCTTGGAAACTAACAAGGAGTGCGTGAAGCTGTGCAGACCGGGCATAAGCATTCAACAGATCCATAACATTTCGGTATCATTTGTAATATTGTGGCATAAGCATTCAACAGATTCAACAGAAATATTATATGTTTTTGTGTTTTTAGTTTAATAAAGATCTGTTGATCTTGTGACAATTGAATCTTTTTCCTAATCCTTTTGACTTATCCTGATTAGATGCCTCCCTTAATCTAGTGGGCTGAGCTTGTGAGCAACGCACAAGTTCAGAGAGAGTATATAAGGCAACAAAGGAATCACGGTTCTTGTACCCACCGCCCTAATCCTCTTTTGTCTTCTCTCTGTCCTTAATTTACCTTTCTCTCTCTGCTATTCCTCTCTACTATTCCCATTTCTGATTCCTCCAAAAACTCTCAATACATATATATACTGAAGATCGTATTGATTCTCTGTTTGTGTTTCACAAGCATTTGTGGCATCCACAAGTATCATATTCAAAATTAAATGGACATTTTCTATTTATTTTCAGTAGACTCGGTGAGATAGTTATTTTCAGCCACTAAAAACCTAAAGCATTCTTTGCTTTAACAGAGTTTGAAAACTCTCTCCAGATTTTTTGTGGTGGATCTTAGTGATCTCCCATAATTTTCCAAGTTTACATCTATGAGACTCTATTATTAATTTATTAAAGTTATATTTCTTTTACGAAGTTTACATTGCACGTGCAGGTTCAGATGCTCTCAAAAGGTCTCAAAGAACTTGGAATTTTGAAGGATAGCCGAAATTCCCGCTATTATCATCAACTAAATCCAACTTCGATTGGTTAGATACCGCTATTTAACCAATTCCTATACTTTAAGAAAAAATTGATGGATTTTTTTTGCAGGTTGTTCATCTTATGGTTCAAATGTCCTCATCAATTTTCAGTTTTTGATGGATCAGGTCATTTCCTAGGAATGGATGTTCACGATTGTTGTGCAGTCAGTATCAACCGCCCCTTGCAACCTGGAGTTGTAAGTGAACTACTTTTTTTCTTTAAAAGGACAATCTGATTGATATAATTTCCTTAACTTTATTTTTTGGAAACCCTAATTGAGCAGGTGATAACAATTGAGCCAGGCATTTATATCCCCATGTCATCAGATGTTCCAGAAAGGTGGCATTTCCTTCAATGCATGATGATATCCTAAAGAGGCATTTCCCCCCATTTTTCAATATTTCAAATTTTGATTGATAGGTATCGGGGAATGGGGATCAGGATTGAAGATGAGGTCCTGATCACTGACACTGGAAATGAGGTAACCTAAAAAATTTGCTTCTTTTTCCTGAACAATATTCTTATTAATGATAGCACGCTCTTAAATGTGGATATCGTTAGAGTATCACAACACTTGAAAAGATAAAAAAGCAGAAGGTAGTATAAATAATGATTCCTTTGATATTATTCATATTTACATGGCTAAATGATTCCTTTGATATTACTAATATTTACATGGCTAAATGATCCCCTTGCAGGAGCTTATAGTTGAGCTATGTTCCATTTTCATTCCATTAATGTATATACTAGTCCAATTATGCAACAAAAAAATATGAATAATTGCTCATGTAATCTAAATTTGTTTACATTCTTTCGGTGCTTAGATTTGAAAATAAATAATTCAACACATCGGTTTATTGACACCCTAACCCTAGGATTGTGGTTTCGAGTTGAAAACTTGAAATTTTTGGAGAAGAGTCAACTATTTTCAGTTGAATGGTTTGACAAATTTATACATGTACTAACATTTTAATTTCGTGAATAGGTACTTACCGGTTTGATACCAAAAGAGATCTCACATATCAAATACATGCTAGATTCTGAGAATACACCTCTAGAAGAATCTGGGGATTTCAGAGCTACCATGACCACAACTCAATGATTAAAGGTGGAAACAATTTTTAATTGGCTAAAATATTAGAATAGTTCAGAGCTGATGGATGCTATTATTCGAATTTTGATCAATTATTCCTCAAAAGAGGAAAAATATAAGGAGCAGATCTTGCATGCAGCAGGTCATGAATTCAGATGTACTTGTTTTTCATGGACTTGGACACAATCATAACGGATGTAATTTCATATGGTTGGACCCATCATTACTCCACAACAACTCTTCCTGGTGAGCTCAACGAACCTCAAACAACATGACAGGTCTCCTCAAACCCCACCATTGAATGGTAGAGAATTCAATGTTCTGGTTGTTGACCTTGGTACCGTTCCCATCCACATAATCAGTTATTGGATCTTTAACAACCTCTTCAATCTTCACTCCTTTCTCTAGATGAATCCAAATTCATCTGAATTGGAAACAAAGATTTTGCTTCCCTCCCTCTTATCAAAAAAAAAGAAGAAAATATCTGGGCTTCAAAACAAATCCCATTTAATGATTGAAATTGGTAAAATGACACATCATTATCAATGCCAAAGACAAATCCCCCCTGGAAAGTGCTGATTGACATAGGCCATTACAGATGAGATGTCAAGCTCATCATTGCCCGTCAAAAGAATGTCTTCAGCATAAAAAATAAGTATCACATATCCTTTTGAATTATTGTGGTATCCACAGTGCATGGAGTGACTCCAAAAGCTAAGGGTGGCAGCTGAACTTCTAAACCAAGCACATGGACTTTTCTTGAACCCATAGATAGCTTAATGCATAAAATAGAGCCAATAAGACTTCCTTTAAGCAACATAAACAAGAGATTTCTACATGAAGAACTGCTCATCACATTTATCATAAAGTAAGGCATTAAACTTGTCCAATTTATGGGTGACCATGCTTTTTGCGCAGCTAGAGATAGAATAACCTTAGTGGAGTTCAGATATAAAATTATGGGAAGGTTTACATGTGGTTAACACCATAAGCTTGCGTGAAGCCACGAGAAATCAAGAGAGCTTTGTGGAAAGCAATAGATTCATCTAGATTCATCTGGGTAAAGCCCCACTTACATTTCATTCTGTTGACATTAATAAGACAAGTCACAGGCTCTCACATGAATCTGCATACCCATAACAATCTTTCACATGGGTTGCTTGAGAGCTTCAAGATACATCTTGTAGAGAAGAAGAGGAGAGAAAGACGAAGAAGATCGTAAATCGTAGAATAGGAAAAAGGTTCATAGTTGTCTTATAGAGAAATACTAAGTGAGCCCTTAGTGGGCCAGAGATAGAGAAAGGAGCTCATTCCAACACTCCCCCTCAAGCTGGTGCGTGGATATTCTCCACACCCAGCTTGTCACAGAGCTCTTCAAACCTCGGGGCATGGAGCCCTTTGGTGAAGATGTCTGCCCGCTGATCTGCTGATGGTACATACGACGTGCAAACGCGTCCCGACTCCAGCTTCTCTTTGATGAAGTGCTGGTCAATCTCACTATGCTTGGTGCGATCATGCTGTACGGGATCATGAGCAATACTGATTGCCGATTTGTTGTCGCATAACAGCTGTACTGGAGAGGATACTGGACAACGGAGCTCTCGGAGGATCCTGGGTGATCCATAGAGCTTCACACAATCCTTGGGCAAGAGCTCGAATTCGCTTCAAAGCACTAGATCCGGAAACTACCTTCGCTTCTTGCTGCGCCACGTGATGAGATTGCCCCTCACGAATGTGCAATAGCCTGAGGTGGAGCGACACTGACAATGGAACCGACATAATCTGCATTTGTATATACCTCCAAATCGAGACCACTTTGACAACGGAACAGTAAGTCCGCGCCAATAGTCCCGTTAAGGAAGCGGAGAACTCGGTGTGTGATAACATGCTATATTTACAT
>CM044104.1:20309154-20349062 GCA_024174645.1 Lemna minuta
CACATCAAATATACTTTTGGGTCGTAAACAAAAGTGTCGCTAGTCAACTCGTGAGTGCCTTGTTGGGATATGAGGTCACTCTTGATGACGTTAATCAATATTACTTCTATGTTAGGGATATTGATACAATTATGCATTTTCTTCGAGACCTTTTTTTTTTGAGGGTGCACTTTGAATTCTCATCTTATTGAAGAGACCTCCAAGGACAAGACTCATATATAAATGACAAGGTAATTTACTGTATAGGGCTAATTATGATGTCTACTATGCTAGAGAATATGGTGATGGGAAGTTTACATTTAGATTTTGTACTTAATCTTGGTGATAAGTAGGTTACACGGTGGCCCAAGAAGCAAAATATCATTTCAAGATATTTCTCAAAGGTGAGGAAGAGAAGGAGAGAGTGAGAGAAAGAAGAGAAGAAGAGAGAAAGTACGTCGACAAAACGTGGCAGTCACGTGGGGGACGGGATAACAAAACTGTCCACCTCACCGGGAATGCTGACGTGGTGCCACAATCTAGACATAGAAAAAGGTGGTGCCACAATCTGGACCTAAAATGAAAGGTCGTGCCACTATAAGATGTTTACCCAAATATAAATCAATGGCTCACATGACTTTTGAGATGATGTGGATACAATACCCACTTTAAGTGTGTGCCAAAAATCTTGAGGTAGACTATCATTTTATTCGGGACAAAAAATTGCAAGGGTGAATTTCTACTATGTATACTTTTATTTTGAACATCTAGCGTATATCTTCACCAAAATGTCTCCTCTAAAAATCTTATGACTTTGTTCTTGACAAGTTAGACATCATCAACATCTATGCTTCAACTTGAGGGAGAGTGTGAAGAGATATGCATGTGTGAGTTTATCTCTTGTATATTGGATGCTATAATCCTTATTGGGCATGATAAGATAGACCCACTTGTTTCCTTGATATGCGTGGATTTCTCTACTTAGAGGGCAGTGACCCTTGTTTTCCCTCATTCTCACTTCTAAAAAACAGGATCAATTTTCATGATTCAGTTGTTTCAAGATGATCGTGTATACATTGATGAATGATATAATGGTGCTCTTATTGATAAGATCAATTGGTGATGCTAATAATACATCTTCTTAGACTAATAATTCTATACCAAATCTTTTTTCGTGATGAGGATGCACATGATGTTTATGATTTTTATATAATTAGCATATTATAATCCTTTGAGTGAAGATGTTTGGACCATAATCTTAAATTATAGAGATATAATCTAGACTAAAAATATAATCACAATGATAATCAAAAGATTATGATACTGATATGATGGTCTACACAATATGCTTCAAGAGGTAAAGATCATGTTTATAAGATCATTTTGAAAGACAATGATAAGATGATTAGATAAGATCGATGTGATAGGTTATTGGTCTAAAGTAGGATCTAAATGTCTTTTGAGAGCTTCATGATATGTGAAAATAAATGATTTTCTTAATTTTCTAACAGAAATATCTTTAGAAAAGATTTGTGCCAGATGGATATTGGAGCAGTTTATTATATTGAAATGGCTCTATGCTCTACTATACTGAACCAAGGGCTTATCTCTAATTAAACTAACGATTCTGCCGTTCTATTAGGGTTCGCCCGTTCCGATACCGGTATCGAATACCGGTATCGGTTGCGGTAACGGTATCGGGTACCGTTAATGTCCTAAACGGTACCCGATACCTCCGGTACTCGACACCGACATCCAGATGCTCAGATCGAGTAACTGGATGTCGGTGATCGCTTTCCGATACCGACATCCGATACCGTCAACCGCTAACGGCTACCGTTGGCGTGGGTATCGATACCGGGTCATCGATCATCGGAACCGATACCGATACCCAGTATCCAGCATATCATAAAAATGAATATTTAATGATATAATATATATATACCTGATTCCCCTCTAATTTTTCGCGGCCACAACGTTCTTCTCCATCGCGCTAGCCTACTCCCGAAACTCCATATCTCTCTCTCCCCTCCGCGAACATCGTACGCCCTGCAATATCCTGTAACCTCAAGCTACACCATCGTCCCCATCTTCCTTCCCTAGTTTCATTCGCGATTTTCCCTTCAACTCCCGATCGCCCACCGTCCGAAATTCCACCGGACGTTTCTTCTCCCCTGCCCAAATCACGAAATCACCGATTAAATGAATAGAATATTAAATTCATTTTGATATAATATTAAATGAATACCCGAAGTCCCGAAATGTGCGATTTTTCTCCGATTTTTCTCCCGATTTCTTCTCTGCGCGGCGTTCTTCCGATTTCTTCTCTGCGCGGCATTCTTCCCGATTCTTCTCTGCGCGGCGTTCTTCCGACGTTCCGGGCGCTCCGGCATTCCGCGATCCGCACATCCGGCGTTCTTCCCGCATTCCGCAATCTGCAATTCCGCACATCCGACGCAGTTCTTCCGGCGTTCTTCAGCAAGTTAAATTTTTTCGGCGTTCTTCCGGCGTTCTTCAGCAAAAAATCAGGTAAGTTAAATACCGACACCGACACCGTTATCCGGTACCGGTATCTCCCGATACCGATACCGACACCGTTATCCGGTACCGGGTCGGTACCGGATCCATCCAGTACCGTACCCGGTCCCCACTTTAATCCGATACCGTCATCCAGAACTGGATGACGGTTTCGGGTACTGGATACCGGTCTTTGGGTACCGGTATCGTCAGAGTCCGGTACCGGATGACGGTCCGGACGACGATAGGCGAACCCTAGTTCTATTATGAAAGCAGCTTACGATTCTAGTGTTTTAGGGGAGGTTTCTCTGTTTCTTCTTCGTAATGGCCGAGAAGATCGTCGCAGAAGACGATGGGAATGGAAATGGCATTCTTCTGTACTACAAGTACGCCTCAGTTCCCGATGTCGACTCCCTTGTAGGGTTTTACGAAACGAATTGCCGTTCTCTTGACCTCCTTGGTCGCGTCCGCATTGGTCCCGATGGTGTTAATGTCACGGTACGAAATTGTAGGTTTCGCGGACTTTCAGTCCGATTTTTACCGGTTTTCTCTCGATTTTACAGGTCGGCGGGAAAACATCAGCGCTGGAGAAGCATGTCTCGATAATGAAGTCTAATTCGTTGTTCGAAGGCACCGATTTCAAGTTTGCCACATATGATGGCCCCGTGGATGGTAGGATTTCCCGGGAATGCGGATTTACATCACTTTCCGTACGAGTTGTCAAGGTATTTTCTGTTTCTCTTGTTCTCAACCTCTATTTTTCATATAAATTTAGCAGTCTACGGTCTACTGATAAATTTTTTGCTGATATGACTTCAGTGTCCTATTTTTTATCCAGTAGTTTCCTCTTGGCTCTGTTATTTTTTTAATTTAATGGCCTACTGATAATTATTTTATCCTATTTAAAATTTAGCATCCTATTCCCGATCATGTAATTTCGTTTTTATTATAGTTTTTATACATTTAGTAGCCTACTAATAATAAAATTTTAGCATCCCATTCTTTATCACTTAATTTCCTTTTGCATAAGAGTTTTTACAAAATGTAGTAGCCTACTGATAATTGATTTATCCTGATTATAATTTAGATTCTTATTCTTGGTCACGTAGCTTACAATTTGAATATAGTTTTTTTTGCTGTTTTTAGGAGTTAGTCACGTTTAAACCACATCCTCTGGTGAAGTTGCCGAGAATTTCAAATGCTGGGAAGCACCTCTCTGCCACTGAATTTCACTCTCTCCTGCTCAATGCTGGTCAGTGAATTTAAATGTAGCACAATTGTCTGATATCAGCATTGACACTGGATTCGATGATTTAAACTTATTATTTAAAGGTCATAATATCAGAATTGTTAAAGTTGTTTTTTTTTGTGCTCAATTCGCACCAATGAAAATGATATCATCAGGTCAAGAACAGAAAAGGCTTCTTCTGTTGGACGCGAGAAACTTGTATGAGACAAGGATTGGGATGTTTCAGTCATCTGATGTAGAAACGTTGAATCCGGAAATCAGGCAATACAGTGACTTGCCTGCATGGATGGATAAGTCTACCGAGCTCTTGCGTGATAACCATGTTCTAATGTAATTCACTTACTCAAATAAATTTTGAACAGATCTATTATCATATAAGATTTACACCTTTGGATATCTGATCTCCTTGTAGGTATTGTACTGGAGGTATCCGTTGTGAAATGGCTTCAGCTTATCTCCGGTCTAAAGGTGCTGGTTTTGAGAATGTTTATCAGGTTGGTCTTAGAGGTTATTAATGAATTATTGTATTCAAGATTATGTCTTTCATCGAGAAATTAATTTTTATAATGTCAGTATTGCTTCATTACAGTATTTATCTCACCAAATTGTTCTAGGTACGATCTTGGATTTCACATTGAATTCCATTCTTAATCAGGAAGAGATCTGGCAGTTGACTATCTCTGTATTCTATATTTCTGTGACACTGGCGTTTGACTTACGTGAATATGCCCAGGGTGATCCCCTTGATTGACTTGCTTCTGCTGTTTTGTAACAGTTATTTGGTGGCATCCAGAGGTACTTAGAGCAATTTCCAGATGGTGGCTTCTTTTAGGGGAAAGAATTTTGTGTTTGATTACAGGTGGATATAATGTTGGATCAGTGTTTCAGTAATTCAAACTCCTGTAGATTCATCAGCAGTTCTTTGCTGACATTCCATCATCATTTCAGTTAAACTGAAGCTGTTTCTGGCGATAAAAGCAGTTGATTTTATTTGTTCCTCTCTGGAATATTTCAGAGTTTCTGTTGGAAGCAAAGATGCAACTGTGATGGGATCATGCCTACTCTGTAGATCTTTGTATGACGATTATTCATCGAGATGCCGGTGCACTTATTGCAGGATGCTGGTTCTTGTGTGTGGTAACTGCAAAGTATGTGGTATCCAAAATATTCATTTTCATAAAGAGTTAACTTTTGATTATCAAGTTTTGGCTCTAGGTTTGCATTTTCTAGGTAGAAATTTGTGTATAAAATGTTTAGGTTCGACTTCTTGATTTCAACATATATCTGGTTTTGTAGTTCTTTTTAATTTTAGACTTAGCTGCTTCCTGGCACATTCTTCCTTGTGTGTCAGAGATACAAGGCAAGTGCTGTATTGCTCTGACGGGTACAGTTCATGATTGTGCTGGCACTTGCACTTTAGTCAAGCTTCAGCTTCCTGGTGTTACCCTTCTGTCAATTCCTTAAAAGCTAATTGCAACCATACTCCCCCAGAAGCTAAAGACACTAATTTCTCATAAGGTGCTGGCAGAATCCTTAGAGCAACATCTACCAATCCATGGTTGGCATCATTGATGGTTTCTATGCTAAGTCAGAGATTTATTGATGCGTAGGGAATATAAGGTCACGGGTGAGTTTGGGATTTATCCATTTGTGATTGTATGCTGGATGGAGTTCAAGGACTTTATGAACCACTTTTTCCTCCACAGGAACCACTTACTCTTCCACAAATGAGCCGCATCGTTGATAAGTAACTGTATTATCATCTTATGAGTGTATGCCATTTTATGCACAGATGATTTATGGCTAAACCATAAACTGTGGCTCCTGCATTTAATACACTGTCATTAAATTGTTCTTTTCTGACTTATCTGGAGCAGGAAAGCACTTCTGCCTATGTTTGTGAGCTATGCCAGCGTTGCCGCCATCAGTTCAACACCCTTGAGAAACTTCAATTGGGTGGTTCGGTTGATTTACAAACTCTTGATCTCAATTCTGATGTTCCTCCCGTTCCCCCTCCTACTATGTCTGGCAATGGTAGTTTTACTTCGTTAAATTTCAATTATTGTTGATTATTTTCTCACTGTGATTCACTTTAACCTGTTTATCGCGATGACAGATGATTTGTCAAGAAAGAAGCTCAGAATATTATGTTTGCATGGATTCCGGCAGAATGCATTGGGGTTCAAGGGAAGAACCGCGTCGTTAGCAAAGAAACTGAAAAGCATTGCAGATCTTGTCTTTGTTGATGCACCCCATGAGCTCCCAGTCATCTATTATCCACGATCGATTCCGGACATTGCCAATAGTTCAATGAGGTGTAATCAACAATCTCCACCCAACCAGTCTTGCAAAAAAAAGTATGCATGGTTGGTGTCATCATCATCACAACTATCATCATCGTCGTCATCATTACCATCACCATTACCATCACCACTACCATCACCATCACCATCTCCATCACCATCGCCATCACCATCATCATCACCATCACCATCACCATCACCATCGCCATCAATGTCCTCAGAATTCCCATCATCGTTAGCATCAAGCTTTGTGGACGGGGAGATGGCCAGCCAACCATTTGACCCGATGCAGTACAAAGGACAGACAAGTGGGTTCTGCGAATCATATGCTCTTTTGAAGGATGTCATATCTCAAAAGGGTCCATTTGATGGGATTCTAGGGTTTTCTCAAGGAGCAGCCATGGCTGCCTTGGTCTGTTACAGGCAGTGGACCTGTGGTGACGTTAGCACCGCCCCGGACTTCAGATTCGCAATTCTATGCTCGGGATTCTCATTAATCCCGGATCATGCATCCATGATAAGATGCCCATCTCTTCATATTTATGGGAAAAGTGCAGGAAGAGACCGGCAGATAGATTGCCAGGTAAGCATTGACCTTGCAAGTAAGTTTGACCGGGGATGTTCGGTCGTCATTGAGCATGACATGGGTCATATAATCCCAACTCATGCTCCATGTATTGACCAGGTAAGGGATTTTCTAAGGCAGTTCATCCCATCATGAATGACTTCTAAGTTCTTGCTGCCAAAGTCTGATCTTGACCGTTTCATGACTTGGTTTATCAATTGATGATGCATATAAAATGGCGCTTCATTGAGTGCCGCTAGTCTTGATTATGGTCTGAAACAGTTAAATAACAAGCTCGGGCAAGAGATTTGTTTTTAAACCCTAATTTTTTCTGTAAGGTCACCAAAATGAAAGAGGATGATCTGTAAAAGGAAAATATTTATATTTGGATTTCAAGGCAACTTATCCCCAATTCCGTTTGGCTTTTAATTTGTGATCTATATATAATCAGAGTCTTCGTTGCTAGTTTTTCGACAGAAATTGAAATAATTATTCAGTGCGATCACATGTTTGAAAAGGTTTCTTGAAAATCGACCCTTCATCCGGACCCGCGTAGATGCCCTCGGATCGACAATGATTTCCTCCATATTTCTATGTTTAAAACGATCGGGCGATCTTCTCTGTGACTCCCAAAAATTTTATGGATGTTCAAGCTGTAGAATGATTTTGTGTCGAGGAAGATCAATGCACAAGAGAACGTTGCATTTTCCTTCAATTGATCGTAAAAATCGGACAAAAATGATCCTAATCGAACATGATGACCATTTTGGTTTGAATCTTGTGATTGGAAAATAGGTAATTAAAAATCTGGGCAGGAAATACCTCGTTGAATTGATCGCGTGTTAAAGAGTGAAGAAAATTGATGAGAATGCGCGCTATAGTATCAATACCTTTGACGAAGGAAATTAGTGGTCCTGTTCAGCCCCAGCCTTGATTTCTAGTAATCTTACGATCTTGAGGTTTCAGATCGATTGTGCCTCGGAAGTCTTACGATTCGGCGGCAGACTAGCTTTTTTTAAAATCAGGACTTGGGTATATTTTTCCGGGCAAAGTCCTTGTGATTTCTGGTTCTACTTTTGTGCCAGTATTTCGAAGACAAGGTGGTCGAGGAAAGCGGGAGGCTCTCCTTCGAGCTGCTATGAAGACTATTCTGAGAGCTCCTGCGATGAGGAGGCTGGCTGTCTTCCCCCCTGTAGTCCCGCCTCCTTCTCTATCCGTTATTCCACCATCTTCGTCCTCCACTATCATCGTCATCGTCGTCATCATCCTCGTTCTCTTTCTCAAGCATCATCATCATCCTCGTTCTCTTTCTCAAGCATCATCATCATCCTCATCCTCATCACTCTCTTCATATTTCTCATCACCATCATCATAATTCTCTTCTCACTCCTCATCATCATTATCATCATCAAAATCTTCATCATCATCGTCATAATCGTCGTCGTCGTCATCCTCATAATTCTCTCCTCGCTCCTTCTCATCATCATTTCCGTCATCATCATCATTCTCTTACTCAAACCCCCTCCTTCTCATCTTCATCATCATTATTGTCGTCATCCTTCCCATGTCTTCTCATCAGATCATCATCATCATCATTATCATGATCAACATCGTCATCATCATCATCATTGTCGTCGTTGTCATCCTCGTTATTCTCTTCTCCCTCCTACTCATCATCATTATCGTCCTCGTCATCATCATCATTATCATCATCATCATCATCATCATCATCATCATCATTATTTTCTTACTCAAACCTACTCCTCCTCATCATCTTCATCAACATTGTTATCATCCTAATCATTCTTTTCTCATGCCTTCTCATCACATCATCATTATCATTATCGTCAACACATTCTCATCATCATCGTCGTCGTCGTTTTTGTTGTCATCCTCATCGTTCTCTTCTCATGCCTTCTCATCATCATCATCATCATTATCATCATTGTCATCGTTATCACTGCTATCATTTTCATCTTAACCATAATCATCACCATCAGTGTCATTGTTTTGGACGTCATTCTCCTGCTCACTCTTTCTCATCATCTTCATCGTCATCATTCTCTTTTACATCATCATGATTGTTGATGTCACTCTCCTGCTCACCCCCTTCTCGTCATATTTGCTGTCATCATACACATCATCATCATTGTCATTGTCAATGTCGGCATAATTCTCCTGCTCACTCTTTCTCATTATCTTTATTGCCATCATCATAGCCGTCATTCTCTTCCTCAATCCTTCTTAGCACCACATCATTATCTAAAACTCATTGGTCATCTGCTTCTGGATTCTGCCGTCCTGCCTCCATCCAGGATGGATACAAACTTTTCAAGTTTTTTCCCTTCCTTGGAGAGCTTTAACTTTCAAGAGATTTATCAATTTATGATTTTCTTTCAATTTACACTGTAACTATGATCATTTACCCAAAAGATTTCCTATTTTGCAAAATCTTGCTTTTGGGGTCATGTTGTCGTTCAGGGATTGTCATGGTTTAAAGAATGTGATGTTTCTCTCACTAGGCTGATTTCTGTCAGGTTGTTTCTCTTTCATATGCAAAAGTGCCAGGAAGACGTGCTTATGCAAGTCACTACGTCTATGATGCCGGGCAACCCACTTATCTCTCACACCCTCAGGTATTGGCACCATGTGTTCACAAGAACTATGTACGTTCCCATCATTATGACCATGATGATGGTGGTCACCACTTCAGATCTATGATTGTGTCTCTCATCTCATCATCAGATTGATGATTATTTAGATCTCTTCAGGTTTCAATGATTCTCTATTTTCTGCCTTATCTCATTCATTTTCTAGGAATCTTAGTCTTGTCGACATGGTAGATTTTCAATAAATGAATCATTGATTTTTGCTATAGAACTTGGGAGTACCACAGAACGATGCCGGAAATTAGTGTAATGATTATGTAACTCTAGATTTTTTTCTCAAATTACTGATGAACCTAGATCCTGGCTACTTTCTATTTTATGTTCTGTTACAACCATGCTGAAGATCAAGGTAGGGGATGATGAATGCGTGAATGGTTGCACAACACAAGCGGTGCCATGATCTGGAGTGATGCACCTACAACACGTGCCATCATTATACCATTGCTTAGTTATTTTCTTCAATAATTCTCTCTCTCTCTCTCTCTTTCTGATGTCTCTCTATTTCTTCAATCGCTGTATTGATCTATTCTTGATTTCTCTCCCTCTCTGTCTATTTCTGATTCTCTCCCCCCTCTAGCTGATCTCTCTTTCACAATCTCCTTCTGATTTATCCATTTCCAATATCTCTCTCTCTCTATTTCCAATTTTGCTCTTGCAAATATCTCTCTTTATCTCTCTATCTCTTTCAGTTTCTTCCTCTGTGATGTCTCTCTCTCCCTATTTTTTTATCTCCTCTATTGTCGATCTCTTTCCCCATGTTTCTAACATTTTGATCATTCAATGCTAACAAAAGAAATTATTTGAAGATGAGGCTCTGTGCATGGTGGTGTTCTCGTGACCGAACATGCGAGGCCTAATTCCAGGGGATACACTCGGAGAGGGATTTACGTCCTCTCCAAAGGCTTACCCCTGAATTTTAACTCATGAAAGAGTACCTATGGAGCATTTAGTGATATTTTACAAATAATTCCCACTTAACTTTCTTTGGCTTTTGTCAAGCTCCTTGATCATCATTGCCTTCTCCTTTAACATTTCAAGATGAATATCGCAACATTGTGCTGAAAACACCTCTTTACCAACCCTACTATCTTTTCCCCTCACTTTTGCAGTTACTAAGGAAAGGAGAGACTACAGCTGGAATCACTGAAACTGAATATGCGTCAAGAAGGAAGAGGCTTCTGGATCTTCTTCCAGACAGGAGCTTAGCCATTCTTGCAGCAGCTCCGGTCAAGATGATGACTGACGTGGTGCCCTACAATTTTAGACAGGATGCTGATTTCTTGTATCTAACTGGCTGTCTTCAACCTGGTGGAATAGCAGTCTTGAGTAAGGATTTCGGATTCTACATGTTTATGCCAGAAGCAAATCCCCATGTGAGGTTTATTTCTTTCATTTTTTGAGATCACTAAATGGGAAAATCGTCATTTTAGAAATTTTTTATAATGTCAGGTAGCAAACTTAGTAATATAGTTGATAGAGCAGAATGGGCGGATAGTGGTTTTTAGGATTCATGGCCTAAAAATAGTGTTATCATTAATACATCATTTATTGAATCCATTGCAGGTCAATAAGAATTAATCAAAGTTCCTCATTTACATCTTTTATTCTGCAGGATGTTGTCTGGCAAGGTAAGACAGCCGGAGTTGATGTTGCACTGGAGATATTTAAGTCTGATAAAGCATTTCCGCTGCATAAAATGCCTGAGGTTCATTACCATCCCATTAAGTTGATGCCCTATGTTTGCTTCCATGCTCCATAGATATATAAAGTTCCATTTTTCTGGGTCAAAACTTGTTTTGCTTCAGATCCTTCCAGACATGATTAAGCGATCCTCGGTGTTGTTCCACAATGTGAAGACCGCTGTGCCATCATACATGGATCTTGAAGCTTTTTGCACTTCTAACTCAAATGACTCTGTGAAGGATATTTCTAGTTACACTCACGAGCTTCGTTGGGTGAAATCACATTCGGAAATTCAGTTGATGAGGCAATCTGCCTCCATCGCATGCCAGGTATATATTTTTCCTGTCTGTAGGTTTAATAACTTATGGTTTGCATGGTATAAAGTTCATTTGGGATCATATTTGGAAATGAGTTAGACCATCACATGAACCCAATTATTTGGCCTCGGAAGGAGCACTTCTTTTTGGGTTATAGAATATCAGGAAACTTAGACAAGCTTTCCTGTCTTTGTCGGGTTCCATTTGCTTGTTATTTATCTTTATTTTGTAATCTATCCAATGCATATCTTTCTGTAGTCCTTGCTGCAGACCATGATATTTTCAAAGACGCATCGAGAAGAGAGCAAGTTGTCTGCCAAAGTTGAATATGAATGCAAAATGAGAGGCGCACAAAGAATGGGGTGATAAAAATTTTCATCACTCGTTATTGGCGTTTACTTTTTTTATCCTAGTGAATGAAGCTTTTATCAGAAAACCACTGTGACTTTTGAACATGACAATGATTGAATGAGAGGGTGATTGAATAATCACCCGCCGAATCATTTTTCTAGGTTTAATCCTGTTGTTGCTGGTGGAGAAAATGCAAGTGTCATACACTACTCAAGGAATGACCAAACAGTAAGGCTTTCCATACATTTTCAAAATAATCTGTATAAAATCCAACTTGTGCTAATCGTATAAAGTGTATATTACTATTTGTATAAAAATCCATATTTATCAAAGTTATGACTTTTAACAGATTAAAGATGGGAATCTTGTCTTGATGGATGTTGGGTGTGAACTTCATGGCTATCTTAGTGATCTAACCCGGACTTGGCCTCCATGTGGTACATTTTCTTCTGATCAGGTTACCCTAAATGGCCATATTCTTTTTAATTCACTTAAATTAAGAAACCTGAGGTATTGAAATTATTACTTTTTTTTATTGATTTGTGGTTAGGAGGCATTGTATGAGTTGATCTTGGGAACTAACAAGGAGTGCGTGAAGCTGTGCAGACCGGGCATAAGCATTCAACAGATCCATAACATTTCGGTATCATTTGTAATATTGTGGCATAAGCATTCAACAGATTCAACAGAAATATTATATGTTTTTGTGTTATTAGTTTAATAAAGATCTGTTGATCTTGTGACAATTGAATCTTTTTCCTAATCCTTTTGACTTATCCTGATTAGATGCCTCCCTTAATCTAGTGGGCTGAGCTTGTGAGCAACGCACAAGTTCAGAGAGAGTATATAAGGCAACAAAGGAATCACGGTTCTTGTACCCACCGCCCTAATCCTCTTTTGTCTTCTCTGTCCTTAATCTACCTTTCTCTCTCTGCTATTCCTCTCCGCTATTCCTCTCTACTATTCCCATTTCTGATTCCTCCAAAAACTCTCAATACATATATATACTGAAGATCGTATTGATTCTCTGTTTGTGTTTCACAAGCATTTGTGGCATCCACAAGTATCATATTCAAAATTAAATGGACATTTTCTATTTATTTTTAGTAGACTTGGTGAGATAATTATTTTCAGCCGCTAAAAACCTAAAACATTCTTTGCTTTAACAGAGTTTGCAAACTCTCTCCAGATTTTTGTGTGGTGGATCTTAGTGATCTCCCATAATTTTCCAAGTTTACATCTATGAGACTCTATTATTAATTATTAAAGTTATATTTCTTTTACTAAGTTTACATTGCACGTGCAGGTTCAGATGCTCTCAAAAGGTCTCAAAGAACTTGGAATTTTGAAGGATAGCCGAAATTCCCGCTATTATCATCAACTAAATCCAACTTCGATTGGTTAGATACCTCTATTTAACCAATTCCTATACTTTAAGAAAAAATTGATGGATTTTTTTTGCAGGTTGTTCATCTTATGGTTCAAATGTCCTCATCAATTTTCATTTTTTGATGGATCAGGTCATTTCCTAGGAATGGATGTTCACGATTGTTGTGCAGTCAGTATCAACCGCCCCTTGCAACCTGGAGTTGTAAGTGAACTACTTTTTTTCTTTAAAAGGACAATCTGATTGATATAATTTCCTTAACTTTATTTTTTGGAAACCCTAATTGAGCAGGTGATAACAATTGAGCCAGGCATTTATATCCCCATGTCATCAGATGTTCCAGAAAGGTGGCATTTCCTTCAATGCATGATGATATCCTAAAGAGGCATTTCCCCCCATTTTTCAATATTTCAAATTTTGATTGATAGGTATCGGGGAATTGGGATCAGGATTGAAGATGAGGTCCTGATCACTGACACTGGAAATGAGGTAACCTTAAAAATTTGCTTCTTTTTCCTTAACAATATTCTTATTAATGATAGCATGCGCTCTTAAATGTGGATACCGTTAGAGTATCACAACACTTGAAAAGATAAAAAATCAGAAAGTAGAATAAATAATGATTCCTTTGATATTATTCATATTTACATGGCTAAATGATTTCTTTGATATTACTAATATTTACATGGCTAAATGATACCCTTGCAGGAGCTTATAGTTGAGCTATGTTCCATTTTCATTCCATTAATGTATATACTAGTCCAATTATGCAACAAAAAAATATGAATAATTGCTCATGTAAGCTAAATTTGTTTACATTCTTTCGGTGCTTCGATTTGAAAATAAATTATTCAACACATCGGTTTATTAACACCCTATGATTGTGGTTTCGAGTTGAAAACTTAAAATTTTTGGAGAAGAGTCAACTATTTTCGGTTGAATGGTTTGACAAATTTATACATGTATTAACATTTTAATTTCGTGAATAGGTACTTACCGGTTTGATACCAAAAGAGATCTCACATATCAAATACATGCTAGATTCTGAGAATACACCTCTAGAAGAATCTGGGGATTTCAGAGCTACCATGACCACAACTCAATGATTAAAGGTGGAAACAATTTTTAATTGGCTAAAATATTAGAATAGTTCAGAGCTGATGGATGCTATTATTCGAATTTTGATCAATTATTCCTCAAAAGAGGAAAAATATAAGAAGCAGATCTTGCATGCAGCGGGTCATGAATTCAGATGTACTTGTTTTTCATGGACTTGGACACAATCATAACGGATGTAATTTCAAATGGTTGGACCCATCATTACTCCACAACAACTCTTCCTGGTGAGCTCAACGAACCTCAAACAACATGACAGGTCTCCTCAAACCCCACCATTGAATGGTAGATAATTCAATGTTCTGGTTGTTGACCTTGGTACCGTTCCCATCCACATGATCAGTTATTGGATCTTTAACAACCTCTTCAATCTTCACTCCTTTCTCTAGATGAATCCAAATTCATCTGAATTGGAAACAAAGATTTTGCTTCCCTCCCTCTTATCAAAAAAAAAAAAAGAAAAGATCTGGGCTTCAAAACAAATCCCATTTAATGATTGAAATGGGTAAAATGACTCATCATTATCAACGCCACAGACAAATCCCCCCCTGGAAAGTGATGATTGACATAGGGCCATTATAGATGAGATGTCAAGCTCATCATTGCCCGTCAAAAGAATGTCTTCAGCATAAACAAGAAGTATCACAAATCCTTTTGAATTATTGTGGTATCCACAGTGCATCGAGTGACTCCAAAAGCTAAGGGTGGCAGCTGAACTTCTAAACCAAGCACTTGGACTTTTCTTGAACCCATAGATAACTTAATGCAGAAAATAGAGCCAATAAGACTTCCATTAAGCAACATAAACAAGAGATTTCTACATGAAGAACTGCTCATCACATTTATCATAAAGTAAGGCATTAAACTTGTCCAATTTGTGGGTGACCATGCTTTTTGCACAGCTAGAGATAGAATAACCTTAGTGGAGTTCAGATATAAAATTATGAGAAGGTTTACATGTAGTTAACACCATAAGCTTGCGTGAAGCCACGAGAAATCAAGAAAGCTTTGTGGAAAGCAATAGATTCATCTAGATTCATCTGGGTAAAGCCTCACTTACATTTCATTCTGTTGACATTAATAGGACAAGTCACAGGCTCTCACATGAATCTGCATACCCATAACAGTCTTTCACATGGGTTGCTTGAGAGCTTCAAGATACATCTAGGTTTGGACTTGGATGAGACAAAGGGTAAAGGTGAAAAGGGCGGTCAGCAATGATTATAGGAAGTAAGATGGAGATTAAGCACAAAAGCACTTATTCTTCAGAATGATAGAAGTTACTTTTTTGCACAAAAATGCAATGATGATCACAATGAGGTAACGGAATAATCGGAGGAAATAATCAAATGTGACATTATTATAAGATATTAGATTGATGTCATTAGAAGATAAAAATAAAAACTTGCCCTTGACAAATGACACATACCTTTTTGCCATTAGATGGAAAAACCTGTAATCCATTCAGATGATAGAATATAATTAAGATACACACACATAAAAACCTTTGGGATCAATTTTCTAACATGAGGAGTGAACACCACCTTAAAAATTGGGGATAGGAAGAACTGATTGTTGCTTGTCACTTCATCGAACTGGCGGAATGAACTGCAAATGTGAGAATAGTATTCGACACCAGTTTAAACATTTAACTGCCCATTTAACATCTTGAAGCTGGCTGAACACCCCTCCCCCCAATGCACCGCTGGAAAAAATTGTCTTTTTTCTTTGCAGGCAGGTGCATGGAGGGACACCCTGACGAGGCATTGGAGGGAGAAAGTCCCTGCCTATTGGAGGACCTCAGCTCCTTCCTTTTGGGATACAAAAGAAAACTCTTGGGCTCGCCCTTTCTTTTTCCTTCTACTCTCCTCCCCTGCTTCCTCCAGGACCAACTGGTAGGAGAGTTTGAAAGAAGGTCAGAACATCACTGCCAAGACTCTTTCCAAGAGCTATAGCATAACACAAGGCCCACTGTCATCCATGGGCTTCCACCATGCTGCATCCGGGCGTCTTTCCTACCTTCTTCTCCTTCATCAGGGATCTCACTTTTTCAGCCTCTTCCCACCTGCCCCTTGAAGCATACATATTAAAGAGCAGAACATGGGCCCCGTCATGCCCTGGTTCTATATCTATCATTCTCTTGCCCACCCTCTCCCCCATCTTAATATCTCCATGCTTCTGGCACGCACCGAGGAGTGCCCCTAAGGTGGCAATATCGGGTGCCATGGGCATTTTTTTGATCAAGTCCTCAGCATCTTTTAGCATGCCGGCTTTCCCTAGGAGGTCAACTAAGCAGCCATAATGAAGCAAATTGGGCTCTATCTGGTGTTCCTCAGTCATGGAAGAGAATATTCTCTGACCCTCTCTAACTGCCCCAAGATATCTACAAGCTGAAAGAGCCCCCACAAAGGTCACTTCATTAGGGGAGTAACCATGCTTCTTCATCTCTAAGAACTTTTCCAATGCTTCAGCAGGTAGTCCATTTGTAGCCAAGCCAATGATCGTTGCATTCCAAGAAGAAACCCCTCGTTCCTCCATGGTCATGAAGACTGATGAAGCATGATCCACACACCCACACTTCATGTACATATCGATGAGCGATGTCCCCAGGATGGGATTGATGGTAAGACAACGACGAAGGATGTAAGAATGGACCCACTTTCCTTGCTTGAGAGAAGTCAAGCGGGCGGATGCAGAGAGAACACTAACAAGTGCAGATTCATCAGGGACAAATTTCTTGATAAGCATGTCCTCAAACAGAGACAAGGTCTCAGAGCAAAGGTCATTCTGAGAGAAGCCTGAGATCATGATGCTCCATGAAATGTCATCCCTTCGTGGCATGGAATGGAAAAGCTTGACAGCAAAGTCTACAAGCCTGCACTTGAGGTAGCCGAAGAGCATGGAATTTGCGGAGATCTGGTCAAGATGCGGGCATGAGTTGAACAGTTTCTCCGCTGCAGGGATGTTGCAAAAGCTAGAGTACATGTTGATAAGCGCATTGTTGAGGTTGAGGTAGGTGTCGATTCCAGCTTTAGTAGCAAAGGAGTGAAGAAGCTCCCCTTCCTTTGATGATCCCAAACGGGAAGCTGAAGAGATCGCGCTGATCATGACAACTTCATCCACTCGAACTCCCTCAAAGATCATCTCCGTGAACATCTTCAAGGCGTCAACATACATTAAGTTCTGATCATAGCACGAAATGATGGCAGACCAGGTGACAATATCTCTATCACGCATTTTGTCGAACAGCTCTCGTGCAGCCATTGGCTGGCCGACTCTGGCAAGTAGAGCAATCATTGAGTTGATAGCAATGGTGCTCTTCTCAGGCATGCGGGCAAAGATCTCCATCGCCTCTTTGGAGTCGCCAACGCGAACATAACATGCGAGGATCGAATTCCACGACACATGATCAACAACAGAACTTCTATCAAACATCTTGCGGGCACAATCGATATCTCCGCAGACAGAATACATATTTATCAACGTATTCACGGTGTACACATCAGAGCAAAACCCTCTTTTTTGCACGTGGGAATGCACAGCCTTCCCCTCATCTTTATTTTCCCTTAGAGCACAAGCCTGAAGAACAATTGGGTAAGTGAAGCGATCCGGAAGAGGATCTAATCTCGCCACCATGGAATTATTCAAAATTAGAGCTTCCCCAGGTCTGTTTAATCGCAGACAAGCTCGCATAACAGAATTCCAGGAGAACCCATTTGAGTTTTCGATTCTCAGGAGAAGGGTTATAGTATGACGAAGATCGATGAATCCTGAGTTTGTTGCAAAGTCGATTAACCGGCTGGCGGCGTAGGCGTCGTTGATGAACCCGGAGACGATCATCTGAGCTTGGGTCTGGAAAAATTGCATCTTTTTTCGGCATATCTGCAGGCGGGTCTCCAATATATTGAGGTTAATGAAAGAGGAGATCGGGAATTCTAGAGAAGAAACGCTGTTTGAAGGTTCCCGGATAACGGAAGAAAGATTTCGGCTGAAGATCATAGAACTTACAGAGGAAGCGAAAGCGTGCAATTTAAAGAATAAATACCGAGCAAGAACCCACTTAAAATAGCTTTTAATAATGTTTAATTCCTCATAAAATATTTAAGTTAATTTAATTTAAAAGAGTCATGGAAATGAATGAGTCATCATTCTGCTTCTGATCTCACACAACAAAAGATAATTGACATATAACTAGAATTATATATCTGTAAATATATTTACAGTGAGAAGTATTCTAAATACCCATCTATTAATATTTCTGCATATATATTTTCATATAATCAGAAGTAAAAAAAAAAAAATATTTATATTGAGAACTATTGTATATACCTATAAATGTAATATAAATATGTCTTCATTTACTATATAGCTGATTTATTTATAATTACATTTATGGTGGAACTATCATATATAACTGATATATATAGCGAGAACTATTATATATATTACTAAAAAGAGAAGCATTGCACCACTTTACCCATTAAAGACTCCGCATATGATAAAAAATTGTTCTCAATGGAAACTGAGAAATGGTGAACGTTTAGCATCACCTTTGTAATTTTAATGTATATTGATCATCAAGCACCGAGGTTCTAAAGGTTATCCGAAGGTTTTGATGAAGGTTACCAAGACGCTTTCAGAGAGTACGGTTATTCTGTGATAATAAATTGTAAATCTTGTTGGTACCCGCTTGAAAAATCAAAGTATGGTTTCAACCCAACCACTAGATAAAGAGCATTGTGAAGCAAGAAGAAACATTGGACTTCTTCAAATGAAAGAAAGAAGTTGATGGATGAATTTCAAGAATTGACCAATTCCGAGCGGACTTTGTGGAGCCACTGCTTGGTGTGTCTTCAGGAAACTTTGATGGAGGAAGATGACAACAGACTTTGGCGTGCGTTGGGTTGGGGTGAAGAGGGCGCTCACGTGGTCATTGAAGCAGCAGGGCGATCAGGGGGAATTGCCTTGGCTTGGAGGGATAACGACTCGAGAGCGGGAGGAATGGAGAGGTCGACACGTGGTGGCGGCCTTTTTGACACGACGGATGGACTCGGTAGGTCCCTGGGTGGTGGCATCAGCCTACGGCCCACATTCCTTAGCTCGGCGGCTGGAGCTGTTGGAGGATCTCGTGGAACTGGCCACAAAGTTCCAGGGAACCCCGTTGATTATCGGGGGGGATTTTAATATCACCCTAGAGGCGGCTGACCGACCAAATGGTCTTGGCGGACAAGACCCGGGCTCTTCACAATTCCGAGCGGTACTCGCTCAAACAGGGCTCCAAGAGATGGGGCCATCAGATCAGCGGTTCACGTGGAGGGCTTCGACGGATTCCAGGGCACGGTCGAGACTGGACAGGTTCCTCTGCTCTGTGGAGCTCCTAGACCTCTTCCCGGCGGCTGAGGTGAATGCTCTCCCGAGACCTTTATCTGACCACACGCCTATCCTCTGGAAACCGCAGGGGGAACCGCACAGGCCGTCATATTTCAAGATGGATCGCTCGTGGTTCCGTGAGGACGGTTTTATGGATGAGCTAGCCAACTGGTGGGAGGCCCACCCTGCTCGGGGCTCCGCGTCAATGAGGCTCGTGGCAAAGTTGAACGGGTTACGTCGTCACCTCATTGGGCGACGTAGGGGGATCCGCGAGGAGAGGACGCGAATCCGAGATGAAGCGCTAAACGCGATTCAGGAGTTCGATGCGCTGGAGGACACTAGGCCTCTCTTGGATGAGGAACACGCGGCGTGAAAGAAATTCCGGGAGGGGGTGGCTGAAGCCGACCTCAAAACCGAGATGGATTGGCGGCAACGCTCCAGTGCAACTTTGGTTGGCGGCGGTGACGCCAATACCCGATTCTTCCATCAGGTGGCCACGGCAGGAGAAGGCTCAACCGAATCCATTCCATCCGGTGTGGGGACAGCACTTATACGAGGACACGCTGCGTGGGGGACCGCTGGCTACCCATTTCCTGGGCATTCTACCGGAAAGGGCCACTGAATAAATGGGAATGGACCTGGGGAGGGGGGCGGCTTCTCTCGTGGGGCAACAAGAACGGTTAACCCGACTGCTCACGTAGGAGGAAGTTAAAGCGGCAATTTCAGTGGTCTCAACTGGGAAGGCGCCTGGGCCTGACTGAATTCCCCTGCTTTTTATCAACAGTGCTGGGACCTAGTTGGCCCCGAGGTGATGGCGACGATAGAGGATTTCTGCATAGGAATGTGCAACATGGACCGCTTGAACAAGGGCTCTCCCGGTGCTTATACCAAAATGCCAGGGTCACGAACGTGGGGGACTTCCGGCCGATTGCCTTATCAAATTCCCTTTATCTGATCATTGCCAAAGCTTTGGCAAATCGGCTCCGAGAGGTGATTAACTCTTTGGTGAGACCGGCCCAGACAGCTTTCATCCCTGGGAGACAGATGTTAGACAGTGTGGTGATCGCTGAAGAGATAGTGGCAGCCTGGCAACGCAAGGGCACCAAGGGATTCATGTGGAAGGTGGACTTTGCGAAAGCGTATGATTCGCTTGACTGGCGCTTCCTTTGGCGGGTTCTGAAACGACGAAACTTCCCGGAGACATGGGTGAGATGGGTGAAGCAATGCGTGTGCACAAATACTTTCGCGGTCCAGATTAATGGCAGGCCGCAAGGCGGATGGATACACCCCCAGAGAGGCATCAGACAAGGCTGCCCGCTAGCTCCGCTCCTCTTCATTCTGGCAGTCGATGCGTTGGCGGTGTGCACGGAGAGATTGTGCGCACGGGGACTGCTGTCCGGTGCCCAGACCGACGGCTGCTCAGGTGGGGTTCCTCTTTTACAGTACGCTGATGACACGATTTTTTTCATTGAAGGCGCGAAGGAGGCTGCAGAGAGGACCTCAGCCTTAGTGGAGATGTTCTCCGATTTCTCAGGACTCAGCCTCAACAGGACCAAATCCACTTTTATCGCTTTCGGGATGTCTTCAGAAGAGACGAGCCAATGCGCAAGTATTCTATCCACGCCTGTTGGTTCCTTACCTATTCGGTATTTGGGACTTCCCTTAGTGGGGGGAAGACTGAGTTCTCGAGAATGGCAGCCAGTGGTGGCGACAATGGAGCGCCGTTTAGGGGGATGGCGGGCTCGGGTTCTATCCCGTGGGGGGTGTCTTGTGCTATTAAAGGCGGTGCTCTCCGCTATTCCCACATACTATATGTCACTATTTAGAGTGCCAGTGGGAGTCCGTAAACGTATGGAGGCCATAATGAGGAATTTCTTTTGGCATGGAGCAGAAACGGATGGGACCCGGGGACAAGCACTGGTCAAATGGAGTACGGTATGCCGGCCCACGGCGGAGGGAGGCCTAGGGGTCAGGAATCTCAAACACACCAATACGGCATTGCTTATGAAGTGGGTACGCAGATTGATGCAGGCTCCATCGGACATGGCCACCCAGGTGTTGATGGGAAGCTACGGGAGAGTGTTGGACTGGGGCCAGCGATCCGAGCACCGGCGTGGCCAGTCTGCTTTTTATAAGGGTCTAAGACCGGTGTTTTCTCAGGCCCAGAGGATGTTTCAAGCAAAGCTAGGGGATGGGGCGCACTTCAGATTCTGGAGTGATGACTGGTCCGGTTTGGGACCATTGAGGGACATTTTTCCCCGGCTCTTTGGGCTCTCCATAATCCCAGAGACTACGGTGCAGCAGGCTTGGCGCAACGCGTGGTGCCCATCGCTCCCTGATGCCATGTCGGATCAGCGGCTCGAGGATCTACTCAGGATGCAGGCGGCGTTAGCTCACCTTCAGCCTGTTGAAGCGACAGGGGACGCATGGGAGTGGAGGGGATCCAGATTCTCCGCTCGCGGGGCTTATAAAGTGCTTTTAGACGCAGAGCCTCTGGAGGACTCGGACGTGGTGCAGCGGTGCCGGCTGCTCTGGAGGCGTCGAATTCCGTTGAAGATCAAGATATTCGGATGGCTTCTCATCCGAGGCCGCCTGATGACGCGTGCCTTGCGGCAGAGATACGTGCCGGGAGCAGACGCCGGCTGCGTCATGTGCTCCGCCACGATGGAAGATTGCACTCATCTATTTTTTGAGTGCCCATTGGTTCAGCCGGTGTGGGCTGCGGCGGCTGTGGAAGGACTCGACACCACGTCGGCGGATGCTTTTTGGAGATCGCTCTCTCAGGGCCCTTTCAGACGTGAGGCGGAGTGGAGGACCATTTTCGCCACCTTATGGGCGATATGGCTCCACCGCAACGAGATCATCTTCAGGGGTCGTCTCCCATCCACCGACACGGTACAGCATGAGGCGAGGTGGATTGCACAATCTTGGCATCTCGGCGGCACTAATCATGCTGTAACTGACCCACAACACCTGTCATTTCTTCAATGACAAAGGGGGCCACTGTTTTTCGAGTGGCTCTCTATCTTTTTTCAAAAAAATAAAAAAATAAAATAAGAACTTAGGTTCTAAAAGAGCTTAAAAGATAGATGCCGCGGCTGCCGGCATGAGGTTTACCAAGAATCATCACAACAAGTTACTCAAATATGTTTCATTTCTACATAGAAGGGTGTTCGTTCAAGAAGAGAGCCAAAAGATGTTGATCATAAATAAGAGGATGATTTATGAAGAAAAAAAAATATGGATTTGTATTCGACTACATAAGAATTATGTAAGAATATATAGAATCTTGGATTATCTTTTGAAAAAGCATAAGTAGGTTTATTTGGAGTAATACTATTATTCCCATTGTTACAGTCTTGAAAAAGCAATTTTCTGCATATAGAGTAAATGTCATCAAAATCATAATATTATTCCCA
The DNA here is from genome assembly GCA_024174645.1 of Lemna minuta. Classification (NCBI taxonomy): domain Eukaryota; kingdom Viridiplantae; phylum Streptophyta; class Magnoliopsida; order Alismatales; family Araceae; genus Lemna; species Lemna minuta. The sequence goes on from CM044104.1 coordinate 20,332,080, forward strand.
TTGTTACATGTATGCTAATATTTCTGCATAATTATAGCTTATTTATATATAATGAAAATTATATGTAGTGAGAACTATCATATATATATATATATATATATATATATCTTACATTAATGATATTTATATATACATCTATATTTCTATCTAATATTTAGCTAGATCTTTGCACACAAATATCTAATAAACTATATATGACAAAGTTAGTGGATGGTTAGAAGGTCAACAATTGCAACAAGTCAAGCTAGTGTTGAAAGTCATTGTTTATTGGAGGCAAAGATTGAGGAAAGTTAAAGACGAAGTAAGAGGAAAGTCAAAAACCATTAAATGTCAAAGTCAAAGTAAGAAAAGTCAAAGACAACTCAAAACCAAGGGAGTTTTTATCAACTTTGCTTTTGTCTTTTGTTTTCATGTATTATAAATAAATCACTTGAACTTCTCACATACACTGGGTGGACTCTTGATGAGTCATACCTTCTCATGAGGATAAGAGTATGAGTCTTTATGAATGAGCACTTAATAGAAGGCAAGTCCAATGAGTTGAACCTTAGGTGAAGTTTCGGTTGTTTGTCATTATGTATGTACCTATTAGGTTGTTTGTCATTCTCTACCTTTTAGGATTTTTCATGCAAAAGTTGAAGGACTTACTCAGAGTGAGTGTGGATTTGTGATGAGGCTTGTGGACTTTAGAGAGGCAAGTTGGCTCAAAGGGAGGAGTGGAGAAGTGACAAGGGCCTTTGAACGAGCAGAATCAATTGATCGATATGTATGTACCTATCTCAAGAATGAGTTTGGAAAGCGAGATAGAGACAAATACCCAAGGTTCTTTCCGCGATTCAGCTCTTTACAGAACCTAAAGTTGTGACATTTACTTCTTCTTTACTTCATAACATGAATCTTTTTATCAAGAATCTTTACTTCGTAACCTAAACCTACACCATAATCTTTATCGCCAGACCTACCACTTCCCTTCCTTGTAAACTCGGAACCCTTCGGATCATTAATTGTTTAGACTTTGATCCAATTGTATCCCTAACTAGTAAGTATTTGTTTCTACAAGAGAAACAAGGTGAAGAGGGACTGTGGGGAAGAGGGGGGGGGGGTTTCCTTCCTAAGGCTTGTGTAGGGATTTTGGATACCTTGTCAAGAGTAAAATTTTTCGTGTAAAAGAGTTGTAAGGAATCTAAGTGAATAACCAAGAAATCACATACGACTAATTAGATAAAATTAAAGAAAAAAAAACTAGTTCTTGACAAGACGAAACCGCGAGGTCATCGATTTCACACGGTCTCGTGTCAAAAATAATTCCAAACTTACCAATTTGATGTAATTAACTTGAATTGAGTGACATAATGGTAAATAAGGGTCGAATCCACAGGGAAATAAGGTATTTTTGAGAGATCTTTTGGAATTTGATCAAATCAGACGATGAATTGAAGTGAGAAATTAGAAAGATAACTCAAAGACGTTTTCACGGAATAAAAAATCCCTCAATTTGGACTAGTAATCACGGAGAAATCAAAAAGCGAAGTGGGATGAAATTTTCTAAAATCGGAAGATTGAAAACCAAAATTAAAAACAAAATTAAACTAAATTGCTATCCTAAATTACAAATTGATGATACATGACGATAGATTAGAGAGAAAACAAGTATTCTCACCCGAGATAACGATCAAATCGATCCAATTAATCGCCGGATCAAAGGCTATTCATTCCGAGATTTCAAACGTGAGCATCGGTGTTCAAGAGACAAATTCTCCATGATGGATCGACGAAATCTCACTTTTAATCACTACGTGGACGCGGAAACGAGTCTATAAGAGATTAGAAGTGAGAGATTCAAGGATGGAGGGGTGTAGATAGATCAATTTGATGAATACATCCGAGAATAATTTACAAAATCGAAGAACGCCTTGTTTTATAGGCAAATTGGGCATAACCGTCGGATGGATGCGTTTAATCTCCATCAACGGTCCGGATTAAAGCGCATCCAGACGAACGATTATGGTTAAATCTCAATCGTTGGATCGCGGATGGATGCTCCGGTGAAGCCGTGCATTTATGCGTTATAAAACGCATCAACTTGCGCTCGTTGGATCGTGATCCAACGCTCCTGATGCGTTTCCGCGCTTTGAATCATGACCGTTATAATCCCGCTTTTAAGACACATGTGCGATCAATGATCCGATGGACCTCGTATCCACTTCATCAACGCGTAACGATCTGCGCTCCATCCGATTCGACGCACCTCCTTTTCGCCACGTCACCTGCACATTTAAAAACCATGTGGAACTTAGTCCCACACGGGAAAAATTAAAGAGAGAAATCGGGTTTATATTTATGCGACGGTTTAGAGGGGTAATAATTCTCTTCCGATATTTGGAATACTATATGTACTATAACCTATATATATATATATATATAAATATAAATATGAATAAGCGTCACATCGCCGCGTAGGTGCCGCGTGGGCCTGCGTGGCGCTGCCACGTGGCCTTGAGTGCCACGACGCATCCGCGCAGGGTCTCGCGCAAAATTAAACCCCCATTTTTATTCTATTTTTAATTATTTTAAACGATTTAAAATCGAAAATAAATTCAGAAAATTCCATAAAAATCCCTAAAAATTGGAAAATTCATAACTTTCAAAATACAACTCCAAATTAATCCAGATTTTTTTTATTTGATCTGAAATTAAATTATCTATCATTAGAAAAGTCAAAATATTTAAAGAACAAGAGATTTAATTTATATTTCAAAAATACATTCATTTCTTTAAGATTTTAACTTTAGAAAATGAAATGAATGTTTATAAAAATGATTTCTCTCATTATTTAACTTTAAAAACCACTTATAATCTCAAGTAAAGATAGGTTATAAAATTATTTATCTTTAATTCATCATAATTAACCCTAAATTAAAGCATTTTGAGATTATAGCATAAATTTGCATGAAATGATAGAAATACACTCAAAGTATGATAACATGCATATAAATAGAATGTTTTTTATGCCTTATTTTGCATTAATAATCATGTTTTATCTTGTTAAGATTGCATGTTATCAGTTCTCCCCCCTCTTAATTGTTTCACCACCCTGTTGGATTCTGATGTCGATAAACTTTTGAAATTTTGATTTAAAAATCGAATGCAACAGAAACCATTGAATCGGATATTCAAAACACGAAGCCACCAAGAACAAATGATGATATCATTAAGTATGAAAAGGAAAACATACTTACAAGGTTTCCTTGAAGGAGTTCTTGAAGCTATTCAAGTTTCTAGCCTCTAGCTGTATCCACACGGTTTTCGAATAGTTGGATCTCCTCTTCAAAGCTCTTCACCAAGAGAGAAAGAGAAGAAAAAAGAGAATTCTCACAAGGCTTGCATGGGTACCTTTAGTTGTGTTCATTCTCTCCCTATTTATGGACATTTGGTATGAGGTTTTTTAAAATAAAAACCCTCATAATTATGTCTATATCTACCAACATCTATAGACCTTATGTGTGTGACCCTCTAGATCCATATATCTCACTAGTTAATAACTCTGTAGACCAAACAACACCTTATTGGTCAACCTTAATTAATTATCCACATCCACATAGAGATTAATTATTCAAGGATTGATTTAACCCAATCGATAGGTTGAGTTACTAGTGACGGAACGAGACCGCGAGGTCATAAAAAAACACGATCTCGTGTCAAAATAAAGTCCAAACTTATCAATTTAATGAAAATAACTCGAATTGAGGGGTATAATGGTAAATGTGGGTCGAATCCATAGGGAATTAGAGAAATTTCTGATGATCTCTTCAAATTTGATCAAATCGGACAATGAATAGATGATAGAAATTGGAGAAAAATAGTATTTTATGAAAGAGGACTTAAAGATGAATCCACGGAATCAAAAACCAATGAATTTGACTTTGATTTCGCGGAGAAATTGAAGATTGAAGTGAGGGATATTTTTTAAAAATTGGAAGAACAAAATTACCAAAAATAGAGATGAAATTAAGCCAAATTACTAATCCAAAACAAAATTAAATGGTAAACAAAGATAGATTAGGATAAAACACGATCCCTAACCCATAATTGCAATCGAATTGATCCAATTAATCGCCGTAATCAAGGCTATTCATAAAAAATCCAAAAATCGCGATCATCGAGTTGAAGCGTCGATTTCTTCCTCTTCGATCGTCAAAATCTTGATCTTAAGCACTCCGTAGACGCGGAAATGAGTCTAGAAGCGATTGGGATCGAGAGATTCAACATATTTGGTGTCAAAACTAGTTGAATTTGATTGAATTGCTCTCGAATGCTTTACAAATACGAAGAACATCTCAATTTATAGGCGATTTGGGCGTAACCATCTGATGAAATGCATCAACGGCTCTGATGAAACTCACGGATGCGAATCGTCGCCGTTAAGAAGTTGCCGTTGGATTGCAATCGGACGCCTCAGATGAAGCCACATCGCATGTGTTTTAAAATCGCATCGAAAACTGCCTATCGTTCGATCGCGATCAGACACATCAGATGCATTTTCCATGATTTAATCTCGACCGCTATAACTCCTTGCAATCAATGGTTGAGATGAATCGCGATCCAGAAAACCCGATTTAGCCGCGTACCCCTCTTCATTTAAGTGAAGATCAACGGCTGAGATTTCACGCGCGATCGGACGTCCCACGATGCGCCACGTCGCATCACGTTCCTGATCATCGATCGCGATTGATCTGATGCCCCAAATTTTGCCACGCCATCTACGCGCTTTAAATAATTTGCAAAATTGATTTTAAATTCCAGAAAATCCTTAAAAAATCATTACAAATTCAGAAAAATTCATAAAAATTATGGAAAAATCCCTAAAAATTAGAAAATTCATAACTTTCAAAAAATAACTCCAAATTAATCCAAATTTATTTTATTTGATCAGAAATTTAATTATCTATCATTCTAAAAAGGTCAAATTTAATAAATAACAAGAGATTTAATTTCTATTTCAAAAATACATTTATTTCTTTAAGATTTAAAACTTAAGAAAATAAAAATGAATGTATAAAGATGATTTCTCTTATTATTTAACTTTAAAAACTACTTATAATCTCAAGTAAAGATGGGTTATGAAATTATTAATCTTCAATTCATTCTAATTAACCCTAAATTAAAGTATTTTTAGATTATAATGAATTTTTCTTAGAATGATAGATAAATACTCAGAAATATGATAACATGCATAGGAATGAAATATTTTATGCCTTAATATGAATTAATAATCATATATTATCATGTCTAATTAGCATGTTATCAGTCAGCCCGTTGGGTGCCAAGCTACACCACGTACACTAGGAGATATGGAGTATATAAGAGCTCTTCGATGAAACCTTCCCATCATCGATTACCATGTATGTATAATCCTTCATCCACATTAGACTCATGAATAACTTAGGGTACGGTCAACTGCCAAAATGCTAATCAGTCACTCAAGTTAGTACTGATGCATGTAGAAATCATCAGGGAACTACTTCTTTGATATTTCCACTACCTTGGCCAAGGATTTCATCGCATCTCATTCCTTGAGTCAATATCCTCAAATATCAAGGGTGAATGATCCCCTAATCATCTTCGTGGACTTCATGTCGTATCCAATATATGAGGTTTTAGCTATCTCATGGCTAAGGATTCATAAGTCATAATCAAAACACGATCATCCATCCACAAGATGTCTTTGGTGTCTCAAGTCAAAGGATGACATACATAACCATGACATGGATCAACCTGATTGACAGTTAGGTATAATACCATTCAAGGATTCATATAGATCAATTCAGTGAACTCTTTCTCCAATGATCACCCACTATCTATGCTTAGTGTCTCCATACCGTTGGCTATAGGATCAACCATACTCATCTTATGATTTGGATTAGATAGTGCTATTCTTTCCGGATAATTCGATGTCCTTGTCGAATATCCCATGAATATGAATGTTTAGAACATATATCTAAAGACTAGTGATCACTATATTATGATCTCATCATAATTCACTTAGTCATTGCACATGCTCATTGACTTCATTGCAAACATCACACAAGAATGAAAATGAATAAATATCCTTTTAATGAACTTAAACAAGATACATGAAAAGTGTAATTGGCTTATAGGCCACATAATATCTATCACACCCCAGTAGGGTTTTTAACATATGTATGGATGTCCCCAAAGGGATGATCCCAGAAGTAGGACAAGGGGTGAGAAGAACCATTACCTAGAGACAAAGTGGTCTAAGAGAATTCATGGATTGCTTAGCTGATGAGCTAGATTTGGATCTCATCCAAATACCATATTCTTCATGGTTCATTATGAAAGTAATAGTGGATACATATGACATTGCAATATTTCAATTGGCAAATCCCTTTGATTTTGAAAACTTACTTATGCACCGTGCACATTTAGAATGTGAGAATTTAGTGAATTCACGTTTTGTTGAGTATTTTTGGTTTTAAAAAATAATAATAGATTCAATGAATTTTTTAAAAACCTAATCAGAGTTAAAACAAGAAATATATGACCAAAGTATTGGAAAAAAAATCTTTTTTTCTTTTTTCCTATTTAGGCTACTAGCTTGGCCAAATAACAACAAGGATATCCACATGATTCAACAAAAGATGTTGCAGGCCCTCATAGACCCATTAAGAAGGATATTTTTCTTGTCTTCATCTCATGAAGAACCTTCTTGATTCAAGTCTCATTGACTTAAGGACCTATGACTTCCGGTCTACTCAATTAACCCAAATTTATTTCCTTGTTCTTGGTATGGAGCCCTTTGGTCATGTGCCTAATGCACGGGCGTATCCGCCCATGCTTCACGAAAGGAGAACATGAGTTAAATGGAAAAAAAATTAAAGATGCCATAATCCCCAAAGGACTTGGGTGTCAACCTTGTTTTACCATCCTAAGGGATCACTCATGACCCAATGCCCATCTTCTTGTCTTATAGTTGGGAGTCTAGCTCCTTGACTTCTTAGGGTATTCTAGCTTGAGCCCAAATAAAGGATTTGAGGCCAAAATATATGTTTATAGAAGTAGAGGTACATATCCATCCACCTATCTAGAAAAAGAGAATCAATTTCATTCAACGTTTGATTCAAAGGATTTTGTCCCCTTGGCTCATAAAATGGTTTTTCTGCAATGGATGGTAGAGGGTGTGTAATACCCAAAGCACGTGACTGATCTAGTTGTAGGGAATGGGTCTAGAAGTGCCTACTTGTACACCAATTGGCTTTAAAATTTACAAAGTTAACCCTAATCCGTTTTTTGGCAAAATGTTGAGGTCTGATTCTATTATCTTATCATCAATAAAAATTTTTGTTTTGGGTCGTAATTCGAGAATGATAGAAGCATGAAAACATTGTAGCATAATTATGATATTCCCTTGCCATGAAGCTATTAACCATAATTCTTCAGAACAAAGCAGCAATGTGGATTACTTATTGCTATTAAGAAGGAGAAGAGGATCAATAATTTGAAAATTGTGTTTAATTATGATCAATATATTCGGTTGAAGAATATTTGACATAAAATTGTGCTCTTGAATCTCATAAAAGCTTTCTGACTTCTTTTGATGAGGAAGAAATTCCAAAAAAAATGAAGCCCTAAAAGGATCCTCAATGGAGAAGGACAATGGAAGAAGAAATTTCAGGTCTTTATAAAAATAATATGTAAGATTTGATGACTCTACCCTTATGAAAGAAGATGATTGGGTTGAAAAAGATTTGGCGGCGGTTACATTGACGATTCAGGTACACGTGATATCCTCGCAAAATCTAGGCACTTAAAGATGTCGATTTGACTATGATGACCACGATTGAAAGATGTCAATTCGACTCTGAGCATTGTAATTGAGTAGTTAACTAAAGATGAAGAGGTATATCAAATGGCCACAACCAATTTTTATCTACTTTACACTCTTTTTCTTTGATCAATCAAACCTTTAGGATACACAAATTTTGAATTTCGTGTTTTATTCCTCTTCTAGACTCATTTCCTCATCCAAAACAGTATTTGAAGTCAATATTTTCGTCAAGGGAGAGGGAAGAATTCGTTGCTTGAACTCCGAATTTTTTTCGAGACACAATGCAAAACCCTTGATCTGGTGATAAATTGGATCATTTCAAGCACTATTTTAGTGTAGATTACGGGGTTTTCTTCTCTTATATTTCATCCTATACCATTAGATTTTAATTTTGATTAGTGGATTAGTTTAATTTTATGAAATTTAGTCATTTTCTCTCTTCATGATCAATTTTTTTTCTCCTTATTTCGCTCCTTGATTTCTTTATGAATATTAATCCAAATTGAGTGATTTTTAATGATGTGGTTTTGTCTTTGAGTTTTCTTTCTAAAAATATAAATTTCTCTATTATCTCACGCTAATTGGTTGTCAAATTTGATCAAATTTATGAATATTCCTTAATTTTTTTCCTAAAATTTCATTAATTCGACCCTTACTCACCATTATTGTAATTAATTTGTGATTAATTCTCTAAATTGGTGAGTTTGGAAATTATTTTGACAGGAGGAAGTGTATTTTAAACAAGCGCACAAATTCATTCCATCAGATCAGTCAACCTTTCCACTTTTTAGGAAATTGGTCAAACCTTTCTATTGTTTTAGAATGTTGGTCAATCCATTCCACCTTTTTAGGAGAGCAGTCATTTCTTTTTTCTTGTAAGTCAAGGGCGATCAAAGGCATCCTTGAAGGGATAAAAATCATCCATAAATCTTCACCCCTAATCTAAGGGAACCTCTAAACCCTAATGTATAAAATAGTCTTCTTCTTCCTTTCTTGTTGCTTTTTGACTCTCTCTTACCATCGTGATACTTGAAGCAAAAAGAAAGGATTAGGCGCAATATTGGCATTTTTTGGTGTTTAAGTTTTTTGTAGAGGAAATATCAAGTGGAGGGATCAAGATTGTAATAAGTCTAGCATCCCTCGGCCTCAGATTCGCAGAAAAAATGGGGTTTATGTGAGGAGATTCAAATCTATTTCTTGTTTGTAATCCTCTATATGGATAGTGTAAACCCTATTTCACTTTTATGATGGTAGATTTGTTCTCTTTTCTTCAGAAAATATTTTTTCATTACCTGATTTCTCGATTACTTGATTTCCCAAATTTCATCGTTCTTCTATTACCTTCTAGTCTATCTCTCTTGTCTCTCCATTCCATACTTCTCTTCTCATCTCATCATTTCTCAAAATGTAAAAATATATAAAGTACCTATTTATAAATTTATTCATACCATATTCCATTTTTTTGTCCTTACATATTTATCTAAAATCCTTTGTACCATTGTTTTCTCAATAATGCTACCTCTTCTCTCAAAATGCACTAATCTTGTTACCTAGCCTCCCTAATGATTTCAACACCTACTTGAAACTATATTAAGAGAAGAAAAATATAAATATGATTTCATTAATTCAATCCATTACATTGACTAAAAATATCCCAAAATTATGTTTATCACACCATGACTGAGACCATTATGCAACATCTTGAGGACTATGCTCTTTTTGTGAGGTGAATTTCATGGATTGCTTAAAATTTTGCGCTACAATGATAAATTTGACACACTCTTTGTTTTGTATTAATCTTTTGTAGGTATATCTCATCGTGATTGAGAATGCCTCTAAAAACAAGAGGATATTACCAGTGATGGCAAGGAGGATAAATGCCATAAATCCACGATTCATTGAAAGGGGTCACGTATCATGTGTCGCTCATATATTAATCCTAGTGGTTTGACAAATCGCTTTTGTGCGATTGTTGAATACACACCAAAATCGAGTCAAAATAATTACCAAACCCACCAATTTTATCAAATAATCACGAATTAAGGAATATAGTGGTGAATAAGGGTCGATTCCACGGAGAATTACGGTAATTTCAGATGATCTTTTGAAAATTCAATCAAATCAGATGATGAATCATGGTGAGAAATTAGGACAATTAATATATTTGGAAAGAGGACTTGAAAAACAAATCCATGGAATAAAAAATCACTGAATTTGGGTCAAGATTCGCGGAGAAATCATCAAGTGAATAAGAGAGAAATTTCTGAAATTAAAAATCATGAAAAATTAAATTTAAAATTGACTAAAATTATGATTCGAAATTGAAATCTAAAGCTAAAAGAAGGAAGATTAGGATGAAATACGATCTCTAACCCAAGATTGCGCTCGAATTGATCCAATTATTTGCCTGATCAAAGGCCTTTCATTCACGAATTTGAAAAACGATCGTTGACGTTCAAGAGTCAATTTCTTCTTATTCTCTCAACGAAATCTCACTCCGTCGATATGGAAATTGATCTAGAAGGGATTGGAAGCAAAGAGATCAAGGGATTTGGTGTCTAAACAGTTACATTATTTGAATTGCCCTAGAAATGCTTTATAATGTCGAATACTATCTCTATTAATAGGGCAAATTGGGCGTAACCGTCCGATCGAGCATTTAATCTTTTATTAACGGTTCTGATGAAACGCAGGAGTGTGAATGGTTATGGTTAAGTCATAGCCCGTTAGATCTCAGATGGATTGATGAGATGAAGCCACGTCACGCGCGTTATAAGTAACACATCAAACCGTCGCCGTTTGATCTTGATCCGACGTTCCAGATGCATTTCGTTAGTTTTAATCTTAGCCATTATAACTCCATAGATCGACGACTGAGGCTAAATCATTTTAAAACGATTCGTCGGCGAAATAGAATTGTGCCACATACCCCGACGCCTTAAGTGACGATCGATAGTCATGATGAATCGCGCGATCAGACGCTCCACATGCTGCCATGTCACTTGTGCAAAAATAAAATGTTATTTAAAATCAAATAAAATTGATTTTAAATTCATAAAAATTCAGAAAAAATCTAAAAAAATCCCTAAAAAATTAGAAAATTCATATCTTTTAAAATATAACTCCAAATTAATCTAAATTTGTTTCATTGGATGAGAAATTAAATTATCTATCATTATAAAAGTCAAATTTAATAAATAATCAGAGAATAAATTTCTATTTTAAAAAAATATACTCATTTCTTTTAGATGTTAAAACTTAGAAAAATATATGAGTGTATAGAAAATGATTTCTCTTATTATTTAACCTTAAAAAATAATTATAATCGGAAGTAAAGATGGGTCGTGAAAATATTATAGTTAATTCATTATAGTTAACCATTAATGCATTTTGAGATTATAATAACTTTTTTTATAGAATGATAAATAAAAACTAAAAAATGATAACATGCATTAGAATGGAATATTTTATGCCTTAATTTGCAATAATAATCATGCATTTTCATGTTTAGTTGGCATGTTATCATGGCCCAAGTGGCAATAAAAGGCTTTGATGTTCCTATTTTTGGATTGTTCAAGGTAAAGGAAGGCGAGAACTCCATGCTCTCGAGCGTTTCTAGGGTCTCCTCGCTGCAAATCTGCTAGGTAGAGAATCCGATAAATGGGACATGATCTACATTATTAGAGGACTATAGGAGCACACCTATGAAGTTTTCACGTGGCCCTGTCGTCTCTTCATTAGCCTGAAGGACTTAAGAGTGGAGGACCAATTAGAAATGGAAAAGGTATGTAGAGGTATTGTTGGCCAACGTGGCCATCATTGCGACAATGATAATGGATTCCATTCATAAGGGATCCATGTTGGACAACATGAGGAGGAAGGCTGCCATAGAGTTTGTTAAAAAAGGAGCAGCCCAATTAGTTTGGTAATGAGCTACTTTTATGGTTGAGGATGATTATGTAGAGGGATAAAGGCACGCAAGCAGCATGACCGAGACATGATTTTTCTAAGAACGAAGAGGCAGACATTTCAGACACTTGGTTGCCCTATAGGGAATGAAATGGTTTTCTAAGGCTGTGCTAGTGACCCGGGAGCTATTATTCATATGCGCCTCAAGTGCTCCTTCAAAATGTTTTTTCTCTATTAGGGATGACATTGTCACATACAACACGACACCCCTGACACAATGAGGTGCTGCCTCCAATTAGACAACAAGAGGCGATATCAATGGAGTCATTGCATCCATCGTAATTAAGTTGTTGTATCATTCATCTGTCTTTAACTATCTATTTTATAAAATCACATCCTTGATTTAAATTTTTAACACTATTATATGATCAATTCTTTTCATGACTTCACCATGTAGGAGATGAGCAAGAGTCAAGGAATGATGGAACGTTTGTGTGATTAGACACTTGACATGGAATAAAGGATCGGGCCATTGAGAAAAACTGAACTTGAAAAGTTTAGATATTTAGAGTTAATTTATTTTGGTACTCTTTTAAAGTTATGAAAATGAAAAGTTTTTACCAATTTTTTAAAGGGAACTCTAAAATATTTTTATACAATTACCCGCTTAATTGGTTAACTCACACAAAGTGGGTCCTCAAATTGGATGTTATTTAAAGATTTTAATTTATGTTGGATTAATTAAATATAAAATGTGTATATTATTTTCATGCAATTACCTAATTACATGATTAATCTAAGCACTAAGTTGGCCCATCCAGTTTCTTTCATAACCTCCTTCCCCCGCCGCCTTCTGACATGCAGGGAGTATATAATGAAAACTTCCGAGCACTCATGTCTGATCGTGAGATTGTCTGTTGAACATCCGATGGCACGTTGCTCTGACCTAATCTATGCAACAACGAGATTCCCCTTGATCCTTGGCGGATGTGCTTGACGATCCCCCAACAAATGCTAACTTGGTACCCCACTTGTTTCTCCTGAAGAGAAAGAGATTGGAAACATGCTCAATATCATTTGATTGAATAATTCCCTTGGCTCCTTGTTGTTTGAAGAAACCCTCCCCTTCAATTGGTCTTTTTTAACGAAAAGCAGACACGAGATAACAAATCAAGCCTTTCCCTAAGATTTCGAATAGCTGTCCCAAATTCAAAGTTGACCACTTGTTTCTGACATGCCACTACAAATTGGGTTAATTATTTACTAAAGCCCAAAATATCTCATTTACTGTAATTTTTAACCAAATAATGATTAGTTGAAAATTTGAGGATGAAATTTTGGACAACCTAGAAAAAATGAGCCAATTAAATGGTTAATCACAAGTTGATTACAAATCATTACCCAAACTATAGGATTGATTGAGAATGAAATTTAATAAAAAATTGAATTACCAACTGATTAAAAGGGTTGATCAGAGGTTAGTTAAAGATTATTACCCAACGTATAGAGTTCTTAAAACATTTTCATCTTAGTAGAATCCAATGAGGATGAAATTTTAGAAAATTTTCAAACAATTAGCTGATTAAATGGGTAATCAAGGGTTAATTAAAGATGGTTTCCCCAATCATAAGAATTTTTAAATTTTTACTCTTAGTAGGATTCATTGAGGACGAATTTAAAAAAAAAAGAAACAATTTCATCGTCTACTGTAGTTTTTAATCTAATAATGATTAATTGACAATTTGAGGATGATGTTTTAGACAAGTTTGAAACAATTATCTGATTCAATGGTTACTCAAATGTTAACTAAAGATTATTTCCCAAATTATGAGGTCTTAAAACTTTTTAGGTTTCTCAAGATTCAATGATGATAAAATTTCAAAAATTTTTGAACAATTAGCCGATTAAATGGTTAATCAAAAGTTAAGCTAATTATAATTACCTTAATTACAAAATTTTTAAAAACTTCCACAGGTTTTTTTGGGATTTTATAGTATTTAAATTATTTTTTTGAATTTCTGATGATATCCATTAATTTCCGGCATGAAGGTATCCTTTCAATTTTTCTAATACCCACTGGTATTCGTCATCTGATATCTGGCATCTTCCATCATTTGCCAACGTCATCCTCCTGCCAATCATCCGTCATCCCATCTGTCATCCACGGCACTACCGAGATCCAAGATCCATCCGATGTGCGGCAACCAGGGAAGTCGCTTCAGACATACTGGATTCTAAAAACGGATAAGGGAAATGAATTTTATTTAGATTTTTGAAAAAATAGATGAAAACTGGAAATACAAATTTTTGATAAATTTTTCTCAGAAACTTATCATTAGAACCTTCTGATTTTATTACCAAGGTTATTACATCAAATAAGAAGGAAAAAGGCACCAACTAAGCTAGAATTTCGACTGAATAATTCTCAGAGAACTACTCATCCACGTCATTGAAGAAGACGAAGTTTTCGTCTGGATCTCTACGGACGAGGCTACAGATGTGAAGCTGCTCATCGTTTGCGAGCAAGTTCATCTTTTCTTCAGCTCTCGTGCCTTTTATTGGCAACTTTTGAGTTTTGCAGCTCTTACTTGATGCCATCAACGGTAAGATGCTGATCAGATATGCACAGCATCTCAACTCCCGGGAGAATTCTTTTCTGCCAAGCGAAGATTGGATTCCTCGTTTAAATACTCGTGCACTTTCTTAACCACTTTTTCTTTCGCCTTATGACACAACCGGCTCATGAATCCGTGCCTCTCCTCGGAAGAAGGAGAGGGGGCAGATACCCAATTCTTCGGAGTCGTAGGTTCTGTAGGATCAATAATCGGTGTGCACTTCGGGTCGTTGCCGGAATCCTGTGGCACCTGCAGCAAATTTGAAACATTGAAAACCGGTCCGAGGAGTAAAACTACGAGAGAATTAGAGAAAGAAAAGTGGGATCGGAGCTATACTGTTCGAGAACGGGACATTTCTGCCTTTGCAGATTCTGACTTTCTCTCTCTTTTTCTGAGTTGAGTTTCCCTCGCGTTTGTGGAGACCTCTTCCTCACTCTTTTTCTGAGCTGTTTTTCTGCCATGAACTCTCATTAATAGGCGTTAGGATTCAACTCTTCGGTCAGCGTGGAATTCGTCAAAACGGACAGTGACGTGGGCTCTCTCTCTCTCTCCCCCTCACTTCCGCGCAATTTCCCAACAGCGGTTCCAAAGACAGTGGCTTGACCCTCTCTGTCTTGTTCCTCAGCCCTCCGTAGAACCACACATTACAGACAATGTAGCTGCGGATTGGGAGGTTGATGTTCACAACATCATCCTCTTCTTTGACTTCTTGGTTTAGTCGGGGGCAAGGGACGAGAAATATCTCGAGGGGGGATTATGATCATTGGAACCCTTCGCCTTCCCATAACTGTATTTATACTCGCCCGTAGTACCCGTCTCGCTCTCTCTTTCTCACGGGTCCCAATGATGGGAGATACGCAACCCCCCAGCAAAACAACCGGCCCAGGCAGGGTATTCAATTAGCTTTCTTTTTTTGAGCTCGCTTTCCTTTTTTGCAGTCTTTGAACGAAGGCATGGATGAGAGAAACAGGAACTTGTGAATGGGATTTAACTGGTCCGTTTGGCCTTGTAAGCTTAAGCTGCAATGCCTTTGGAATAAGTTGAAAATCCCTTACAACAGTAGACTAAAAGGAAAATTCTAACAAGGGGGAAGAAATAGAGAAAGAAGAGAGAAGAATGCATTAGAAACAAAAAAAGAAGAATTGTATCATAAATTGCATGAAGTAATAATAATAATTATAAAGTTCTAGTAAGTATTTATAGCACGTAAATTGATTCATTGACTGTTTCGATTTCTGTTTCGATTGATTCTTGACGGCCTCGATATCTGGATGACATTTCATCTCACTGTTGCAACTTGACTTAGCCATTGCAATGGCTGACTCGGTTAGATCGTGAATTCACGTAAGCGTAGCTGACGTGATTAGGATGAATTTGGTTGATCGACTTATTCATTATACTCGGTTAGATCATCAATGAAGTGAGCTTCGGGGGCTAATTCTGCTTGAAGATATCACCGAATAGTTATAGGGATGTGCATTTCTTATCGATCGTGCGAAAATCGACAGTCGATTGATCTCATGTTAATCGTTAAATTCCCTCTCTCGATCAATTAATAATCGATCGAAACGGCGTCCGGCAAGCTCGGGCTCTCGAATGAGTTCTTCCATCTGAGTTTCCTTTCTTGGAGTCTTTAAGAGAGAAGAATGCTGTCGAAAGGATAACAAGAATTTTACTGTCAATTGGTCGGAATTACGATCAGGTTATAAGCTCGAATATCTGGTGACTGAATTGATTCCTTCAAGTGTTTCTTCTTCTGTTTTTGATTGATTCTTGAACGTTTGGTTTCCGGTTTTATCTTGGGTTAGTCATAGGGATGACTAGGTCGACGAGATTGATAGCTGACGTGGGGCTTGAGCCGCATTCCAGTGATCCGGCGGCTTGCGGCTCACGCTGACTGCTTCTCGTGTCCCCCTCCCATGTGTGAGGGGAGTCTGCGAGGGACATGCGTTCAATGCCCAGTCAATGCCGAGGTCATAAAAAATGTCTAGTCACCTGTCCTTCCCCCATCCGCGCTTTTTGCTATTTATTTTTCTGCGGCGTTAGAAACTGTCGACGAACGTGGACTTCGCGCGTAGACAGAGAAAAAGAGAGATGGATAAATATATAGAACGATAGAGAGAGACAAAGGACAAGAGCATCAGGAAATTCCTCGAAGCAGGCGCACGACGCAGCAGTCATCTACGTCAGCAAGTTAACATCTGTTGGAAAAAATATTACAATGGTGATAATCAAATGATTACCAATACGCGGAGGTCAACAACGGTGTCCTCTCGGCATGCAATTTTTTTGTCTCCAGAGAAGTTTTAATGGATGTGAAGCATCACCGAAAGAGAGATTGAGAGCCACGTAAACGCAGGACCAAGCCCACGATAAGAAAAAGGGTCAATCTGGAAGTTATAACCAGGCTGCCTTCTTCTATTTCCAAATGTTAGACACATAGACATATGGTTAAATAGATTGATAAATATATGGGGTTAATATCATAAAAAAGTCTAAACTTTATCAAATGTACCAGATATGAGTCCAAACTCTTTTTTTGGTCAGATATAAGTCCGAACTTTTTAAAGTGTCCAGATATCAGTCCCGCTGCTGACGTGGACAATGCGA
>CM044104.1:20349562-20406543 GCA_024174645.1 Lemna minuta
AATGCCCTGAAATGCGCATTGTTGAAGTGTGAGCCGATGCCAGTGATGATGGCCCTCGGACAACCGTACCGGGCAAAGATGTATCTCGTAACAAATTGAAGCACCTCCCGATGATCATTTGGTCTAGTGGGGATCACCTTGATCCACTTGGACACATAATCCACTGCTATCAATATGTACTCTCTCATCAGGAGGTGGAAAAGGTCCCATAAAAATGACGAGACTAAATTGTATGGTCTTTGAATACACACGACTTAGTGTCAAAACAAAGTCTTAATCTTACCAATTTATGATTAATCAAAGTAAATAATTAGTATAATGGTAATTAAGGGTCGAATCCATGGAGAATTAGGGAAATTTGAGAGATATCTTTGAAATTCGGTCAAATCGGACGACGAATTGAGATTAGAAATTGGGCATTTTAGTATATTAAGAAAGATAACGTAATTTCGAATCCACAGAATCAAAAATCAGATGATTTGGATGAGAATTCGAAGAGAAATCAAAATTTAAAATTTTAGAGAAATTTTCGTTTCGAAAAACGATTAAAAACCAAAATTTAAACTAAAATTAAACTAATCTACGATGCTAAAAGTAAAAGTAACACTAAATGATGAAAGATTAAGATGAAATCACGCAACCTAACCCAAAGTAGCCTTCGAAATGATCCAATTAATCGCCGGATGCAAGGCTTTTCAGTCCAAATTGATGAAGATGAAAGTTGGAGTTCAAAGATGTGATTTCTTCCTTCTCTTTTGATCAAAGTTTGATTTCAAGCATTCAATTGAAGTGGAAATGAGTCAAGAACACTCTCAAACAAAATGGCACGCGACTTGGTGAAGTATACACTTCAAATTTGGAGAATGATCGCGAACTTGTTCTTTGTCGTGAAGAACGGTTTTAAAAAAAACGAAAATTGATTGTGGCCATTGGATGAAGAGCCTATCGCGATCGACGGCTCGGATGATGCGCCGTTTGATCGAAACGTCGCGACTGATGATCATTGGATTTTAACCGTGCGATCACGATTAAATCGGGGATCCACCGTCGCGATAAATCTGGGACTGTTATAACTCTTGATCGGACGGTAGATATGATTTCACTTAAAGCTCAATTAAGCACGTGCTTGATCTTTGATCGCGTGGACCGCGTGTCCACGCAATCTATGTGCGCGATCCATCTTGATTTCCATCCTATGCTCCTCATTACGCCGCGTGTCCTGAAATCAAAGAAAATAGATGAGAATAATCCCACACGGAGAAAAAGAATAGAAGGTGACGGGTATATAATGTGGACTGACATAGACGGTTTGATAAACTGTCTTCCGATATTCGGAAGACCTATACATTATGTAAATTATTATATATATTAAATATAAAATATGCACCACGTGTCACATCAGCGCCACGCGGGCTAGCGCTCTTGTCCACATGGCGATGCCACGTGTACACGCGTGATGAAACCCATATTTTTGAAATTTTTTTAATTGATTTAAATATTTAAAAATCAAAATAAAAATCAAATAAATTCAGAAAAATTCTATAAAAATTCCTAAAAATTTTAAAATTCATAACTTTCAAAATATAACTCCAAATTAATTCAAATTTGTTTTGTTGGATTCAGAATTAAATAATCTATCATTATAAATTTTATACATTTATGTACTATATAAAATAAATTCATAAATACACATAAATGTAAATAAAAGTATTTTCTCTTATATTTTCATCCTTTAAACATGAATATGATCTTAAAAATAATTATGATTAAATATTATAATGTTTAATTATGCAAATAACCCATAAATTGATGTATTTTAAGATCATAACATGAATTTACACAAAATGATAGAAATATGCTTAAAAGATGATAACATGCATATATTTGTAATGATTAATGCATTAATTTGCATTAATAACTATGTAATTACATGCATAAATAGCATGTTATCAAAAGTCTATCCCCCAAAGATCAAAAATCTCCACTTCAAGGATTGGCTGCATTGACATCTCATCTCACTTGGAGGTGTTTAATGTCACTTGACACTGTAGGCACTCCGCATAGAAATGTTGGGCGTCCTTGAAGTTGGTAGGCTAGTAGAAGCCACTCTCCATGATCTTGTCTGCGGTCTTGCGCGCCGCGAAATGTCCTCCGCACGTAGGTGAATGACACATCGCTAAGATGTCTCCTTGCTCCTCCTCTAGTATGCATCATCGGATGATCTAATCGTATCATAGGTGGAATAGGAGTGGTTTTTCTCGGAAATAATACTTGAGATCATGGAAGACCTTATCTTTTTGATGATGATTCTAGTACTCCGGGATTGATCAAGTCACGATGAAGTTTACAATGTGTGCATACCAGGGAGTGTGGCTTGAGATGGCAAGGAGATGCTCATCGGGGAATGTGTCACCGATGTCTCCTTCTCTTGAAATGGGGAGACGCGATAAGTGGTCTGCCATCGAGTTCTCGATGCCCTTCTTGTCCTTGATCTCCAAGTTGAATTCTTGAATGAGCAGCACCCATCGTATCAGTCGTGGTTTGGCCTCTTTATTGGAGAGCAAGTATTTTAAGGCTGCGTGATCAGTGTAGATAATGATCTTGCTCCCCAAGATTTAAGGCCGGAACTTCTCAAGTGCGTAGACCACCGCCATAAGCTCTTTCTCCGTAGTTGTGTAATTTATGTGAGCTTTCGACGAGGGTTTTTGCTTGCATAGCATATGGCCGTCAGCTTCTTGTCGAGTTGTTTCCCCAAGACTTCTCCCACCGTATAGTCCGATGCATCGCACATGATCTCGAATAGTAAGTCCCAATTAGGACTTTGAAGTATTGGTGCATCAATCAGTGCTTGCTTCAGTATCACAAATGCGTGTTTCCCTTCTTTGTTGATGATGAAGTTTTTGTCTTTGCAAAGAAAGGTGGTGAGTGGCTTAGAGACTTTTGAAAAGTTTTGTATAAATCTTTGGTAGAAGCCGACATGCCCGAGAAAGCTCCTCAAATCTTGAACAGTACCTGGAAGAGAGAGGTTTGGGATGACCTCTATATTGGCCTTGTATACCTCTAATCCTTTTCCCAAGACAATATGCCTAAGCACTACTCCCTCCTGTACCATGAAGTGAGATTTCTCCCAGCCAAGCACCAGTTGTTTCCTGATGCATAGCTCTAGGATCTTGGTTAGGTGAGCAAGACAACTCTCAAAGTCATTTCCAAAGACGATGAAGTCGTCCATGAAAACTTATCAGCTATTGCCAAGAAAGTCGAAGAAGATTGCCGTCATGCATTGTTGAAAGGTTGCGGGGGTGTTGCACAGTCTAAATGACATGCGTTTGAAGGTGAATGTGCAAAAAGGACATTTGAATGCCGTCTTCTCTTGATCGCCAGGATGAATCACAATCTGCTTGTAGCCCGAATATCCATTGAGGAAGCAAAAATAACTCAATCATGCTAGTCGGTCTAGGATTTGGTCAATGAACGTTAGAGGGAAGTAGTTCTTCTTAGTCATTTTCATATCGACGATTAGGAAATCTACCAGGAAATATCAATCTTATATCCTCACAATTACATCTTCTACTAATCCACATGGTTTCCTTAATGATCCATCAGCTAAGCATAACTCTTCTAAGAAAGTTTGCAACTCCCCTACATAATGATGATCGAATAGAACATTAGGGAGGATGTTAATACTAGCTCCGGTATCTAGAAAGGATCTAGTAAAGGATGTTCCTCCTATTTCACTCGTTATCATAGGTCCTCCCGGATCTCTCTTTTTAATTGGTAGGGAATTCATCATGATTGAACTCACCGTTTTATTAAGTTGGATCCTTCTAGGGTTTCTATGGGGAGTGCATATACCTTTGAGAAATTTGGCATAGGATGGGATATTTTTTATAGCATCTATTAAGGGAATGGTAATGGCTACCTTCTTAAAGGCGTCTTAGATGATCATCAGATTCATTACTCCTGGC
Source organism: Lemna minuta (assembly GCA_024174645.1). Taxonomy (NCBI): domain Eukaryota; kingdom Viridiplantae; phylum Streptophyta; class Magnoliopsida; order Alismatales; family Araceae; genus Lemna; species Lemna minuta. The sequence continues at coordinate 20,353,528 of CM044104.1, forward strand.
TTTAGGGCGATTATGTGCTTGAGGATAAGGCACAAGGGGCTTATATGTATGAGGGTTAGGTTCAACCTTAGCCTGTTCTTTGTTGTCCTCAAAATCATTGTCGTGCTCGATGATAATTGGTATTTCTTCTTCTTCGATTGGGCGTTGGTGGATAGGATGATCCTTGTATGGATCTGGCAGGTCTTTGCCACTCCGAAGGCTCGATATTTCTAATTTCGTTTCCACAGCTTCCACATCGACGTGTACATGGTTGATGTTATACATTTCGCTCGACGAGGTCCCCTTGATTCCTCGAGTTAGCTGTAGTCAGTAAATGTAACTCGCTTACCCTTCTTATGGGTCGTCGATTTGACGTTTGTCTTAACGAAGTCCTGTATTTTGTCTACGCGTGAGTTCATCCGCATCATTTGCTCCATCAATTTCGAGATTGCCCCACAGATCGGATCGGATGTCGACGCGGTCTGGCGTGGAGCTTGCGTGTAAGCTTGCGGTTGCGTTGGTGGGATGAACGACTACTGTCTTCGATTTGCATAGGGTTGTTGATGTTGTTGCTGGCCACTGTATGATGGAGGATAGGGTTGATCATTTTTCCTCCTAAATCTTGCATTTTGCGAAGAATTATTAAAAACAAGGGTATTATAATAATCCGAGTATGCACTTGGAAAATTCAATCATCCCCATTGAGTCGGTCCTCCGATGGACCTTGTCTAAACATGTCTTGTCTTTATTTCCATTACGGGGCCATCTAATTTCGATGTGATCGAATCTTGAGCAATTCGCACATGGTGGCGCCTCTTGAAGTGAGACATAGATCAGTCCTTCTAAACCATTACGGATATTGAGTCGGTCCAGTAATAAATTCTAGACTTCCACCATTTTTCAATTCTCTCGAGGAGCATCCCTGTCTCCGCTGATTTGGCGTCGATCCTTTGTCCCTTCGGCATCGCACCTCTTCCGAATGGTTTAGTAGCATTGTTGTGGCTATTCTCCGCCACCGTCTTGATGAGTTCCATTGCGTCGTCTTCATATTTACCTATGAAGGTGCCACCATTTTCTGCATCTAAAAGATATCTATCTTGCGGGCCTAACCCATCATAAAATATTTGCGTTAATTCATGGTTAGACACTCCATGGTGTGGACTCTCCCTAGTCAGGTGTCTAAGTCGCTCACAAGCCTCGTGGAAAGTTTCACTCGTGCATTGGGTGAATTCGTGGATAGCTTTCCGGATGGAGGTAGTTTTCCCTACATAATAGTATTTTCTTAGAAATTCTTCCTCTATCTTAATCCAAATAGTGAATTATTTCCCTAATTTTAAAAACCAATCCTTGGCTCGGTCTCTAAGGGTAGCGGGAAAGAGTTTCATTTTCATCGTGTCGGCAAGGACATTCTGAAGATGATTAATTTCACAAATTTGGGAAAGCTAGTCTACGTGTCTATATGGATCTTCGAAAGGTTTACCATGGAAGATAGGAAGCATACTCATGACATAAGAATCTATTATAAAATTTGCCCCTCTATATAGGGGTGTGTGAATTCTCGTGACAGGTCTCTCGTGCACAGGCCTAGCATAGTCACTAAGGTGTTTCCTTGCTTTTTCCCTCGTCATTCGTGGTCATTTATACTGGTTCTATCAGTTCTATAGTGGAAGAGGTCTCGTAGTGTCAGGGGATTGTGAGGATCGTTAAAAAAGGTCTACGTTTAAAAGGTTATCCCGTAATCTCTTTGTCTTCAATCATCTCATGAGATAAATACTTATAAAATTATAAAAAATTGACGTCGATCATACCAGAAGGTCGGTATTCGTGAGAGTGAAGTGCTCTTAACGCGATTTTGAAGAAATGATCGCCCATAATCCTTAGAAAAGGCGCAAAATCACGTAATCTTATCAAATTAGGAATCTCGAAGATGAACTTCTACTTCGGATCACTCGGTGTATGATCGAAGTGAGTGAATTTCATCAAATTAAAAGAAAAATCCGTGCTCACCAAGTCAAAATTGATAAAATTGATCAAATCTTCGCCTTAATTTCCCGACAACGGCACCATTTCACAAGATGAGGCTCATCAGTCATTGAAACCACGCGGTCTCGTGTCAAAACAAAGTCCAAACGTACCAATTTGATGAATAATTCTTGAACTGAGGGGTACGATGATAATAAAGGGTCGAATCTGCAGGGAATTAGGGAAATTTTTTTATCTCTTCGAATTTGATCAAATCGGATGATGAGAAATTGAGAAAATTGATATTTTATGAAAGAGGACTTGAAGAAGAATCCACAGAATCAAAAATCAATGAATTGGACTTTGATTTCGCGGAGAAATTGAAGATTGAATAGAGGTGAAATTTTAGAAAATCTAGATAACGAAAAACGAAAAATTAAGACTAAAATAAAACTAAATTACGATTCTAAAATGAAATCTAAAGCTATAAAAGGATAGATTAAGATGAAACACGATCCCTAACCTACAATTGTGATGGAATTGATCCAATTAATTGCCGGAATCAAGGATATTCATCAAAATTTAGAAATCGCAATTCGTGGAGTTCAAGCGTCGATTTCTTCCTCGTTGATTATCAAAATTTTGATCTTAAGCGCTCTGTGGACGCAGAAATGAGTCTAGAAGCAATTGGGATCAAGAGATTCAAGAGATTTGGTGTCTAAACAGTACGATTAAGGCGAATTGCTCTTGAATGTTTTACAATCTTGAAGAACATCTCAATTTATAGGGCGATTTGAGCATAATTGTCTGATATTTATTTAATCCGCAATCAATTGCTCTAATGAAATGCATCGGATGCGCATCGTTACCTTTAAGTCACAGCAGTTGGATTGTTGATCGACGCCCCCGATGAAGCCATGTCGCAAGTGTTATAAAAATGCGTCAAACAGTCGCCGTCGCTGATAACATGCAATCTTAACATGATAAAACATGATTATTAATGCAATTTAAGGCATAAAACATTACATTTATGTGCATGTTATCATACTTTGAGTGCATTTCTATCATTCTATGCATATTTAGGTCATAATATCAAAATGCACTAAATTAGGGTTAATTGTGAAAAATTAAAGATAAATTATTTTATAACCCATCTTTACTTGAGATTACGAATGGTTTTTAAAGTTAAATAATGAGAGAAATCATATTTATGAACATTCATTTAGTTTTCTAAAGTTAAAATCTTTAAAAATGAATGTAGTTTTGAAATATAAATTAAATCTCTTGTTATTTAAATATTTTGAATTTTTAGAATGATAGATAATTAAATTTCAGATCAAATGAAAGAAATTTGGATTAATTTGGAGTTGTATTTTAAAAGATATGATTTTTACAATTTTATGGATTTTTTCTGAATTTTTTCTGATTTTTAATGATTTTATTTTCTATTAAAACTGTTTTAAAATAAATAAAACAATAAAAAAATATTATTTTAGCGCGCGAGACCCGCGTGGATGCGACGTGGCACGCAAGGCCACGTGGCAGCGCCACGCGGACCCGCGTAGTGCCTACGTGGCGTGTATATATCTACTATTATTATTATATTTAATATAGTATAGGGGGTCCCCCGTGTCTAAGGGGACAGTAATTAAAACGCCTTAATTCGGCATTCCTTATATAGTGGTGAGTTTTAATATTTTTTACCGTGTGGGACTAATCCACACGTCTTACCTATTTCAGGTGACGTGGCGCAAGGAGGATCGTCAGATCGACGGCGCGCGTCGATCTCACGCGTCGATCGCGTCAACGCCGGGTGCACCGGAGATCATCAAAGACACGTGCGTTAATTAAAGTATTATAACGGTCTTGATTTAATCGGGCGCTACTCATCTGGACCGTTGGATCGCGATCTAAAGGACGACGTTTGATGCGTTTTATAATGCATATCACAAGATCAAATCGGGAGCGTCCATTCAAGATCGTAAGGCCTATCTTCCATCGTAACGGTTCACCGTGACAAAATGCATCTGGACCGTTGATGGAGCCTTAAATACACTGATCGGACGGTTATGCTTTTTCGCCCTATAAATAGACGAGTTCTTCGTCGTTCTATGTATTCGAGTGAGAATTCAACAAAATTGACTGTCTAGACACCTCTCTCACTCGTTTCTCTTGAGTTCTTCCTCCTCCTCTCTCAATTCCGCATCCATGGAGGGGTAGAAGTCGAGATTTGGTGGAAAATCGAGGGAGAAATTGACGCTTGAAGCTTGGCGTGATGATCTTGACGTTTTTGGTGATTAATCAGCTTAATCACCTCGTTTTGATCGCTAAATGGGTTTAGTGGAAGCAGTTTTACCTTAATTATCCTCCTATTATCTTTAATTTTTGTTTATATTAGGATTTAGCTTTCAATTTCATAGAATTTCATCTAAAATTCTGATTTCGACGTCCAAAAATTTCTCTCCACTTCAAATTTCGATTTCTCCGCGAAATCAAGTCCAAATTCAATGATTCTTGATTCCGTGGATTCGTTTTGAAGTTATCTTTCTAAATCCACCATTTTCCCTAATTTCTAACCTCAATTCATCATCCAATTTGACCAAATTCTAAAAGATATCTTGAAAATACCTAAATTCCCTATGGATTCGACCGTATTTACCATTATACCCCTCAATTCTCTCTTAATTCCCCAAATTGGTAAGTTCGGTATAATTTTTGACACGAGACCGTGTGAAATCGACGACCTCGCGGTCTCGTCTCGTTAAATGGCGCAGTTGCTGGGGAATTTAAGGCATATTTTTGAGATAATTCGTCAATTTTGACTTGGGCAATATCGGATTTTTCTTTTTATTTGTTGAAATTAACTCGCATCGATCATAATTTGAGTGATCCGAAGTGAATTCTATCTTCGTGATCCTTAATTCGACGAGAATAAGTGAATTTGACCCCTTCTCTATGGACTACGGGCGATCATTGTTCAAAATTGGGTTAAGAAATTATAAACACTCGCAGATACCGACACTCAGGTATGATCTTTGCCATTATTTGATAAATAGTAGTATGTAATTATTTTCATGAAATATCATTCATTTAGAAAACATCACCGCCCACCTTCACCATTGATCGCAATGTGATCGGACGCTCTAGATCACGCCAGGTCACATGCGCGTTAATAAAATTCAGAAAAATCAATTTTAATTAGAAAATTTGATTTTTAATTCTGAAAAATCCTTAGAAATTCATTAGAAATTCAAAAAAGTTTATAAAAAATCCAAAAAATCCCTAAAAATTAGAAAAATTCATAAATTTCAAAATATAACTCTAAATTAATGAAAATTTATTTCATTTGATTAGAAATTTAATCATCTATAATTCTAAAAAGTTAAATTTGATAAATAACAAGAGATTGAATTTCTTTTTCAAAAATACATTCATTTCTTTAAGACTTTAACTTTATAAAATTAAATGAATGTTTATAAAACTTATTTTAGCTTTAAAAACTACTTATAATCTCAAGTAAAGATGTGTTATAATGTTATGTATCTTTAATTCATCATATTTAACCCTAAAGTAAAGTATTTTGAGATTATAATGATTTTTTCTTAGAATGATAGATAAACACTCATAAATATGATAACATGCATAGGAACGGAATCTGTTTATGCCTTAATATGCATAAATAATAATGTCTTATCATGTATAATTAGCATGTGATCACCTTCTTAAAGGCTTCTAGTAGATGGTCATCGGTTTCACTAATCTTGGCTTTTAGGCGATTAAGTTCTTGAGGATAAGGCACAAGGGGCTTGTATGTATCAGGGTTAGGTTCGGCCCTGGCCTGTTCTTCCTCATTATATGAATCGATGTCGTGCTCGATGATAATTGGTGTAGCTTCATTTATCGAGCCTTGGTTGATTGGATGATCCTTGTATGGATCCGGTAGGTCTTTTCTGCTCCGAAGGCTTGATATTGTTATTGTCGTTTCCACAACCTCCTCGTCGAAATGTACATGGTTGATGTTGTGTGTCTGGCTCAACGAGGCCCCTTGATTCCTCGGGTTGGCTGTGGTTTGCGACGGTAGTTGATCAGAAAAAGATACTTGCTTACCCCTCTTATTAGTCATCGGTTGGACGTTCGTCTTGATGAAGTCATGTATTTCTTCCAAGCGTGAATTCATTCACGTCATTTGCCCCATCAATGGCGAGATCTCTCCGAGGATCGGGTCTAATGCCGGTTTGATCTGGCGTGGGGCTTGTGTGTAGGCTTACGGTTGTGATTGCGGGCAAACGATGACTATCTTTGATTTGCGTAGGATTATTGATGTTATTGCTGACCATTGTATGATGGAGGATAGGGTTGATCGTTGTTCCTCCTAAATCCTGCATGCTGTAAAAGATTGTTATTGAGAGCATGGGTATTATAATAATTCGGGTAGGAACCCAAAAAATTCAGTCATCCCTAGTGAGTGGTCCTCCTGATGGACCTTGTCTAAGCATGCCCTGCCCTTGGATCACCATTAGGGGGAATCTAATTCGACGTGATCGAACCTTGAGCAATTGGCACACAGCGATGCTTCTTAGATTGAGACGGGGGCAATTCCTTCGAAACCATTGGGGATGTTCAGTCGGTCCAGTAGTAGATTCTAGACTTCCGCCATCTTGTCGATTCTTTCAAGGAGCATTCCAGTTTCCGCTGATTTTGCCTCAATCATCTGTCCCTTCGGCATTGCACCTCTTTTGAATGGTTTTTCCGTATTGTGGTGGCTATTCTCCGCCACCGTCACAATGAGTTCCATAGCTTCGTCTTCATATTTTCTCATGAAGGTGCCGCCACTTGCTAAATCTAAAAGATATCTATCTTTCGGGCCTAACCCTAATAAAATATTTGTGTTAATTCATGGTTAGACACTCCATCGTGTGGACACTCCCTAGTAAGGTCTCCAAGTCACTCCCGGGCCTCGTGGAAAGTTTCACTTGTGCCTTGGGTGAACTTGCGGATGGCTTTACGGACTGAGGTAGTTTTTCCTACAGAATTATAGTTTCTTAAAAATTCCTCCTCCATCTTGATCCAACTAGTTCATTCCTAAGTGTAGCAGGAAAGAATTTCTTTTTCATTGTGTCGACAGGGACATTCTAAAGATGATTGATTTCACATACTTGGTATAGTTCATCTATGTGTCCATACAAGTCCTCTTAAGGTTTACCATGGAAGATAGGTGCGTGAATTCGGGTGACAAGTCTTTTGGAGGATGGGCCTAGCATAGCCACTAAGGCGTTTCCATGCATTCCCCTCATCGTTCATGGCCATGTGTACTGGTTCAACTGGTTCTACTGTGGAAGAGGTCTCGGTAGTGCCGGGAGATTGCGATGATCATTAAAAACGATCTACGATTAAAGGATTATTATGTAATCTCCCTCGTGGTTTGTCATCTTATGGAAGGGTGGAGCGGATATTTAGACGAAATATAAATTATAAATACTTATAAATTATCAAAAATTGATGTCGATCATACTTGGGTATCGCTATCCATGATAGCAAAGCGCCCTTAACGTAAATTTGATGAAATGATTAGAAGAGGGGCAAAAATCACTTAATCTTATATAATTAAGGATCTGGAAGATGAATTTCTACTTTGGATCACTTGGTGTATGATCGATGTGAGTGAATTTTATTAAATTTAAAGAAATTATGAGTTGACCAAGTCAAAATTGACTTGATTGATCAAAATTATGCCTTAATTCCCTCGCAACGGCACCATTTGACGAATCAAGACCTGCGATTGTTGAAAACACAGGAACAAGAGTCAAAATAAATACCAAACAGATAACATGCATATATAACTTAAATTCCTATCTTGTTTAACTAATATTCAAGCTTATTTTATGTAATTATGATGCATGTTATCATAGTGTTATGAATTTTCTCCATTGGTATGCCATTTTACTAAAGTCCATATTTTTGTGTTATTTAGGGTTGATTATGTGCCTTATCGATGTTTGAACTTTTTCACGCATGTTTGAACTTTGGGATAATATAAAGTAGAATTTTTAAGGGATTATTTAAGATTATTTTGAATTCACCCTATTTTCTTGTTAGAATTTATATTTTTAGGTATGATATTAAAGATGAAGAAATTTGTGATCCAATAGACAAAATTTGAGTCAAAAGGAGTTATATAAAAAAAGATATGAAGTTATGAATTTTATAGAATTTTTTGGATTTTATTTCGATTTTTCACGAAATTTCTAGATTTAATTCCTTTTAAAAAAGGGGAGAAATCGTGGGGAGATCCTGGGATCATGGCCCACTTACATCGCGCAATCTCAGCCGTTGAATCATCCTTCAATGAATTGGACGGTCTTTGATTTTCGTGATAAAATTTCCTATAACAATGATGTTCTTCCTTAGTAAACTCAATTTTTGGTCAAATCGCAAAGAAATTAAGCAATTTTGAAGGAAGATCTTAAGTTCTTCGTGATTCTCTTGCTCTCAAGACTCAATTATGCTTCCATTAAAGCAAGTAAATCATGAATTATTGCAAGAAAATACTCGGAATCTCCTCTTGAATGCCGAACGAACATCGAAAAAGAAACCAGAGAAATACTCTTCAATCCACGTGATTTGAAGCCCAACCTTCATGTCAATTGGGTTAGTTGTGTGATTCATTCGTAATCCTTGCAATTTATGTAATTTAGATTAGATTTAGATGGGTAATTTCATTCTAGAAATTCAATTGTTCTTCATTTTGCCCAAATTTGGGTGTGGATTTTTGCTGATCTTGAAACATGGATTGCTCATTTCATCTTAAGTTCAAATCGTGGATTCCCTGTTTCATCAGCTTTCCGTGGATAGCTCATTCATAAAATTTCATCACCGTTTGACCCTTCAATTTAATGTTTGACCATCGACTGTTCATTTTTAATATGAATTTCGGTGTTAACTTGCGGGGACAATTCCTCTTAAAATACAAGGTAAAATTTGATAATTTTTCTCTTTTTGGAATCCTCTAGTTTTTAGATTTCTATTCATATATTAATTTTTTTATTTGGATATCATTTGATATGTCAATTTGATGATTTAAACCGAAGTGTTCATTTTTCGATAGGTGGACTTTTTCTGATCTTTGATTTTCAATAAATCATAATAAATCTAATTCTTGTTGGAAAGTCACGAATTATATATAAATTTTTTTTATTTTCTCTCTATTTTCTGAATACATAATTTTTGTAATATTTTCTCCCCTTTTTCTTCTCATATTTTACAAAAAGTAAACATCTGGTTAAAGTCAACGCCTTGACCTTGACTTTTGACTTTTCTTTGTCAATTCTTTTTCTAAATTCTTAAAATATCTTTTCTCAAATATTTATATCATTTCAATTAATTATATATCACTTTCATTTCTTAATACACCCAATTAAACCCAAGTTTGACCAAGTCAATCGTGTTCTCTCTGGATTGACCGGTTTCTTACACTATACTTGATTTCATATTATTGTTATTGTGAGTTCAGAAGTATAAATTTTGTTTGACCGTCATTTGTGTGTTTTCAATGACCGCCTTAATCTCTTCGCCACAAAATTACCAATTTAAAGAAATAATCACGAATTGAAGGGTATAGTGCTGAATAAGGGTCAAATCCTTAAGAGGGTAATTTCTTCTGATCTTTTCGAATTTGATCAAATCGAATGGTGAAATGTGGATAGAAATTAGAAAATTTGATAGTTTTGGAAAGAGAACTAAAAAAGATGAATCCATAAAATCAAAAATCACTGAATTTGGATCTGATTTCGCTGAGAAATCATTGAATGAATCGGAGAGAATTTTCCAAAATTAAAATTCATAAAAAACTGAAATTGAAATTGAAATTAATTCAAATTATGATTCAAAAATTAAATATAACTATACAAAAGAAAGATTACAATGAAACACATCCCTAACCCACGATTGCGCTTGAATTGATCCAATTATTCACCGGATTCAAGGCATTTCATCAAAATTTAGAAAACACGATCGTCGATGTTGAAGCGTCAATTTCTTCCTCTTCTCTCAATGAAATCTTACTCTCACGCACTCCGTGGACACTGAAATGAGTCTAGAAGCGATTGGAAGCAAGAGATTCAAGGGATTTGGTGTCTAAACAGTTCAATTTACTCGAATTACCTTGGAATGCTTTTTAATGTTGAGGAACATCTCAATTTATAGGGCAAATTGGGTGTAACCGTATGATCGGCATTTAATATTTGATCAATAGCTCTAATGAAACACTCGGATGCGAATCGTTACGATTAAGTCATGGTCTTTGGATCTCGATGGACCCGCCAGCATGATGTCACGTCGCGCACGTTATAAATAATGCATCAAATGCTTGTTGTTGGATCTTGATCGGACGCTCTGATGCGTTTCTATCAGTTTTAATTTCACTCGTTATAACTCCTCAGATCAACGGCTAAGATTAAATCATTTTAAAATGATTCGCCTACAAATCAGATTGCGCCACGTATACCTTGCCTTACGTGACAATCGATGATTGTGATTTAATCGCGCGATCGAATGCTCCACGTGCTACCATGTCACCCTCCTTTGATCATCGATCGTGATTTGATCGGACGCTCTAGATTGCATCACATCACCTACGCACTTATAAAATCTGAAAAATTGATTTTTAATAAGAAAAATCTGTTTTTAATTCCCAAAAATCCTAAAAAATTCTTTGAAAATTCAGAAAAAATTTAGAAAAAATCTGAAAAAAATCCCTAAAAATGAAAAAATTCATAACTTTTAAAATATAACTCCAAATCAAAATTTGTTTTATTTGATCAGAAATTAAATTATCTATCATTCTAAAAAAATTAAATTTAATAAATAACAAGAGATTTAATTTCTATTTCAAAAATACACTCATTTGTTTTAGATTTTAGAGCTTAGAAAAATGTATGAGTGTTTATGAAAAGGAATTCTCTTATTATTTAACCTTAAAAAAAAATTATAATCTGAAGTAAAGATGGGTTATGAAATTATTTTTCTTTAATTTATCATAATTAACCCTTAATTAATAATGATTTTATCGTAGAATGATTGATAAATACTAAAAAAATATGATAACATGCATAGGAATGGAATCTTTTATGCCTTAATATTCATAAATACTCATGTATTATCATGTCTAATAATCATATTATCACTAAGCCTTAAAAAGATGTTCATTTTGAACATGTAAGATGTTGTTACCATTTTCATGGCCCATACCAATCATATTTCCTTGTCTTCTAGTCACAAAGCACACTGAAAGGGACGAAATCTGACATAGCAAGAAAGTTCGTGCTATGGTAATTATGGATAAAAGGTTTACTAGGAAGTGAGATACATATAAAAAAAATTTCAGGAGTTGGGTAAAGAAAACTCTGTCCCTAAGAATGCCATGGGCATGAGCTTCCATCAGCAATGTTAATGTGAATTGCCAAAATTTGAGGAAGAAAGAAATAGTAAGGAATGAGTACCTAAGATGTCAGTGGAGGCTCAGGAGTCAATTATGCAAGAGATTTCCTCAAAGGCATGAAATGCAAAGGTATGTGAGATAGTTAGAATTTTCATTATCAAGGAAGAAATATAAGTGCAAGTCTTCTCGTAGAGACAAAGATCCATATACTCATCATGACAAGAGGTAGCCCTATATTATTTTCAACAATAATTCAGAAGATGATGTGTGTGCTGGCAAGAGAAGAATGATTTGCAATACACATTATGTGTTTTACCAAGATGCCTTTGTCCATGTCCATTCTATGATTTCAGTAACAAATTTATAAATTCTAATGAAAAAAAATATTTTTCTTTCCATTTTGGGATCGAAGAAGTCAAAATCGATTCCCTTTGCTTTTTTTTAATTTCTAGGATTTCAATCACCCAAATCAAAGTTCAAATGAGGAAGATATGACCAAAACAATGAAATTCAGATAGTAGTAGTTTTAATGGGTCTTTGTTAAGAGGCTTAATAGGCCATAGTATAGCCCAACATGGGTTTTGTGGATTGAATATTAGAATTCAGAAGATTTTTAAAAAAGCACATCCATAACGTGACATGAGATGAGAGGAGGGTTGGCATGCGATCAGAAATTTAAGATATGGTGTAAAAAAATGGATGATAGAGAAAAAAAGGCTAGCTAATGATTATTGCAAACTCAGAAAGAGAGCGTGAGGAAATACCTACCATCACCTACTAATTGATGATTGATGACGCGGATGCCTCATCACAAAAAACAATGTTTGCAATGATGAAAATGAGATATGTTGTGTTGCTGACCTTAGAAAATTGATTCATAGCAATGAGAATTGGCCAACCAAAGGCTGGGGAACAAGGGTTCCCATTTTTTAGGCAACCTATAAGTTTAAAAGGTTTATAAGCATGGAATCTTCAAGAATTTCATTTGAGGATTCTACCCTAAAAATGGTGCTAGTAGATTGACATAGACCATTGCAAAAAAAAGTGGAGTCCTAGGAAAAATTTCCATTAGGATGCTTACAGGAAGTGGATAGTGATTGTGTGCCTTTATCAAGGTTTAACAATTGTGTGCCTTTATCTTTGATAACTTCTAGTTATTTTTTAAATTGATTGATAAACATATAGAAAATGAAAGAAAGCCCAAGGAGAAACCTAATTCTCTAATACCATGCGAAAAGAAAGATCAAGGGTAATGAGGATTTAAATCTCCAATAGAGAGAGCCCGGAATATAAAGAAATTTTTGGGTCCAAATAAGCCCAATAATAGGTACAAGAACAAGGTCCAATAAATAAAATACAGAAGAGAAATGCATGCACAAACTTATCTCTTCAAACATGAATATGCTAAAATTATGATATTGTTCTAAAATTTTCTCATTCATCATTACCAAACATTTATTTTCCTATTTTTACATAAAATAAAGCTAAAATAATATGACAAATCTAGATTCTATCTAAGCTAATGCATCAAGGCTACTTTTAGTACGTTCTTGAGATTTTGTGTTCAAGATTGAATCAAGGATCACTAGAGACTGCCAAAGTACCAATAGAATTCAAAAGATTGAGTACATTTGAACTCTTAGCTTTTATGCCCTCATTCTTTGGTAATTCGTCACCGATTTGCTTTAAAAAAGTCCTTTTCTTGAATCCTTTTGTACACAATGATCCCTAGTCATTATGATTTGATCTCCAACAAAAACCCATCAATAATGGATTGAAAATACCCTAGATAGATAAGATTTAGTGGTTTGATTGCTTATTGAATTCTAGAGCCTTTAAAGATGATCTTGGATTTGTAGAATTGATCAAGCATTAATTGAATCTGATGAGATCTAATGCTTGATAGACTTTCAAAATTTTGATCAAAACATCGAACATAGTAGAATACATTGAATCACACATTCAAAACATTGAGATACCAAGAATTGATGATCCTATCATCTAATATAAATTAGACTCTATAATTACAAGGTTTACTTGAAGAATTTACTCACAAGTATCTAACCTCTAGCAATATATATATCATCGTTAAATGGTTAGATCTCCTTGTCAATGCTCTTCACCAAGATAGAAAAATAAGAAATCAGAGAGTTTTCACAATTCTTACATAGGCACCTTAAGTTGTGGTCTTTATCTTCTTATTTATTGACATGGGGTATGTGAACTTTTCACAAAAACCCTCATAATGTCTATATCCACCAACATCCATAGATCTTATGTATGTGACCCTCTAGGCTATATATCTGACTAAGTGAATAAATTCACAGACCCAGTAACACCTTATTAATCAACCTTATTAATTATCTATATCACCATATAAATTAATTAATGAAGGACAAATTTAACCCAATTGACCACTCGAGTTGCTAGATCACTAAGTGCCAAGCTACACCACATGCCCTATGAGATATTTAGTGTATGAGAACTCTCGTATGAAACCTTACCCTTATCAGTTATTGTGTACATATAATCCTTCATCCATGCATGATTCACAAATAACTTAAGGTATGGTCAAATATCAAACTCTAATTGGTCACTCAAGTTAGTACTAATGTATAAAGGGAAATGATTGAGAACTCATTCTCTAGTATTTCTACTACCTCGACTAAGGAATTCAATGCATCTCATTCCTTGAGTCAATCTCCTTGAATATCGGGTGCTGATGATCCCAATTTGACCACATAATCACCTTTTTGGGCTTCATGTCATATCTAATATTTGATGTTTTGGAGATCCCATGGCTAGGGATTCGTAAGTCATGATCAAAACACAATCATCAATGAACTAGATATCTTTGGTGTCTCAAGTTAAAGCACTATATAAGCAATCATGACATGAATTAACCTATTTGATAGTTAGGTATAATATCATTCAGGGAAATGTATCATTAGTATCTCCACTCCATGGCCATTGAATCAGCTATACTCATAATATGAGTAAATCAGATAGTGTTATTCTTTCTAGATAATTTGATGTCCTTCCTGAATATCCTACAAAATTTGAATTTTTGGAACATATGTTTAAGACTCATGATCACTATATTATGATATCATGATAATTCACTTAGTCATTGCATATGCTCATAGACTTTTTTACAAACATCAGACAAGCATGACAATGAACAAATTTTATTTCAATGAATATAAACAAGAGACATAGAAGTGTGATTTGACTCAGAGGCCACATAATATTCATCAAGATTGACTCGTTGATGTCTCTAAGTTAGAGATGAGGATATAAATTTATAAAACTTCACCTTTTGTTTAATTTTTTGATTAAATATGTAATAAGGCTTTTATTCACAATTTTCTCTATAGTTTGCTCAATTTTTTATTTCTACTTATTTTTACGATCTTTTGGTTGACTCTCCCCTCATTTAATATCATGTTAACCACATTTTGATCTTTTCTTTTAAGTCACCAGAATTTTTCTATGTATTCTTGAATTATCATTCTCAATCCGAATTATACATAGATTCAACCCATATTGATTGATAAAATTGATTTGAGTATTGCTTAAATAAATTTAATATTTTTATGCATAATATTGTGTTTTAAATTTTCTTTCAAATGATGGCACGATTTACACTTATCAACAAATACATCATTATGATATTATCCATACTATCCGTCAACATAATCATTCTATTCATAAACAAAGAAAAGTACATTATTCAACTGTGTTGACAGTTCCAACATACATTAAACAAGCTCAAGGATGGGAAATCTTGTTTTAATGATACATATATACAAGCATTTCAAATCACAAGCACATTGTTGAAAAAGAAGACAACTAAGTTGAAGTTCTTGGTATGGCTCTTAATTTGGGGGAGACCTTTTTGCATGGTAAAGAAAAATAAAATGTTTATTCTTATTTCATTTAGAATTATTGTGGGAAGACTTATATATATCATTTATAATTTATTCTTATTCTATTTGTGTTTATTATTTCAATTTTTAAATATTGATATATATACAAGGTATGCTCTTGGGTATGCTTCGAATAATTCAAATCGAAGCAATTTGATGTTTTACTTAGGCCTATATTAAATGGATATGACTGATTGATTGAAGTACTCCAACACTCCACCTTTGTCATATGTTTCACATGTCACACTAGATAGATGTCATGGTCATGGAATACAATAAAAAAACTTTCAGGATGCCTTGGTGGTG
This sequence comes from Lemna minuta, assembly GCA_024174645.1. Classification (NCBI taxonomy): domain Eukaryota; kingdom Viridiplantae; phylum Streptophyta; class Magnoliopsida; order Alismatales; family Araceae; genus Lemna; species Lemna minuta. The sequence goes on from CM044104.1 coordinate 20,369,140, forward strand.
AAATGGTAGACATGCAAGACTTAAAATCTCGTGCTGAAGAGCATAGAGGTTCGAGTCCTCTTCAAGACATAATATTGAAAATGCTTATTGAATGAGCAATTCAATAACAGATCTCGAACATAATTGATAATGATATATCAAGTATTTGTGTTGATACAAGATATTCCAGCGATCCCCACAATATGAGTTGCTGAAATTGGAATAGGTTCTGCAGCAGATCATGAAATCTGGGTGATCTTCTCTATCTAATTAATGAAGATTCCATTTTGAAATCGTCTACCCTGCACCCGTCCCGAGTATATGATTCAACAGTAATCACACAATGGTAGATTCCTAGAAACCTATGGTCAAATTGATAACATGCTAATTAGACATAATAATACATGAGTATTTATGCATATTAAGGCATGGAAGATTACATTCCTATTCATGTTATCATATTTTTTATGTTTATCTATCATTCTATGAAAAAAATCATTATAATATCAAAATACATTAATTTAGGGTTAAATATGATTGATTGAAGATAAATAATTTCATAACCCATCTTTACTTGAGATTATAATTTGTTTTTAAAGTTAAATAATAAGAGAAATCATTTTATATACACTCATAAATTTTTCTAAGTTCTAAAATCTAAAAGAAATGAGTGTATTTTTGAAATAGAAATTTATTCTCTTGTTAATTATTAAATTTAATTTTTAAATGGATAAGTATTTAATTTATGATCAAATGAAACTAATTTGGATTTAGAGTTACATTTTGAAAGTTATGAATTTTCTAATTTTTAGGGACTTTTTTGGATTTTTTTCTGAATTTTTTTGAATTTTTAATGAATTTTTTGGGATTTTTCTCAATTAAAAATCAATATTTCTAATTAAAAATCAATTTTTTGGTTTTTTACAAGCGCACAAGTGATATGGCGCAATCTGGAGCGTCTGATCAAGGCGGTAGGTGATGTGGCAACACGTGGAGCATCCAATCGCACAATTAAATCGCGATCATTGATCGCCACTTATGGCGAGGGTACGTGGCACACTTTGATTCATCAGGGAATTTTTTTTAAAACGATTTAATCTCAGCCGTTGATCTTAAGAGTTATAAGGGCTGAGATTAAAACCGATGAAAACTCATCCAAAGTGTCAGATCAAGATCCAACGGGGTGGCGTTTGATGCGTTATTTATAACGCGTGATGTGACATCATCTTGGCGGTCTATCTATAGTCTAACAGCCACCACTTAATTGTAAGGATTCTCATCTGAGCGTTTCATCAGAGCCGTTGATCAAAGATTAAATGTCAATCGGGCGCTTACACCCAATTTGCCCTATAAATTGAGATGTTCTTCGACATTGTAAAGCATTCCAAGGACAATTTGAGTAAATCAAACTATTTAGACACCAAATCCCTTGAATCTCTTGCTTTCAATCGCTTCTAGACTCATTTCTGCGTCCACGGAGTAGCTTGAGAGTGAGATTTCATTGAGAGAGGAGGAAGAAATCGACGCTTGAATATCAAAGATCGCGTTCTCAGAATTTGGATGAAAAGCCTTGATCTGGCAAGTAATTGGATCAATTTGAGCACAATCTTGGGTTAGGGATGGTATTTCATCCTAATCTATCTTCATATAGCTTTAGATTTCATTTTCGAATCGTAATTTGAGTAAATTTTAATTTCAATTTTAGTTTTTTGTGATTTTATTTTTCAAAAAATTTTCTTATGTTCATTTGATGATTTCTCAGCAAATGTTTATCCAAATTCAGTGATTTTTGATTTTGTGATTCGTCTTTGAGTTCTCTTTCCAAAAATATCACATTTCCTAATTTCTATCCACATTTCATTGCCGATTGGATCAAATTCGAAAAGATCTCTCAAAATTACCTTAATTCCTTGTGGATTCGACCCTTATTCATCACTATACCCCTCAATTCGTGATTATTTCTTAAAATTGGTGAGTTCGGTATTAATTTTGACTCTTGACCGTGAGTTTTTAACGACCTCGTGGTCTCGATTCATCAAAAATGCCCACGCATAACCCAGTGGATATAGTACATTACATAATTCATTTTAGGGATTGGTGACTTGCCCATTCAATGACTTTGGCACTGCACATTCCCAAAACAGGTACTATCGGGTCGGGTGAATTAGAGAATAGATTGACCTCTATGAGTATTCCACCCTTCCCTCTCCTAGCGTATCCGAAAGAGAATCTAGTACCTCTTCTCTCGGTCGTGCGTGAATATCTTAATAAGGTGAACTAACCCCTACGGATATCTTTGCTTCAGAACAACAAATAGCATTAGGCTCAGTCAACTGGAATGTGTACTATCCATACAAGAGACCTTCCAATTGAGAAGATCCATTGACCTTAGATGAAGAGAAAGGTCGATCTGTTTTCTTTCATGATTCATATAAACCGATGATTTGTTATTGGAGCAGATAACACATTTCATCGAACATGCATATTTTGGATTTTTTGATGGATTTACATGGTTTCATCAAAAGAAATTTTTTGATAGAGTGAGTAATAGGCTCTAGTTGTTTGCCATTCAAGAATTCTTGTTTAGGTAGTTCATATCAACCATAGATAGTGTTTTGATCTAAGATTTTAATTCTTCCATGTTTTAGTCCTAGCATATTGTTCCGTGGGCTAAGGTCAAACATATGGAATAAGCAAGTGTTTCCATGAATCTACTACCCGATCAATTCTATTCCACTTAATCTCTTTTTCATGGTCGCATATCTTTACAGCTAAGGAATGTGAAATCTTTTTCAGGTTACACGAATCACATGTTTCATTTCATCCGGGAAGAGCCATCTCTTTCTCAACAATGTCTTTGTTACAATAGCCTTCGTTGGATAAGAACATATTTGATAAATACGAATAATTCTCACATAGAGTATTTGAAAAAAAAGATCTATTAGATAATGAACTATTGGCTTTAGGCCAACTCTGCCGATGAATCAACAATTCAAAGTGTTTTTTTCTTGCTCTTTTTAATGGTGTTATGGCTGTGTTGACATAGAATCTCAAGCCACGGGTAACCCTCCATATGAGATTATATGATACATTTTACTTATGGAGGATGGGGTCTAAGTATCTACATCTTTGCACATGAGATGTGATAATAATGTGCTATTCTTAACCTTCATGAGCAAATAAAGCACAACGAGATGGACTGTCATCTTGTCCATAAGGTGCTCAAAGATGTTTACTTATAAACCGCATGTGTCCATCGCCATGGTGTCTAGCTATCCAAGGATGTGCAATAAGCTAGTTAATAAGAACCGATATTCTAGGGTTCTACGCATTTTCACTAAAATTTGGTATTCTCTACCTCTCCACAAACATAAGCTTCTCTAGAAGTTTCATGGAGATTGTGGGACAACTTTTCAAATTCAAGAACGATAATAAAAGCTTTATGGTTTAACCTTCAAAATCTTCATGAACCCTAACACATCATTTCACTTGACTCAGAATTTAATCTCCAAACGAATTCATTTTTCTTCAATTCTTCTTCCATTCGTTATTCAAGTACTGTATACATTATATACATATGCGTTTTGTATTGAGAGAGAGAGAGAGAGGTGCAATGATAGTGTATGACCTTTTTGGGTACGTGGCAGAATCCGACTCCCTTGAAAGGTTGCTCCCGCACAGGAGGTTTTCTGCAATTTTGTTTTCTCCTTAAGAAACAAGAAAAAAAGGGAAAGAAGTTTCCGCTCAAATCTGCCCCGTTTCCGTTTACTCTCATGGATCGCCTTCAGGTTTTGCCTTTCTCCCAGATCTGTAATTCCTCCGCAGTGGTTTTCTCCGTCTCATTAATATTTCGGTCACGGTTACCTCAAACTTGAATTCGTTTGTTTCCGTAAATATTGGATCTGTGAATAATTCGTGTTGTTTTGTATAATTGGTACCTTTCATTTGCTGTTTCTACAGAAAAAGGAATATTGATCGAAATTTACTTGAATGTTTATCTTACAGGCGCCGGAGGAAAATTATGCAAACCCAAAAGACTTGCTTCTTCCACGTCCTCTTCAAGGTTTGGAAGTGTTTCTACCATCTATTTGAGAAAATGGGTTGTAAGAAATACCCACTGATTTACCATTTTGCCATTGCAAATCACGGGTTTCTCTATAGACCAAAAGAATTCCGTTGGTTAGAAAAAGCTCTTCCAAGTAGATCTCATTCTCATCCATTTCGCTGACATATTTGCTTCTTCATCGCTCCTTCAAGGTTTGGTGGTGTTTCTGCCATATGTTTCATGAAATGGGTACTGTTAAATCGTTGCAGATTAACCAGCTTGCAATTGCAATTTCACGTTTTCTCTTGTAGTTCCGTCAACAGTACATTGTTTTCTACTCTGTTCTTGATTTGAAAGATGAGTTTGGGTATTTAACACTTTTTTACCTATTTGGTAATATATACAGCATTGATTGATTATAAGTCCCAAAATCAGACCAAAAGGATTATGTTTGCTTCACAAAGCACTTTGGAGAGGATCTCATTCTCTTTAAATTCAAAAGTATATTTCTGCATTTGCTACCTGTTTGACCCTTTATTTGTGATTTTTCTTCCTGCCTCTAGGCTTCAGCTCTGGCATTCTACATCCTCTCTGCACTGTTCTTCAACAGCTTTGTGATCATCTTTGTTGTAACGGTTTTTCTTGCTGCTCTTGACTTCTGGGTGGTGAAGAATGTCAGTGGAAGGATTCTGGTTGGGTTAAGATGGTGGAACGAAATTAATGATTTGGGAGAGAGCATATGGAAGTTTGAGAGCCTTGACCAAGAGGTTCTCTAGTTCTCCTGATCCAGACTCACATTTTTATGAGTTATTTTTTTTCTAATTTATGAGCTTCATCGCTGCAGTCTCTCTCGAGGATGAACAAGAAGGATTCATGGCTCTTCTGGTGGACTCTGTATCTCACTGTATGTGGTTTGAAGAACATATAAATATATACACGGTTTATAATTTTCTATCTCTGGTTTTTTCTTTTATGTCAGGCTGCTGCATGGATTGTGCTTGGGATATTCTCTCTCATAAGATTTCAGGCTGATTTTCTCCTCGTTGTCGGAGTGTGTCTCAGTCTCAGTCTTGCAAATATCATTGGCTTCACAAAATGCCGAAAAGGTAGATTTATGAATGATTATATTCTTACTTCAATCCGTCACACATATCTTTACAATCCATGACCTCCAAGATCTTTTGTCAAAAAGAGTTGAGACCAGTAGACAGTAATTTCTATGGAAACCTCTGTGTTGAGGACTTGTAAAGAAAAGTTCTATGGAAACCGTCACACACATCTGCTCATGTTGGTTGGAAGAAGACAGATTTGACCTTTATTGATCATAGGAGCCCATCGGTGGCTAACTGGCAATTATTTGTCTCAAACTGGAAGTCCATTGCCTTCAGTTGCAGGGATCAGCTGTAAATGGCTGTTTATTTGATGGGTTTATGGGGTTGCCGCATTCAACCTAAGAGAGTTATATGTATATATATGAGAGAGAGAGAGATGCTAGAGAGTGAGGCAAAGGAGAAGCCGAGAGGAGGAGGGGAGGAGTGGAAGGCATTGCCGGACACCGGGGCTCTAATTCTTAATTAAGACCTCTCTCTATTTTGCTCTCTGTTGGGCCCCATTTTTATATCTGTGCTGTTAGATTTATCTATTGACAAGTTCAACCGGGCAGATCAAAAAGTTGTCGAACCCCGGTGAAAGAAAGGTTGAAGTTCATAAGATTGTTCATGAGAGTGTATGTGATTATATGGTCGATCAAGCACTTAACGAATATCAATCATTTAACACGACAAGACTTCTCTGACCCTTTCTTAGCAAATATTCAATTTTGTGAATACATTTCTGTCTTTTGGGGATTTGGTCAAACATTCCGATCACAACGAAAGCAGTTTTGAGTGGCTATACCTAAATGGATCCTTTATTTATGTATGATGATGTTCTTGATGTGCAGATGCAAAGAAGCAGATCCAACAGTTTGCCCAGCAGACAATTGCCTCTCGAGTTTCATCAACCATACAGTCAGCATTTACCATCGTGTGATCAAGATTATTCAACAATTATGTGCAACTCATGTCAACCACCGAACATCAAATTAGAACATTCCCCCTTTATTTCTACTTTTATGAAGAGGATTCTAATTTGGATAAATTTTTTGTTCATATGTTATGATTCGGAATTAATGATGAATGGTGGCCCCCTGCCCTCATTCTTTTCGAGTGAAGAATCGTGAATCGTGGTTCAAAAGATTTCCTTCCCCATCAAATATTATCACATAAGGGTGTGGGGAAAAAGGGAAAAGGGGGAAAACCTAGGAGAGCTGGGAGCGCTCTCAAAATAGCTCTGTGGAAGGAGGCTTGCGGGTGATGCTTTCTCATGATCATCAGTGCCACTCCATTTCTATTCTCTCTCTCTCTCACTCTCTTTTTCCACCCCTTCTTTAAGTTTTATGAAAAATTGAATGTCAAATTTGCAGGTGTTTTTTTCAACTCAGTCGATTCGGGTTCTTACCACAACCTTAGTGCAGGAACAATGTAGAACTCTGACTTAGATCCACAAGCCTTGATCGACAAGTCATAAATTCGTAAGAGATTTGTACTTGAATTTACAAGCATTGCGCTCTCAACTAGCGAGAACACTCAAGAGGAAGAAAGCGAAGGTCTTAAATATGGATATCTTCAGATTGTGTCTTAAGCTAAGCAATTGGGGCCTTTTTGGCCCCAAAAGGTGGAAAACTCATGCATAGCATAGAACCCTTGATAAAGATAATATAGGAGAAATAAGTAAAGGAAGAAAATGCAGAGAAATTTATATGAGAAACAGGGGATGAGAGATGAGAGATTAGAATGATTTTTGGTAGGGGGAGAGTGGGAGAGAGAGAGAGAGAGAGAGAGAGAGAGAGAATTTTGTGTGTGAAGAGAGTTAATGGAAAGATAGAGAATTGAGTTCTTAACGATGGAGTAGCAGAGAGACCAATGAAATATATAACTATGGTTGAGCTCAGCAAAAATCAAACATATAAGAAAAAAATGATTGATGATGTCATTGGGCCGTCTATTCCCATCCATCGACAGTCAGTCCGCCCGTCTGCACCATTTGAACTGCGTGGACCTAGCCGGCTCTCTCTCTCTATCTCAAGCGCATGTAGTGTGAAGCGCAGCGGAAGACTGGGAGGAACGATGTGAGTATGATTCTGATAGTTTATCCAATTGGATTGTCGTCGACTCCTTTTAATCTTGTGATAGATTTGAGAAGGAAGCTTGTCCATTGCTGTTCAGTGAGCTTTACCCCTTGATTACGTTTTCCGCGCCATCGTTGTGCTTAGTGACGACGAACGCGATCTGATCCCTGTTTGGAAAATGAAAATCTCTTTCAGGCCTCAGATTCGTTTACGAATATCTTTTTCCCTGCTTTAAACCGAATTTAATCGATTCCGATACTTTTTAGTTCATTTGACTACTCTGCTTTAGGAATTCATATACCTTCGAGATGTTATTATGTCTGTTGTTTTGGAATTTTTTTCCTAACCTGGTTCTGGATTGATCATCGTTACTTTGAATAAAAGGTTCAATGAGTTATTATTAATTGTAATTCTGATTCCGTTTCATTTCTACATTCCTAGAGCTTAAAAAAATAAAACCCCACTCTTCTACCTCTTCAGAAAATCAACTGAGACAAAACACGGGTCAACTTCCCAGCTATGGAGACTGCGCCTGAGAAATCTAGTCACCTAGCCGTTGATCATGAGGTGCAATCATTCAACTCTGCGGGCATTGACTCGATCCCAATTGGACATCTCAGGAGCCTTCTATATCGGAGAATGCTGGTAGGAGTCAACGATGGAAGATTCTTCGTCGGCGCATTTCATTGCGTGGACAAACAAGGAAACATAATTCTCCAAGACGCGGTGGAGTTTCGAAGTATTCGTCAAGACTGTTCATCTCCTATGGAGCAGCGATGTCTTGGACTTATTCTGATTCCAGCTTCATGCAGAACATCCTGTCATGTCGACTGCTCTTTGGAGGAGCAGATATCTCTTCTCTCTCTAAGAGTTTGATCGGTTAGTTTTATTATTCCATCTAGCGTGTTGTTCTTCCCTTGATATGTGGACTATGAGATAATCATGGTAAAGTTTTTTGTTTGAGCATCTACCAGATTGGAAACCACGTTGGGAAAATATGTGTAGTATATAAAGATCGGGTTTCTGAGACACCATTGGTGTGCATGCGTGAGATTTTAGTGGTTGACCAGTGTTGTCCCATAAGATTCTATAGTCAAACTCTCTAACCTATGAATCTTAGATCTTTTATTGGAGTTGTGTATATGAGTGAGAGAGAGAGAGAGACACTGAGAGAGAGAGGTGGGTTAAGGAGTTACAAGTTCAGGTGACTTATTAGGATCTAATCTGTCATTCAAGTTCTGACCGTGGAATATGATTGTTGACCAATCTGATAGACATTCAATAATCCACGATCGCCACTAGAAAACTGGAAAAAAAAACTAAAATACATTTAAAAGGACGATTAAACTTTTAAAAATGAACAAAAATACCCCCGGATCTGATGGACGATCAGAGTGTTAATTCAAGGGAGTGATTGCTGATGATTGCAGAATTGATCACTCCCTCGATTGATCGGTTGGCTTTGATCACTGACTTATCGTAAGCAAACTTAACAAGATCAGTGGTCTGATGGCATGTTCAATCACGACAATCTGATTCGATCGAGTCGATCCAATCACTGATTGCAGTTTCCTGCTCCAAAAGTATTTTAGTTATCTGTTAGTTCAGGGATAAAAGTAGAATAGCATCATGGATGCTGCAGAATTCAACTATCCTTCCAAGTAATCAAAGAAAAAACCAAAATCTCTGGGGTTTTCACTCTAAATATAAACCATTTGACTTCTAAACTTGATTACAAAGGAGAAAGGTTACAAGGACTAAACCCTCGCCGAGTGGTTTCTCTGTCAATATAAAAACCACTGAGATACGATTAATCGTGTACAATCTCTGGATGATTCATCCAAATCTTCACCCCTTCATGTTTTCATGCTCGGCCCTAATTCTTCTTCCTTGTTCTCCTCACTCAATTCCCCTCATCATTCTTCTTCTGAATCTCCTCCACCTGAATTAAATTTTTTACTTTATTACTTTCTTCAGGACGATTAAAATTTCTCAAGAAACCCTGATCACCATAACCATGAAAAATAATGAGCCCCGTCTCAATGTAGCTGGCAGGCTTATAATTGATCCCCAAATGCTGAAATAGAAGCTCATTTTTCCCACTCTCGTCCATCCCCTGAATTTCAGAAAACAAGAAATGGTAAAATGCTGCAATTTTCGTAATTTTTAAATAATAAATGCACTACCTCGAGATATTCCTCCACTTGCGATTCTGTCTTCCAGATTTTTAATAACATGCACGAGCAAGTGAATTGCAATCATAAACAAAATAAATAAAGTCAAGTGGTAGCCCATCCTGGGAGAACTCCCAGGTTAAGCGTGCTAACTGGGGCCTCTGGTTAGGGGGCCTCTCTCTCTCAATTCAAAAAAAAAAAAAAATCATCTCCAGATTTCTGAAAATAGAAAATTTTGGTATTATAAAATTGATGAGAATTGTTTTTCTTTCTCTCAGTAGAATTGCCCCAGGGAGGGATAATCTCTCACTAGACTGCCACATCGCCCAAACTCAAATCAATTGAAAGAATGAAAGTCATCATTTAGAGGAGAAAATCAAATGAACCCGTTTGGCAACTGAATTTTTACTTTTTTTTAATTTAATGCAAATTGAGTGTGGCACCTCCTCTTTGTGCCATGCATGCCGGTTTATGGCATCACATCCAATTTTCACTCATCCTTTACAAGGCATGGGTGTCCTAAGATAACGAATATGGACAAATATTCCTAGGGCAAGGATAAGCATGAAAACAAAGAGTGAATATTGGATCAAGCTCCTAACCTAATTAGCCATTAATTTTATTCCAAGTAAAGTGATGATGAAATGCTTGGGCTAGATAGTACTCCCATGAATTTTGAAAGAACATATATTTGAACTCTTTTCATCCAAAGTCACTCGTCCAAGAAATCATAACATGATATTTATATAAAAAATTTCTAAGAATTCAAATTGTCCTTTCATAATGCTCACTCGAAGAATTTTTTTCTTTTTAGATTAACCATGGATACAATCAGTGTCACTTTTTTTATGTCCAAAAGAATAAGCCAATAAGATTATGTAAATAAAGCCAAAAATTATAATAGAATATTCTTGAAGAAAATTTAATGATTTATATCTTTTTATGGTTTTTTATTTTGTCAAAGATAAATTGAGGGCTTTTATTTTGACCAAAATAAGAATCTTCATGAAAAAATGTTGGAAAACAATAGTCTGTGTGCATGCGTGTGTTTTATCTATCCTATTTTGGTTGTTGAAACTTTAAGGTGTACTGTTCAAACTACCCTAATTAATATGTCTACCTTGTTGAGACTATTCATCGATTTTTATATAGGGCTCTATTTCCTTGAGATCTACCTCATCTTTCTTTCATTCTATTATACTTGCATAGTATTAGAGCATAAGGGTTCTTCTATTGCTCCACTATTGATCCATATTTTTGTATCTCCAGAAGTATGGAACATATTTTCACTACTTGTAACCGCCTTTTGCAATAGTTTAAATCATAGTTCTTTGGTCACTTTGACATTCTTTTTCAACATGGGATGACACACTATTGGTTACATTTTTCACCATAGATTTCATGAAGACATCAACTTTAGTAAACCTAAGGAAAATATGTCTTTTGGTAAAGCTTCTCACTGGCCGAATTATGTTGGTCAACAATTGGTCGCCATAGGTTTTTTTATTGGTATCTAAAAAGCGTTCAAAAAGTATCCAAGTTGGTAGACTTCTTTATGAACTTCTCAAGTGTAAGCTTAATCACGACAAATTTGTTTCCATGAGGTTTGGACTATCACCGAAAGATGGGATCCATTGCTCTAAGACATTGGGACATTAATAACATGCATATTTAACTAAAATTATGATCCTATTTAACTAATATTCATGCTTATTTTATGTAATTATGATGCATGTTATCATAGTTTTTATGAATCTTCTCCATTGGTATGCCATTTTACTAAAGTCCATATTTATACATTAATTAGGGTTCATTATGTGCTTTATGGATGTTTAATCTCTTACTAGGTTAAATAAATATAAATTAATTACTTTCCTCAAGTTACTTTGACTTTAGTATATGATTAAAAGGATTAATTCCAAGAAAAGAATGATTGGATGATTAAAAGAGAGAATTCTTAATGAATTACTTAGTATTATTTTCAATACATCCCATTTTCTTGTTTGAATTTATATTTTTAGGTGGTATAGTATTAAATATGAAGAAATTTGTGATCAAATGGAGAAAATTTGAGTAAAAAAAGAGTTATATTTTTAAAGATATTGATTTAAAAATTTTCTAGATTTTTTCGGATTTTATTTTGATTTTAATTCCTTTAAAAATGCAAAAAGGGGGTTATTTTTCCCACAAGAATCATGGGCTGATGTGGCAGGGGATCCGCTCGGATGCGACATGGCACGCAAGGCCACATGGCAGTGCCACGCAAGCCCACGCGAGCGCTTGCGTGGCGTGAAGGTGGCGCGGACGAGTGGCAGGGCCACGCAAGTCCACGCGGAGGCTCGGGTGGTGCCACATGGCAGAGAGTCAGGCTGGCAGGTGATGGGCTCACGGGTTAGTGGGCCCAGGTAAGATGGTTGGGGCAGTAACGCAAATGTGTTATTTTACCGCACCTTTTATACTCACCAAATCCCTTCATTTCCTCCGTGTGGGACTATGTTCCCGTTTAATTTTTAAAATACACGACACGTGGCAGAGCTGCGGACATTGGATGCGATCACGTTAAAAGCAGCGCATTGATCGCGTGGACTCCGGTCCACCCGATCGCCATAAAATGCACGTGCACAAATGAGGATTGTCAATGGCGTAAGTGAACATCGGACGATCGAGATTAAATCGTGATTCCAGGGATCGTGGGGCGACACATGGACACATCAAGACTGTCCGATGTGGATCGGACGGCATGACAAGGATCACATGATCGTGGGGTCATGAGATTGTGGCCCACGATCATCACGCTATCGTGGCCGTCGATCGGTCCTCACCAAATCGGATGGCCCACTATTTTCGTGGGGATTTCTTCTATAAAATGGTGTTCTTCCCTCTTTCTATCTCAACTCTTGATTAATCGTGAAGCAATTATCAATTTTGAAGGCATATCTTGAGTTCATCGTGATTCCTCTGAGTTCAAGACTCAATCGCGATCAGATTGAGGTAGGATTCGTCGCAATTCAATTGCAAGGATTGATCAAAATCTCCCATTGAACACCGAAATCAGGTCGAAGAGGAAACTGATCAAATACTTTTAATCCCAGTGAATTGAAGCCAAATATTTACGTCAATTAGGTTAGTAGTGTGATTTGATCATTCTCCTTGCAATAATTGTAATTTAGATTTCATTTGGTAGGTTAATTTTGTTTTAAATATCGAATTATTCTTCATTTTCGCCTAAATTTGGTTCGAATTTTTGCTGATTTTGAAACAAGGATTTCTCCTTGATTTTAAGTCCAAATTGTTTGATTCTCATTTCATTGAACTCCTTGTTTTATCAGTTTTCTGTGGATAGCAAAATCGTAAATGTTCATTATCATTTGGCCCCTCAATTTGATGTTTGACCAACTACTGTTCGTTTTTAATCCGAATTTGGGTGTTGACTTGCAGGATCAATTACTCTTAAAATATAAATTGAAATTTGAAAATTTTGGTCTCTTTGGAATTCTTTGGTTTTTAGCTTTCTATCTATATATCAATTGAAAATTTTGGATATCATTTGGTTAGTCAATTTGATGATTTAATCCGAAGTGTTCATTTTAGGATTTTTTTGATCTTTGATTTTCAATAATTCACAATAAATCCAATTCTTCTCTAAAAATCACGAATTTTATGTCAATGAATTTCATTTTCTCTCTATTTTCTGAATATAGAGTTTTCGTAATATTTAAGCCCTTTTTATCCTCTGATTTTCAAAAAGTCAATTATTCTTCTAAAAAATCAGTTTCTATAGTCTTAAAATATCTTCTCTGATATAATTCTATCATCTCTAGTAATAATCTTATAAATTCATTTCTTAAAAACCCTAATTAAACCTAAGTTTGACCAAGTCAACTCTGCGATCAAAGTCAACTGTGTTCTTCGTGAATCTACCCGATCTTTACACTATACTTGATTTTGCATCTTTGTTTTTGTGAGTTCGGAATTATCAATTTTTTTTTGGCCAACGTTTGTGTGTTTTAACGACCACATAAAATGCTCCATCAGACAACAATTGGACACTCCCCAGGCAATATTAGAAACCCCCATTCTTAAGGGCCAGGCTATCCACTATGGATTGATGCCCATTGGAGATGTGGCAAGCCAAAGTACAGTGAACGGGGGCTTTTTGGTGCTGCAATGCTCAATGCTTTTTGTAATCCCTATTATGTTGTTTTTGGCTTTGACTCAACATGCTCAGTTCTTCGAGCAGTTCTCCTAAAGAGGGATGATGGTTGTCTAGATCAAACACATGATGATCAATCTTATATATGAATGTAAGTGGTTGGCATAAAAAATCGTACAATGTGTGCAAATGATAGACAAAAGAAATTATACATTTCATAAGTTCCTACAAATCTTCAGAATAAAGTAAAAGGCATGTACATTTTCTATCTTTCTTTCTCTCTATTTCACTTCCACTTATTTTCATAAATCATCTTCACATAATCACCTTAATGCAAAGATGCTAAGTACCAAGATAGCAACGAAAAGCTTTAGTCATGTTCAGCGGGTGAGAGATCATTGATACCTTTGAGTCATTACCAAGATGAGTAATTTTCGTGTTTCATTTACTCAAACTATCTATTATCTTGTCATCATACATAAAAATGACAAAACCCCCCAATTCTTTAGATTCTTTAAATACAAATGGGTAACAAAAGCTAAGAACAAAGATATCTCAAAAGAAAGAGGAAAAATTTGAAGATGGCAAATTAAAATTTGAAGATTCATGATAATAGTGAATATCATAAGAGTCTAGAAGTAATCACAAGTGCACAATTAGCAAGAATTTTTAAGATAATAGAAAATTATATTAAAATACAAGGTAACAAATAATGATTCAAAAGAGAACAAATACCATTGGTCGGCATCCCATAGTAGATATATATTCAATGTTCAATCTCCAATGCCAATCACTGATAATTTTCTAAAAACCCTAAGGCAGAGAAGGGAAAAATAAAAGAATTTTCTAATTTTTAATACTACTTGTTGTCGCAAACAAGTAGCAAAGAGACCAAGAGAGAGAGAAATAGATTATATCTCACAGTTTCATGACAAAATGATCTTAAATATTTTTGGAACTTTGTCTACTGCTATTGACAATGATATAATATATTCAAGTCTTAGACACAGATGGCAATGGAAAGAATTATGTATCATTACAATCATTGTAAAGTCTAAATTTTTGCATGAAAAAGTTGAGAAAATTTGGAGATGTCACCTTAAAAATATCAAAATAAAATTATATTGTTGCAAATGAATAAAACAAGGAATCATAAATAAAATTACAAAAATAGAGAGAACCACAAGTACTAATCAAACTAAATAAGAGTCTAGGGTAACAAGCACAACAATTCAAAAGAAGTTCAAAGGTAACAAAAATCAAATCGAAATATGTGGACAATGAGATCATAGGAGGGGTACATGTTTTTATACAGATGAGAGATTGAGACAAAGTTAATGGGCCTTAATTGGCTAGGGGCTCACTAACACTATCAAATACTCCGCCTCAAGTTAGAGCATATAAGTTAAATTTTCCTAACTAATGGATATTATGTGGCTTATAGGCCAATCGCACTTCTATTTATCTCATTTATGTTCATTGAAATGAAATTTATTAATTGTCATTCTTATGTGATGTTTGTAATGAAGTCCATGATCATATGCAATGATTAAGTAAATTATGATGTGATCATAATATAGTGATCACTAGTCTTTAAACATATATATTAAACATTCCTATTTGTGCGATATTTGAGAAGGACAATGAATTATCTAGAAAGAATAATACTATATGTTTCAACTCGTATGATGAGTATGACTGATCTTGCAACCATTGGTGTGAAGACACTAAGGATAGATAGTGGCTGCTCTTTACAAAAAGAGTTCACTAAATTGATCCATATGAATCCCTGAATGGTATTATACCTTTTTGTCAATTAAATTGATCCAGGTCACAGTTGTGTATATGGTCCTTTGACTTGAGACACTAAAGACATCCCTTGGATAGATGATCGTGTTTTGATTATGACTTACAAATCCCAAGCCACGGGATCTCTAAAATATCATATATTGGATAGAGCATAAAGTCCTCGAAGATGATTGTATGGTCAAGATGGAATCATCCACTATCAACATTTGAGGAGATCGAGTCAAGGAATGAGAAGCGATGAAATCCTTGGTGAAGGTAGTAGAAATATTGAAAGAGTTCCCAATAATTTCCTACAAACATCAATACTAACTTGAGTGATTGATAAGGGTTTGATAGTTGACCATGCCCTAAGTCATTTATGAGTCTCTCGTCGATGAAAGATTATATATACATGATAATTGATGACATAAAGGTTCCCAAAAAGAGTTCTTATATACTTCATATCTCCTAGAGTACATGTTGTAGCTTGGCATCTGATGGGCTAGCAACTCAACCTATCTAATTGGTTGACCAATAACCTATCCTTGACTAATTAATTTATATGTTGATGTGGAAAATTTATTATGGTTGACCAATAAAGTGTTATTGGGTTTATAGAGACATTAACTAATGAGATATATTGTCCGCAAGGGTCACAGGCATAAGGTCTATGGATGTTGGTGAATAAACATAATTATGAGGGTTTTTATGAAAAATCCCTATATCAAATGTCTATAAATAGGGAGAACGACCACAACTCAAGGTCCCATATATGCCTTGTGAGAATTTTTTCATTTCTTCTCCTTCTCTCTTGATAAAGATATTTGAAGAGGAGATCAAACTACTCGGAGATCATGTCGATACCACTAGAGGCTAGACACTTGAATACCTTCAAGAACTCCCTAAAGGAAATCATATAATTATGTCTTCTTATAAATATTAGATGATATGATCAGCTGTTCTTAGTGCCTCAATATTTTGAATATCTGATTCAATATATTTCATTGCATTCTATGTTTTAATCAAAATTTTGGAAGGCTTCTCAACCTTAGACCCCAACACTAACTTGGTACATGTGGCATTGTAGGAGATCTCACCAAAGCTTTTGGTGAAGATGTCTATAATCTAATGAGATGATACAACATGGGGAGTGGAGATGAGTTCAAACGCCACCTTGTCACATGTATAGTAATTATAACCATCTCTCAAGTTATTATAACCATGTCTCAATATTCAAACTTAACTTTTGAGCAAGAAACCACCCTCAGCTTCTGTGACCACCAAGTGACAAGGTTGCCACCTACGTATGTGTAATAACCAATGGTTAACTTGCAACCACAGTTATCACCAATATATCTACCATCCAAATAGGCTTAAAATTGAAGATGCTCATATCGTAGATAAAGAAGTGCTCTCATTGGGGTTCACTTGATGTATGATACAACTTGTAGAGTGACAAAGCGATTCCTTGACGTCATTGAAAACACATGGATAAGCATCAAAAAAATTACCAAACTCATAAATTTAGAAAAATAATCATAAATTAGATAGTATAGAGGTGAATACGGGTCAAATCTATGAAGAATTAAGGTATTTTTTATCTTCTTTGAAATTTGATCAAATCGGACAATGAATTGCAGTGAGAAATTAGGGATTTTGATAGATTTGAAAAGAGAACTCAAAGACGAATCCACGAAATCAAAAATTACTCGATTTGGATCAAGATTCAACAGGAAATCAAAGAGCAAAAATGAGATAGAAAATTGATCGCAAAGAGAGAGAAATATGAAATAAAATCTAAAATTAACCTAATCTATGATTTTAAATTACAATCTAATGATAAAGGATGAAATATTTAGAGGAAAATACATAATATAAATTGAGACAGTGATCGAAATGATCTAATTGATCGCCGGGTCTAAGGCTTTTCATTATGTGACTTTGAAGATGATTGTTGGCATTCAAGAGGCAAATTCTCCCTATTCTTTTGAAAAAATCTCACTTTCAACCACTCCGTGGACGCGAAAATGAGTTTAGAAGAAGAAAGCGAGAGATTCTAGGATGGTGGTGTCTAGACAGTTTGATTACTCAAAAACATCCAAGAATGATTTACATCGTCAAAGAACATCTCAATTTATAGTGAGATTTGGGCGTAACTGTCGGATTGGCGTTTAATCTTAGATGATCGGCTCTGATGAAATGCATATATGCAAATTGTTATTCTTAAATCGCATTTGTTAGATCAGAGATGGACCGTTGAGGTCTCACCACATCATGCATGAAGAAGTAATGTCGTTTGATCTTGATCTAAGGCTGTAGATGCATTTTGAGCGGTTTTAATCTCAACCGTTATAACTCCTTACATGAACGGCTGAGATTAAATTATTTTAAAATGATTTTCCCATGAATCAGAGTGCACCACGTACGCCTCAACTTAAGTTAAGATTGAATGCTTTCATTTAACGTGCGAATAGGATGCTCTATGCGACGCCACATCACTTGTGCATATGAAAACAGAAAAGTAGTCTCACATGACAAAGAATTAGGCAAATGCGTGAGTAGATAAGTATTGTGTTTATAATGAGAAATTAAAAATTCTGAAAAGGGTGCTATCTCATTAATCACACACATGCGCGTGCACACGCGCACTCACACATGCACTCACACATGCACGCGCATGTACACGTGTGTGACATGTGGCGCTGCAATTTTTTCTGCGCCAAATCAGCTGCCACATCATCACGCAATCATAAAATTATTTTTTATTCATTTTAATTCAAAATAAATCGAATTAAATTCATAAAAAAATTCAAAAAAATCCCTAAAAATTAGAAAATTCATAACTTTCAAAATATAACTCCAATTAATCCAAATTGGTCTTGTTTGATCAGAAATTAAATAATCTATCATTTAAAAAATTCAAATTTAATAAATAAAAAGATAATTCATTTTTATTTAAAAAATGTACTCATTTTTCTTAGAAATTAAAACTTAGAAAAATAAATGAGTACATAAAAAAGTATTTTTTTAATTATTTTACAATGAAAACCTAATTATAATCACAAATATAGATGGGAATATATTCTTTAAAAATATAATCTAATTTAAAATATATTCTTTAAAAATACAAAATTAACCCTAAAATAGTGCATTTTGATATTATAACTTAAAATTGCATGAAATGATAAATATGCACTCAAAGTATGAAAACATACATAAAAATGGAATGTTTTATGCGTTAATTTGGAGCGATAATCATATAATTGCATGCTAAAATTTCATGTTATCATAGAGCTTCGTCCTAGTGAACCTGTCAAGGTTCTTGCATAAACTTGCTCAACACACTAACTATGTACATGAGGTATCCTTTGTGGCTAGGATGTCTACATCATCACCCCAAATCACTAGAAGATCATCTGCATAGATTGTGAAATTGATGCTATCATCCTTAGCTTTATTCTTGGAAACTATGGGATCCACAGCACATGATGAGAGGTCAAACATGATAGGAGGCCGCTGAACTTGGAGTACCATGCACAAGATCTCTACTTGAGCCCATAAATTGCTCGCTGCAAAAGACACACCTTTGAGTATCCCCCCCCCTCTCTTAAACAACACACCCTGGAGGTTGCTTCATGAAAACATGCTCTTCAAGTTCACTATACATAAAAGCATTAGAGACACATAGTTGATGCAAAGACCATGCCCCTATTAACTACCAAAGAGAGGATGACGTGAACAAATTTGAGCCAAAAATCAAGGGGAAAGTCATGGTGTAGTCAATGCCAACATTTGGGTGAAACCATCATCAACCAAGTGAGCCTTGTATCATGCAATGAAGTGTTCCTCTTTTGGCTCTTTTCATCATGAAATTTAGTAGAGATTTTCTTCCTCTTTTCTCTCTTTGTCATTTGTATCCATGCATACAAATGTTCTTGCTTCCAAATAACTCATAGAAAATGTGAGAATTTAACCACTTGACTTTGACGGAGTCAGATGGGGTTAGTCTCATGATAATAGCAATTAAAAAGAATGATGCATAATAGGACATGTTCTTATTATTTTACATAATTAGACGTAAATAGATGCAAATTGAGTACATGAATGGAATGAAATGATGAATGCAAAAATATCATAAAATATATGATAATGTGAATTATATTAGCAAGAATTATGTATTAAAATATATTTATAATGATGAAAATGAATACATCAATGACATTTTATCTTCAAAGTAGATATATATTCAAAGACCAATCTCCAATTGAGCCACAAGTAATCGTCAAAAAGCCCTATGGTAGAGAAGGGAAAAACGATTGTCATTTGCTACTTTTTAATCATGCTTGTTTCCATGAGAGAGTAGAGACAGAAAATTGAAATTTTTATCCCTCCCTAGACTTTCCTACTACATCTCAAAATTAGGGCTTAACCTTTTTTTTATTAAAATATCTTAATGATATATATATTATTGTCATCCATAATCCATCATATAATTCTTTCATCTTGAATTTCATCAATAGATACCACACTTGTCACCATCCAGTATTCAATATGATATCATGTACAAGATGACGATATCAAGTAATGGATATTGGGAATTGGGTGACAATGATGTTGGATAACGGTGATGGGTGATGTAATGAATGACGATAATCAAACCCTACACAAAACCTTGACAATGCAAGCGTGAAAGGATGCATGTTCTAAGTGATAGAATTGACAAGGAAAAAGAATCTTCTAGGCTTTGATAGGCCTTAACATAGATATTTTGTAGATTTTAGTAAGTAAAAAAAAAATTAGAAATATTTATCTTTAAGAGATTCTCTACAAATATTGTTAGCTACTAGAAATTTTCCCTTGGCTCACTCAGCTCTATATCAGGCAAAAAAGTTGGCATTTTGGGCAATTTTAGAAATGGGTTCTTGGGATACCATTTAGAAAATTTCAAAATACATACATTTTTTTCTGAATTCCAATATGTCAAATCCTCGTACTAGTGTGTTCTACTTATTAAATAGGGTCTATGGTTGGTTCATGACCCCTGGATGCCAAAGGTAGACGTCCTTGGGGTGAACAATTCAAAGTGCTTTCTTGCATATTTTTTATTATTCAATTTATTTAGGAAGGGCTGGCAAGTCAAGTGAAGATAACTCAATTGAAACTTGGAAAAAAAATTCCAAATTGAGAGACCTAAACAATTGGTACGGTTACCATGTTGTTAAGGTCAATCCATTTAGGAAATATTCAAAAAGTATATTGCTTATGCATTTGGTTCATCATTATTTCCATAGTGAGTAAATTTTAAAATCAAATACTAGGCAAATATGTGGTTTTCCCCTGGGTAATGAATATAAATGTATTCTCAGGCATTTCATAGGTTTCAAAATCAAATTTCATATTAAATGAAAGTTCATAATATTTGCATAGTTTCTTTAGTGCAAGGCCGCAAGCCATGCACACGGCCAGCCCAAAGTAGTATCCACACTCGACAGATCTCTGCTTAAATGCGATTTGAAGTGCTAGCGGCTTGCAAACAATCCATTCATTGAAATATTATTATAACAATTGAAGAAACTATTATTATAAATATACATTCATTTGGATGGATCTCTTCACGATACAAACATTCTTATCAAATTTCAAACATATACAAACAAAAATACTTTGTCAAGTCAAACAATACATTCATTGAAATATTATTAGAGTATTGTATAGTTTTTTTATTGAATAATCCATCCAAATTACATAAAGATCATTCATAAATAAAATGTCTATACTTTCAAATTATCCGTATATTAGCAATCACCCACATGTGTAAAGAAAAAAAGTATACCCTTGTAAATAAAAACAATTAATCTTGGGTGGGAAAACTAAACCAATAATATTTATTCTCCATGGGTAAAGAATTCCCTTTCCCGGTTATCAATTCCTCATTTTTCTTCATTTCCTAAGGTCTAAAGAAGTCTTCAACGCAATTAATAGAAGTACTGCGAGAATTTGCAAATCAGCCCTTGACTTACTGGTGAAACTGGAAAGGAAGATCGAAAGAGAAAGAAAATTAAGTGATTCGCTTGTACAGGGGGTAAAATGCAAAATAATCTCATTGTTCTTCGGCTTATAATGTCTCCTAGAATTCTTTTTGAGACAGAACGTTTCTTTTCCTTCTCGCCCAGACTTCAAAAATTTGAGAAAGGATGCTGCAATGCATCTTCATCATTTCGAATTCCGGGTAACCACAAATATCATTAGTAGTCATGCCCGAACTCGTTCTACGCGTCAAAATTAAATCTTTGATGTACACTTTTTTAATGTTAGACTTCTTCTAATTTTTTTGATTCCAGGGAGGTAATTCTAGAGAAGCAGCTTCAAGGGCACCGTGTGGATCGATCAATATGCTCTTGGTTCTGGGATTACGCCATGTCTCAGGGCGGAGAGATCTCTCAGGTCGTAGAATGATTTGAAGATTTGGTGACTAATTCGACCAATTTCATTATAAAAAAAGTGAGTTTTTTACAGCTCCTGCCAGTTATAGCTTCGCCCACGCACTATCTTTTCCAAATCATGCGCGAGGGGATCATTTTCTTGTCTTGCACTCAAATTGAGATGCCCCCACTTCTGGGTACCGAGGTTTGGAAATTTATATCCACGAATTAGCTAGAAATTTCAGCCGTTCACTACTTCAGATGCCCGTTTGTGTGCGTTAAATTATTTATGATCTCATATAGAAATTTTGGAGCTCTTTGATATTTCAGGATGGGTTCTTAAGTTAAGGCATGACATTTGAGCTAGGTATATAAGCTGTTTGATTCCGGTATACTGAATTACATATACTAAATCTGGCTGCGGTGTCAAGAGATACCCTTCTGCGTTGAAGTCCTTTTCTGCGTTCTATCCACACTATCTGCTGATGTTCCTGTATAAATTGTGTTTGATCTCATTTTAGGAATTGCTGAGCTCTTTCATGTTTCTGTACGATTTCTTAATGTAAATAGGACTTCTATTCGAAGGCATAACAGTTGATCTTGTATCTAGTTTCTTTGCAGAGTGGGTGATATGATTACAGATTATCTTGGGGGTTTAAATGAAGATCTAATCAAGGACAACTTTGTCATTATTTACGAGGTAAATTTTGAGATTCTTTATGATGAAGTTTCTGTATCAAATTCTTCTTAACCTGTGTATTCTGGATCATGGTATGCAGTTATCAGATCACTAATTTACCATGAATAACCATATTTATGCTTCAACAAATAGATATCTCCCTCTATGATCCTTGGCCTTCGATATGTTTGTCTTGATCTGCATCTGTGTACTTGAACCTTCTGGGTTTTTGATGTGAGAATATCATTCGTGAGATTTGTTTCTTCAAAAAAAAAAATCATTTGAGATTTGTGTCTGTTGGTCTAAAAGTACCTAGCCCACACGTTCAAAAGTAGAAATTTCCAAAATACGCAAGTCACCTTTCACGATTAGTTCAAATGGCTTTTTACACAATTGGCTGCAGGTATGGGATACTCAATATCCCACTTTCCAATAAACCCTCCATACAAGGTAATAAATAAAATACAGATGACAAAGAGCGTTGAGACGTAATGAAGACAGAAGTTCCCTTAACAGAAATTACCCTTTACTGGCCTAATTGTACTTTTGAGACTCTCACTTTGGTCCATCAACACTTTCATGTTTTTTCCCAAAAATTATCAAAAAAACAGTCATTAAATAGTGTGCGTTTTTATTTGTGGTTTACATGTGTGAACAAATGGTTAGCTATTAGACGAGATGGTGGACAACGGGTACCCTCTGACTACAGAACCAAATATTCTCCGGGAGATAATATCACCCCCCAATATCGTCAGCAAAATGCTTAGTGTGGTGACTGGAAGGAGTTCGAATGTTGGCCCCACGCTTCCCATTGCCACTCAATCTTGTGTTCCATGGAGAAAAGCAGATGTGAAGAACTCTGGCAATGAAATTTATGTCAACCTCGTGGAGGAAATTGATGCAATTGTGAGAAGGTTTACTTTGAGGCTTTTCTTGGCTTCATTTTTATTTTTTTAAATTTGATATTCACATTATTTCTAGCCACATGGATCCAATCCCTTTCTTCCCTTTTCTTTTTTTCTCTTTGGTTTTCTTATGATCACAGATTGAAGGTTGAGGAGAGATAGTTTATAATAGCTCTCATTCAAGGACAGATAGCTTATATGGACTCTCGTTCACTACCCCAGTGGCATGGAGGAAATTTGTGCATGCTGTTAGTGTAAAGGGCTAGAAAAGGATGGAAATGTTGTGTTACAAATTAGTATACTTCTCTTCCTCTCTCTCTCTCTCTCTCTCTCATCTCCTACTAACTACTCTTGGCTTCTTCCCTTGACTCAGTTTGCTATTTCATCTCCATCTCTCCATTTGTCTGATATCGAATGGATTATGATCTATTCTTATTTCTCTTGATCTATCTATGTTCATGTGTCAACCTTGATAATCATGTATTGGATTTAACATATGAACATCTAATAGGAGACTCAAATCAGATTTGTTTCTTTTGACAGTCATCTTCATATCTGTGCATGATGAAATATTAGCAGTTACATTTGACTATTTTTTTATTACTTTGTTGATATCCCTCTTAAGTACAAGAGGAGCACCAGGGTGGAGAAGAACTTCAAAGTTAAGTGTGCTTAGGCTTGGGCAGTGCAGAGATGGATGACTTCATGGGAAAAGGGATCACCGTGGCCGAGAACTTGGGAGTTAAGCCTGCTCACTTGGATGGGTGACTTCTTGGCAAGAGGGAACCTAGGGTGAGAAAAACTCTAGGGTTAAGGGTGGTCAAGCTTAGGCAGTCCATGGACGAGTGACCACTTGGATGGGAAGAAGAGGATATTTGTACTGGTTGATCACCAATCTTGGTTGATCCTCCTCTACTGTACAAATAAAATTTTATTTTTTCTGATTATTTTCAGTCCAATGAAAACTATTATTTGAATAAGATATATACATATTTCCTTTTGATATTGAGGCAATATTCCCTATGAAGAATGTCATCCTTCAGTTATTCAAAAAAAAAAAAAAAGAATGTCATCCTTCAGTCATGTGTTGTTCTACTTGTCACGTACGTACTTTTCCCTGAACCCTAAATATTGATCCAAAGCCTATTACTAAATCCAAACCCTTAAACCAGGCACCTGAAACCTAATCCCTACCCCTAAATCTTAAATATAACCATATTTTTTAAATTTTTTAGAAGATCTTGGTGCAAGAAGCTTTGCATAGAGGGGGAATATTTAAGTTTGATGTGCATGCTGCATGGAAACCATGCCAACACATGAAGACAAAGTAAATCTATCTACCGAGTTAAGCGTGCTCAGGCTTGGCCAGGGAGGGGTGACCTCTTGGGAAGAATGACCATTGGGTGGAAAAAAACTCCCGTGTTAAGCACGCTCAGGCTTGGGCAGTGCAAGGATGGGTGACTTCTTTGGAAGAGGGGCACTGTGGTTAGAAGAACTCAAGGGATGGTGGCCTCATGGGTGGGAAGAAGAACTTGTACCAGGTGGTCCCTATTTTTGGTGTTCATCCTATGATGTTAAAAAAAATTAAATTTAGTATCCTATACCTTTCCCGTGTGCCAACCACTAAAAGTGTTTCAAATCACTTGTTTAGGGATTTCACTATAAACTTCAAATATAATTATGGATTCCAGATCTCATTTTTTTCCTTAATTAAATTAAATTATGCCTTAATTCTTTTTTCCCCAGTGATGGTCACCTGGTTAAATGCGAAATATATGGTGAAATCCATGTGGAGGCAAACCTCTCTGGTTTCCCTGACTTAATTGTCACCTTTGCAAACCCGTCAATTTTGAATGACGTCAGGTTTCACCCTTGCATTCGCTTTCGACCATGGGAGGCTAATCAGATTCTATCATTTGTGCCTCCTAATGGGCGTTTCAAGCTGATGAATTATCGGTATGACCTGAATCATCATTATGAAATCATAAACATATGTTTCGCTGTAATATTTACATTCCAATCTCTTATGACAGTGTGAAGAATTTGAAGCATGTTCCCATCTATGTGAAACCACAGCTGACTTCCAATTGTGGGAGCTGCCGTATGAGTGTGCTGGTAGGTATGAGAAATGATCCTGGAAAGCCGGTTGACTCGATAACAGTGGAGTTTCAGCTTCCAGCAGCTGTTGCTTCTGCCGATTTTTCTTCAAATCATGGAACAGTGAGTATTCTCGCTGACAAGGTATGTTCTTTTCTCCTCATGAATTTCAATTGCAATGGCCATCTCTTGTAAGATACAATCCTTTTCCCTGATGATTTCTTGCCTTTGGGCTCTGTCAACTGTTTTCTCACATAGTTCCTTGCAAGTGGTGACATGGTACCACTGAAAAATTTCCATTAGTCAAACGTCATCTAGTGGGTCAGTATACTAATAATTCATTTCTTGTTGGAAAAGGAGTATAATAATAACGCATGCCACTGAGAACTGTTGAATTTTTTTCAAGTACTCTTCTTGTTACTTCTCGACAGTGTTCAGACCTATTAAGTCATAATTTAACAGAATCTAGTGAAGAATGACACTTTGGTAGGCTCAATGGAGGAGGCAAGGAACCTGTTTGCTTTAGTAGATTTATTTGCAGATTTTTTGGGTCTTCAAATTAATCGAGCTATATTATCCTTTGTGGGGTTTGGACTTTTCCAAGACGAGGAGATACAGTGGTTAGAGGCCTAAGCAGTACTTGGGATTGCGATTAAGGTTGTGGAGGATGTTGATTACAGACTGGCAACCAGTTGTTGAGTAGGTAGAAAGACAGTTGGAGGGGTGGCAAACCAAGGAGATGTCATGCACAGTTTTCAATCGCCTAGACAGCTTGATGAGGTGCTCCCTATGGAAAGGATCTAGGCCGAGATGAAGCTGTGGATTGACAATGGTTTACTAGGATGCCATTTGTAGACCTGCCAAGGATGGGGGAACTAGGGATTGTGCACATATAAATTATGAATATAGTGCTATTGACAAAGTGGATGGATATGATTATCGCCTCCTATGTGGGCAGATTCCCCCGGAAAATGTATACATTACACAGAGATGTAGGCTGATCTGGAAGCGACACATCCCCTTGAAGATTCGAATCTTCAGATAGCTTCTTCTACGGTGGCGCCTCATGACCCGGGTGGCGTGACAACGTATGTTTCCAGACTCTCCAGTGAGCTGCCCTCTTTGTGGCGGGGGTCTAGAGGACTGCTCCCATCTTTTCTTCCAATGCTCGTTGGCTCAGGAGGCATGGCGGGGGGCGGCGGTGGTCCGCCTCTCCGTGACCTCTGAGGAGGCGTTCTGGAGCTCCTTGTTGGGAGGCTCATTCAGACGGGAGGTGGATTGGAGGCGGATCTTTGCCATACTGTGGGTGATATGGATCCACAAGAACGAGGTCATCTTCAGGGGCATCTCCCCGTCCGGCGATGCCATTACGCATACAGCTGAGGGATTTTACTTTTCTTGGTATTGAGGTGGCATAGGCCCCTCAAACTTTGTATCCCTGCTGTGACAGACCTTGTTGCCGTACTATTTTCATTAACTCAATGAAATTTGGGGGCACCGTTAGGGTGCTTCCCTCTCTCTCTTCAAAAAAAAATGATTATGGGTCCTCGGGAAGATATCGCTATCATAAGATTGTGGGACAATGAAGGCAAGGGGCTGAATTGGAGAGTCAAGCAGCCCCAATCAAAGAAGCATCACCATTTTGGCGAGGTTTGAGACTAATCTTCCTCTTGTATGCGAATTTTTTGTTGTTAGCTTAGGGGATGGCTCATTATTTCAGTACTGGTTGGATGCTTGGTCGCCACAAGGAATATTGAGAGAGACATTTCCTTGCCTCTTTGCACTTGCACAAAACTCTAATGCCACGGTTGGGGAATTCTGGGATGGAATGTGGAATCCAATCTTTGACAATACTGTGTCAGACCAAAGGGTTGTGTAGCTCTTGAGCATGCAGCAGTCTTTACCACATAAGAGACCACTTTGCAAGAACAAGACTACTGAGAATGAGAAATCAGCCCTTTTTTAGTCCATAAGGCTTATGCAAGGATTGAAGAGGAACCAGGTGAGGAGGAGCTGAAAATCATCTGGGTATGTAGGATCATTTGGAGACAGAAAGTTCTGCTGAAGGTGCAAACCACTTTGCGGTGAAAAAGACAGATGGGAATAGGAAATTGTCCCTTTTTCTATTTTTTAAGGCCTCTGAAAGGATACGAGAGGGACAAGGTGTGGAGGATCCGACAATCATGCATGTATGTAGGATCATTTGGAGATAAAATGTTACACTGCAGGTGCAAATCTTCGGGTGGCTTCTCCTGCAATGAGGGTTAATAGCTCGGGTACTCCAGAAAAAATATACCCAAATATAACGATGGCATGTGTTTTGTGCTCTGGAGGTAAAAAGACTGTAAATGGTTGTTCCTCCAGTCCCCTTTTGCCTGCATGATTTGGGCCGCCCAGGGGATACTGTCCATGGATGTTACCTCTGAGATGGCCTTCTGAACCCAATCTGGTGATGTGGTTCTAAACAGGAGGGAGGGGCAAATATTTGCGGTGCTGTGGGTAGCATGGCTGCACCAAAATGAGATGCTGTTTGGGGGAGGACAGCTTCTACTGACGCAATGGTCTATGAAATGGATGGACTCATCGCTTCCTGGTTTCACTGAGCCTCATAGGGAGTTTGAGGGATGGGTCATGTTTCAGCTGACCGATAGAGATCAGTAACCCTTTCATCTAGCCAATCACCAGCTCATCAGGTGATCGGCCCTTTTGCAATTCAAAAAAGAAAAATCAGAACCTTGTGTAGAAGCCTTTATCAAGTAGATAGGATCCTTCACAAAATTTTTCTATGACCTGAGGTATAGAATCAAACACAATCGAGTGGGTCAGTACCTTAGTTCTTCATACGGGTTGGTCATCGATTTCAGGTTATCTTCCAGTTGATACTAATACCTTTGTGCTGCATGCCTTAGGAATCTGTTGACTTTTTCTTGGAGTGGTTCTTTTGTTTTCCTCAGTTCTGATTCTAATTGAAAGCTAATTATTGGCCGTGCCTATTAAATGGATTATTGATAAAACCCAGTAAAGTGACCTAGTTTGCAGTACGTTTCTTGAGATTTCTCTTTCTTATTTCAGAAGTGTTCTTGGTCCATTGGACGAATTCCCAAGGACAAAGCACCATCTCTTACCGGAACCCTGGTTCTGGAGCCGGGTCTTGACAGCTTGCATGTATTCCCTGTGCTTCGGGCAAAGTTTAAAATAATGGGTGTTGCCCTGTCTGGCTTGAAGATTGATAAACTTGATGTCAGGAATATGCCCTCAAGTCCATATAAGGGTTTTCGAGCTCTAACTCAATCCGGAGAATACGATATCAGATCTTGATTTTGATGGTAAGTTTTGGGTTTCTTTGTTATTTTTCAATTAAAATTGATTGCTATTTTCACTAAAAAATTGTAATGCTGTTTTTCTCCTCTTTCTTTTGACAAATGTTTTTTTTTATATTTTCTTCCAGTAGACTCTTTGGATTGTAATAATTGCAAGGGTAAATACAGGTAAATGCAGGTGACATGTGTTATCATTTCTGCTACAATTGTGTACAAGATAAGACACAAACTAATACTATGAAGACATAATTGCAGAAAAAAATATATGTCATGAATTAGATTTCTGATGAACGATTTTTGTTGAACTCAATGACAAGCATTCGATGATTACTGTGATCACCATTTCTCTGTAAGTACTTCATATTCTTTGTTGCCCCGCTGAATCTTAGAAACCATGCCCCTAGAGATTGTCTCTTAGAGTATAGTCTTTCTATAAGATTAGGCTCGGCCATACCTCTTCATTTCTCATTTTCTGGATTCAAATAAAAGTTTGATTTGTTCCTTTCATTGTAGGCTCTCAATTCCTTATTACTAACCAATCATGATCTTCTTCTAACTAAACCTTCAGTTTACCAGGTGTGTATAAGTGGAACTAACCTCTCATGATTGTTTTAAAAAAATACTGGACTCATGAAATGTCATGTATCACGACATGACATTTATGGGTCTTTAAAAGATAATTTAAAACATGAATTTGGAGCTACTGAATGACCCGCAAAACTTTTTTTCTTATGAAATATGGTTCTGCATTGGCATTCTTCGTCTATTTGCGTAAGTTCTGTGCAAAAAAAAACATTTTAATAAGTATGTTTGGAATCCTTGAATAATTGTATGCCATCAGTTGCATGGTGATTATTAAGCGCCAAAGTCCAACAGGGCTGTTGATTGGCACCAAAGTCCTCATCTAGATGAGATCTTTTTGGACAACAAGGCTCTTGCCATCAATAGGATGTTGTCAAGGTTCCCTGCAGCTATCCCAGTTTAGAATATTCTTGCATGAAAAGACAAATAATCCCTTCTTTTATGAAGCATATCTCCATGTTATGACTAAAATAATCTCTGGCACTGTAAAACCTAAACCTTATTTACTAATACTCGAAAGGCTTAGTCGTCCAACAAAGCCTTTTGTTTGATCAAGTAGAGCCATTGAAATGGGAAGCAATCTTCAAATTGGAATAACAAAGCATCAAGCAGATAATAGATTCAATAATTCAGGAAACCCCCACATATTATTTCAACTTTTTAATAAATATCAAGTATATGTTGATCTTAACATTGAATTATGGTAAAGATTAGTTCATTATTTATATTTTGCATAAAATAAATGCAATGACAACAAGAAGACAAGAAATCAAGGTTTGTCCAAATACTCACCTTTGACTATATTTTGACTCGCCTTCAGCTTTGTTTACTCTTATGCTCAAATATTAATGTTGATCGTTATTTTTTCATTGGTCATATTATGGTGATATTGAATATTTCCAAGTGTCTAGAAAGTAGACATAACAACCTTTTTGAGACTGAGAGTAGAGTAGTTTTGGATGAAGGATACACATTCAAAATACTCAAGGGGCAAGATGAAAAGTTGAGAGTTTCTTACAATTGGTTTTTCATTGAGATGTCATACACAAGAAGTCACTTGAACTACCATCAAATAAGTCATTCAAGTGAACAACACCATCACTCTTTGCAACTCTAAACTAATTGTTTGAAGACAAATCCTTGACTACTAATTCAACTCATGCATTTGATAACATGCATTTCATATGTACTAATATACATTTATTAATCAATTCTAATGCATAATTCATGCCATTATGATGCATGCTATTATATTCTTGTTGAATTTTTATTAACCATATGTCATTGTCTTGAAGTTTGCAAAATACATTATTTGAGGCTAATTATACACACTTTTCAAGATCAAATACCTAGTCTATTATCCTTAGTTTTATTGATGTTATGAAATTATAGATGAGTAGATAGAATTTTGAAGAATAGAAACAAGAAGTAGGAGATTCTAATGTAGAGTGAATATCTAAGTTGACCTTGTTTTATTTTCTAAAGCTAATCTAGAGGGATTTATAAAAAAAAAGCCATCTAATTCTCTTTATATGTTTTGAATAAATATCATACCAATAGAGAAGATTAAACTTTTGATCAATGCAGAACATTTGAGGGGAAAGTGATTTATATTTTGGAGTGTATAAATTTCTTAAGGTATAAGGATTTTTTCAAATTTTTTAGGATTTTTGGGAGTTTATTTTAATTTAAAGGATAAACATTGGACCCCTCATAGCATGTAATGTGGCACGCTTGCATATGCCATGAGATTAGAGTGTCATTAGATATGTCCTCATTGCCCAAAGAATTTTCAAATCCCAAAAAGCTCTTTAATGAATATAAGCTTTCACTCCCAAATTTTTTCAATGTGGGATTATATTTTCTTTATAATTTCCAAGGAACCTCAATCATTCATCAATATAAATTATAACAGTTGGTATTAGTGGATCCCATGGACTTCTAGGAAGGGCGACACTGTGGCATCTAATTGCTCCAATGGAAATCCCATGGGCACCTCTAAAGCATTATTTCATCATATCAAGCTCTTCCCTTGCAAAACATGTCAGTTTCTTGCTGGTTGAACCAAGATCAAAGGACCATGACTAAACACCAACTGTAATCTTGGTGCTTCTACCTATTAAAGACTCAATCCTATGATCTGTAGATCATCTAAACGATGGCCTTTATCATTAGTTAAATAGAGCACCACATAGTGTTTTCGTGACTGTCTAGTGCTTAAGAAACACACAATTGGACAACTAGAATTGATTCAACCGGTTTCTGAGTCTCATTTTTTAATTTTTTTAGGGGACAAATTACACATTCACAAATGGATGCACCCTCTAAATGTATGATTCAATGGCCATCAACAAAATGTACTTTTAACACGGTTTGAAAGGCCCAAATTCTATAAATAGGGAACATCCTCCTCTTGTGCTAGGAATTTTGAAGCTTTCTTCATGGAAAAACTCATGCCCTTCACCCCATTCATGTTTTCATATTCTTTCCCTATTTTGTGTGATTTTATGCCAAATTCTTGCTGATTGACCTTGATATATGTGGGCATTTCATTGCTAGAATTGTGACAGCCACCATCTTATAATCATAATACATGCCTCTGTGTGGAAATATAGCATCATCTTTGCATTGTCTCCAAGTTAGTAGGAGTCTCCTTCGTGTATCAAAGTTGCTGCTAGGATTAGATTAAAAGTAGAAGTAGGTCGTTCTTCATCTTGCTTATTGATTTATTCTGATTCTTTGTTGGCTCCTTTCAAATCCACTTGATGTTGATGAAGCGTGATCATGCAGTAGTTGAAAACGCATGTCCATGCATCAAAATATAATCCAAACTCAGTAAAATTGAGATTGAAGCAAGGGTAGAGCAAGGGTAGAATCCATAGAGAATTAGGGGACATTGTTAAGATATCTTCAAATTTGATTAAATTGGAAAATGAATTGAGGTAAGAAATTAGGCAAATTAATATTTTTGGAAAGATAACTCAAAGACGAATTCACAAAATCAAAAATGACTCGATTTAGACTCATTTTCGCAGAGATATCAAAGAGTGAAGTAGAGAAAAATTGTTCACAAAGTGAGAGAATTTAATAACCCTAAAGTTAGCCTAATCTACGAACTAAACTTAAAATCTAATGATATAGGACAAAGGATTAGGAAGAAAACACATAATATAACCCAAAATCATCATCAAAATGATCCAATTAATCGTTTGATCAACGCTTTTCAATTAATTGAGAAACAAAATTTTTTTAAGGGGTGAATTCTTCCTCCTCCCTCAATAAAATCTTAATTTCAAGCACTCCCTAGAAGCGTAATCGAGTCTAGAAGAGGATTGAAACAAGATATTCAAGGATTATGTTTTCCAAAAGGTTCAATCGTTCAAAAATCCAAGAATGCATATGCCGTTCAAAAAGAGAAAATTTATAAGATTTGGAACTTAGGCATGACTATCGAATCTTCTCCTTGATGAGATAAGCAATCACAATGGAATCCAAAGAGGTGAATTGTTATGGTGAAGTCACGACTGTTAGATCTTCATGGGAGGATAAGGATTGTGCCATGAATCTACATGAAGGAGAATCATCGCTGACTCACGTCCATCAAATCTTTGTTGAATGCTCTAGATTACGCCACACATGATGGAGGAGTCCATCAAACACATCGAGTCTAAGTTATTATAACTCCCCTGATGGACGGCTAAGAACCAACAACAGTTGTAAAGTGAACTGATATCTAATAGGGTATTGCAACGTACCCCTCTCCTTTAACTAATTATCAAGGGTCTAGATTAGATTTCATCTTCATAAAATAAACAAAGTCCCACATTAAAAAAATTAAAGAAATCATGGTATATAAGTTATAAACCCAGTTATCTAACTAATTGAGGCCCATTAAGGGCACTTAACGCCTGATGATGGGGAATTATCGTGTGTCATGTATGTGCCACGTGCACCATGTGGCACACATGAACTCTCCCGCATGACAATACACAAGCATGCACACCACATCAGCTGTCACGTCAACGTGCACCTAAAGTCAATTTTTAGTGTTTTTAATTAAAATTAATTCAAAAAATTTTAGAAATTTTTTAGAAAAAGCCCTAAAAATTAGAAAATTCATAACTTTCAAAATAAAACTCATTTTTAATCAATTTTTTTAATAAAAAATTTATAATCTATCATTCTACGCACTTTAATTTAAGAAATAACCAAATAATAAATTTTTAACTAAAAAAATACACTCTCATCTTCTTTGAATAAAAAAATAGAAAAATATATAAGTGTATATAAAGAATATTCTCGCATGATTTTTATTTAAAACTCAAATTCAATCTCAAAGGTAAATGGGGATAATCTATTTTAAATTTTACTTTGATATTTATTATTAACCCCTAAAAATAATAGATTTTGAAATTTCAAATATAAATTGCATGGCATGATAAATATGCACTTAGTGTATGATAACATTCATCAGAATAAAATATTTTGTCTTAAATATTTTGACACGAGAAATATTTTAAAAGCACAAGACATGAGAAATATTTTCTACACTAGTTGATACCAACATTATTGCATGTTAATGGATATTCATGATAATGTAACACCCACATGGAACAATCAACCACCATAAAGCTCTTTGGGTGATCACAATATTCTCAAAGGCCTATGGTATTTTCCATGCTGAGACCTTCTTCTTAGCGGTACGACCCAAATTTGGCCGAGTGATCCCCACTCTCCATTTCAACTACAAGTGGATGCTAAAATTTATAACTCCAATTTCTTTCTTGGCAGAAATCCACACAAGCCCTCTCTTCGGGTTTATTTTTTGGGCCCATATATCTCTTTATATAGATCTATAGTGATTGACAAGTCAAAGCAACCACACAGAGCTTCTATCTCTTTCGATATATTTATAATACTGGCGAGTCAAAAATATGTAAAAAAACCACACAAAGGGTAGGGCATAGGACTCTCTCTCCTTAAGAAATGGACAATTTATTTCTCATCATCCTCACACATAAATTTATTAGAATCCCCTTAGTAAAATTCCAACTACGTACTTCCACATTATTGTAATGATATATCCTTAACAAAATTATATTTCATTGGATGTGGAAATATTTTTCTTTCTGAATTTCTTTTAATTACCTTAGTTCATAGATACATATATACATTTTTTTAAGCCCTTATTTGGCCAAATAATTTTTAAAAAAAATTGCATTACATACCAAACTATTGTAGTAGACTAGTATTCAGATTGTTTAGAGGATCCTGAAACAATACTTTCCATCTACTACTTTGCTTCCCCAAGACATGCAAAATCTTGAACTCAAAAGTCCTACATTTTTGTCACCATTATAGAAGTTGACAAAAATAGGTAAGTCACCATTATGCCTTTAATGTACATGATTTTCTTTGTGAGCTTTCTGGAATGAATATAAGGAAAGTCACGACATTATCATCATCTAGGAATAAAGATGGCCGAGGGAAGGGGAGAACACACAAGTATATCTCATCTGATGAGTATGTTGAGAGATCATGGGAATTACTACGAGGATACAGATTTGAGGGAAACATGGAGTTCATGATATGCCATATTACTAGACAAGGAGGCAAATACCTAACTCATAGACATGAAGTCAGTTATGAAGATAGTTTGGATCATTGATCGAGAGAACTTCATTTGCTTTCTCCTATCCTAAAGTTTTATTAGAGGTAATCCAAACAATCTTGGTTTTTATGACCTTATTAGCCGCTAGAGTTTGCCATTTTTTGAGAAGTTGATCTACAGATAATCATGCCACTAGAGAACTAGGGATAAGAGATGGGATATTCATTCTGGAATGCATAAAAAGAATAGAGGGGTTTTCGGAACCAGAGAAACTCTCTTTCTTTCTTGACCCCTTCAAAAAGGGATAGCAGGCTCACTGCAAGATACAAACTATATTGACTTTCACATGAAAAAGAACATAGCATGATCCAAGGCAAACCATATAATTTGTTATTATTCTATTTCATAGGATCACATAATATTTGCCTTTCTTCAGTTTGAGCCAAGTGAAATCTGATGTTTTTCTTCCTCTTTTCGAATGATACTGGTTGTCTCTTTTCATCTATCCCACCAGCAATCTTACAAGTCGAAGTGTGCTGTAATTGAGAGAGAGAGAGAGAGAGAGAGAGAGACTACCAGAACAGTTGATCGAGGAGAATATTACAATGAATTACAGTCTAGCAGCAATGATCACCATGTGTGGCAGGCGTATGTACAAACCAAAGCACCTGCATCTTTATGTCCATCTATATACAGACCTACCCAGATTCCTCTCTCCTCAACCTTATCCACCCTCCCTTATGTTCTCCATCCACCGACATCAAAACTGCTGAAGATGATGATCCAGCTAAAGATGATGATGATCATGGCGGTGGTGGAGGTGATGATGATGATGATGAATGTTGACTGTTAGGCAAAACTTGCTGGAGTCAACTGAGGTCAAATCCTGCCTCTGCATTGATTGCATACAGAAGTTTCGTCCTCATCTGCTCCTTGCTGCTCAGAACAAAATTCCACCAGTTATAAGCTTATCGATATACAAACATAATATAATAATCGATAAAAAGATAGCAGAAGGGACCTCTATGTATGTATTCACATTCTCACAAAGAGAGAGAGAGCGCGTATGATGCCTATTTTATACCTCTTAGCATTTCTACCTCTCTAAAACATGTTATATATATGTTTCAACGATCATACAAATGTAACATGCAGGAATAGCAAGTGGCGTCACCAAAAAAATTTTATATATCTCCATCATATATCATACCAATACATCCTTATTCGATGGATGACTGTGACCTTTTGCAAGAAGATAAAAGGTATATGAAGATGGCTGTCAAGTTTAGATGGTAAAACCTCTGATAAGGTGGGAGCTTCAGCAAGTTCATGCATGTGGAAGAGGTGGGCAAGCGATTTAGATCCTCCTCTGTTACGGTTGCAGCAGCAGCCCTGATAATCGCACGAAGATTAATCATTAAAATGAAATGAAAATAAAGCACATACTATGATGTAGCTCTTCTATACCAAGTACATTTCAGACATACTCCAATAGATAATAAAATTTTAGAACCAATTGAACTCTGAGAGTACAAGACAACAATTTCTTAATTTAGATTTTGTTTTTACTTATAAATTAGCATATCTCCGTGGCCAAGCATTATTTTACCGTTTGTAGTGAGAAATGAAAAAGTAGATCACCTCCGTATGCAGAACTTAGGTTCCAGATGCTTGAACCCTAGAAGGGATCCCCTAGAAGACCCTGTAACGAACCTGCACAAGAAAAATCAGGGTTGAGTTCTCACAGGGCAACTGGATCAAGAGGTAGAAAGGCAAAAGCACAATTTACTTAAGAAACTTCTTCTTGTTCTCTTGCGAAAAACTTTTCAAAACTTCCCAGAATGTACGGATGCATTCCTGATCCTGAAAGCACCAGAAATATATGAAAATTAATACATGGTTGTAGAAGCGTTACTGAATTTACATGAATTAATTGATGGATGAATGGGTGATATGGAATTTTGACGTACAGGATGATATCCTCCAGCATAATGAGTGTTGGCCTGTAGATCATCTACATCAAGAACTTCTAATGATCCCGATATGAGAAGCTGCAAAGAAATTTCAACATTACAAAAGAAAATTATGCAGTATCCTTAGGTCTCTCAGTGAACATCATATTGCACAATCAACAACAATTTGGTTCATATGAATTTGTTTTGCTCATGTGCCACTTGTGTCACCATTGTGCGGAAGGGTGGTGATGATTCTCAGATATTGGATGAAAAACAATAGCAGGGAGTAGGGCTCATATTTTAGGAAAAAAATATTTAAAACTAGAGAGAGAGACAGGGGATCACTCTCTCTCTCTCTCTCTCTCTCACCCTCTCCACCCCAAAAAAAAAGAATATCAAAACCTTGATGCACCAAAGCTACAGGAAAAATTTCAACAATTTATTTAATTTCAAAATTTCAGCTGAATATTATTATGCACAACTGACAGGTATTCGTACCCTTCAAAGAGTGTTAGGGTAATCCCG
>CM044104.1:20407043-20556237 GCA_024174645.1 Lemna minuta
ATATCTATGTTTTCCTAATTGTGTACCTTTGTCCCTATATCCATATAACTCATAGAAAATGTGAGAATTCAACCGCTTGACTTTGAAAGATTCAAATGGGTTTAGTCTCATAGCATAAGTAATTGAAGAGAATGATGCATGATAAGACATTCATTTTTTTACCAAATAAGCACTAAATAGATTCAAGTTGAGTATATGAGTGGAATGAAATGATGAATGAAAAAGTATCATAAAAAACAAGATAAAGTGCATTATATCAACAAGAATTATGTGTTAAAACCCATTTATAATGATACAAATGAATGTATCATTGAAACGTTATCACTCAATATGTATAGTGATTAAGGGACTTCAATGTTTTCTGCCATCAATTCACAATTTTTGTGTTTTTTTAACATCAATTCATAATTTTTTCGAGGCTGACAGATGTTTAAATGATTTAATTCCTTGAGTACAAGGCTAATGCCATAGGCAAAACACAAAAGAGTTACATTTGGATTAAAATTAGGTTGATCTCACCCAATGTGTAGAGTAGTGCATTTACCATTGTCATTTTGTTGCTTTTATTGCTGTGTCTTCTATCAAAGCTACATTTGTGAAAGTTAATTTAAAATACATCCATTTATTGACTAGCTCATAAATTTTACTCCAATAAAACCTTATAACTTGGTTTTTAAGGAGAAGCCCCTTAGAGCATCAAATAGAACATTTAACAAGTGCTTTTTCATATGGTCAACCTACAACCTTACACGAGACAATATTTTGGTTGCCAATTTAGTCCTATAAAACATTTAAATATTTTTTTTTTCAAATTTTCAAGCTTACATTCTTAGGCATAATCACTGCATGGTTGAATGAATTCCTTTAAAATTTTCTTCCCTTCCAAAAACTTGTATGGTTTTGGACATTCTTTTCTAAAGGGTATCCTCAAATTTTTCTAGGCAGAGTAGAAAGGGATTCAATAGATTTTGGGGTACTTTAAGGACTTGAAAAGGCTGGTCACTCTTATATTCAAGTCTCCCCAAAAGTTTTTAGTATAAATGCAAGATACTTAAAATTTTTTATTATTTTTCCTGAGATAACATTAATATTAATTTAAAAATCAACCATTTCTTCATTGTGTGTTTTTTCCTTAGCTTATCATAGAGTGTGACATGAAACCTCCATATGCTTGCAAAAATGTTTTCTACTTTGTTTGTTGTCCTCTTTGGAAGTGAATTCTAAGGAGGGTTCTTAAAATTTTTTAGAAGTAGAGTCAAGGTTCAATTTTGCATTTGTAGAAATCTGAAGATATATTGATTTGAATAAGTTCACACATCTAGCACTTTCTTGTTATAATTTTTTTTATGATGCTTGGCTTTTTTATATGATCATCCACACCATTGTAAATGCCACAAGGAGACATGATTTTGTTTTTTGTATGCCAATCATAAGTAATTGAAGTTGTTAAAGTTTTTCTTTAACTAATTGAAAATAGCAATATATAGTTCAAGTATACTTAAGAATATGAATCAAATGAGAGAAATAAGATGTAAAATGATATTATGACAAACATGTTATCTTTTTCTCAATTATAATTAAATATATTTGAATATTATTTAATTTTATTGAAACTATTTTACAAGAAAAAATGGGAATGGGAGATTTTGATTCATTTTTTATCTGATAGATTGAGGTAAATTGATGGCAAGAGAATATGGAAGAGTTAAAGATATAGAAACCTTTATTCATCTATCTGTTGGGGATCTGAGGTCAATACTTTCTCAAATTTTGATCAAAACATCAAATGCAATAGAATTCATTGAATCAGATATTCAAAACATTGAGGTACGAACAACAAATGATCCTATCATCTAATAAGTATGATAAAACATCCTTACAGGTTTCCTTGAAGGAGTTCTTGAAGCTATTCAAGTGTCTAGCCTTTAGCGGTATCCACACGGTCTCCGGATGGTTTGATCTCCTCTTCAAAAACTCTTCACCAGAGAGAAATAGAAGAAAGGAGAGAATTCTCACAATGCTTGCATGGGCACCTTTAGTTGCGGTCGTTCTCCCACTATTTATAGACATTTGATATGAGGTTCTTTTATAAAAACCCTCATAATTATGTCTATATCTAACAACATCCATAAACCTTATGTGCGTGACCATCTAGGTCCATATATCTCACTAGTTAATAACTCTATAGACCAAATAATACCTTATTGGTCAACCTTAATTAATTATCCACATCCACATATAGATTAATTAATCAAGAATCAATTTAACCCAATAGATATGTTGAGTTTCCAATACGTTGGGTGCCAAGCTACACCACGTATACTAGGAGATATGGTGTATGTAATAACTCACTTAAGGAGGCTTCACGTCATCGATTACCATGTATGTATAATCCTTCATCCACATTAGACTCATGAATGACTTAGGGTATGGTCAATTTTCAAACCCTAATTAGTCACTCAAGTTAGTACTGATGCGTGTAGAAATCATCGGGAACTCCTTCAAAATTTCTACTACCTTGGTCAAGGATTTCATTACATCTCATTTCTTTGAGTCAATATCCTCAAATACCGAGGGTGGATGATCCTATCTTGATCAGACAATCATCTTCATGGACTTCATGTCGTATCTAATATATGACGTTTTAGATATCCCATGGCTAGGGATTCGTAAGTCATAATCAAAACACGATCATCCATCCACAAGATGTCTTTGGTGTCTCAAGTCAAAGGACCACATACACAACCATGACATGAATCAACCTGATTGACAGTTAGGTATTATACCATTCAGGGATTCATGCGAATCAATTTAGTGAACTCTTTCTCCAAAGAGCACCCACTATCTATCCTTAGTGTCTCCACACCGATGGCTATACGATCAACCATACTCATCATATGAGATGGATTAGATAATGCTATTCTTTCCAGATAATTCGATGTCCTTCTCGAATATCACACAAATAGGAATGTTTCAAACATATGTTTAAAGACTAGTGATCACTATATTATGATCTCATCATAATTCACTTAGTCATTGCACATGTTCATGGACTTCATTGCAAACATCGCACAAGAATGACAATGAATAAATTTCATTTCAATGAACATAAACAAGATACATTAAAGTGTGATTGGATTATAGGCCACATAATATCCATCACTATCTCTACCCCTTTGTGTATACCACTCACTCTTCATCACTCTCTAAATTTCTCTCTCATACTATCTTTCACATTACCTTCCCTTTCCCCAACCTCTTTATCACTCAATCTTTCTTCTCTCACGCTCACTTTCCCACTCTCTTCCCCCGTATCACTATTTCTCTTATCTATCTCATTTTTATGGATAATGTGGCCTACAAGCAACATATTATCTCTTCAACGGCTCATTTATATTAATTAAAATAATATTTTATTCATTGTCATTCTTGTATGATGTTTTCAATTAAGTTCATACATACATGTATGAGATCTTAATACAAAGATCACTAATCTTTAAACATACATTATAAATATTCTTATTTGAGGGATATTTGAGAATGGCATCAAAATATCTGTACTGAATTGCACTATTTGGTCTATCTCATGTTATGCGTGCAACTATCCTCTAGTTGTATGGGTCCGTTAATAATCATATGATGCTACCAAGTAAGGACATGTGGCACCACTTGGTAAAACCACATGATGGTAGGATATACAGATTTCTTTATTGGGATTTCTTGAATGGAATAAATGAAGGTTAAATTATTTTGACTTTATAAAGTTTCGATGATCATTTCAATTTTAGATGATTATTTTATGATTTTAATCAATAGATTCATGTGTAATTTGAAAAGTGTTTATGTTACAGTTTTTTTTTGCAATGAATTGGATATATTTATTTAATATATTTGGTGTTATATTAAGAACCTAGATGGACATGGAGTAGGATCCCCTAGTTATATTTGATTGATTTTTACTCATATACCACACATGAAATTTATTTGATACATGTATATATTTATTGAAATAGTTACTTCTTATGATATGGTTATTTAGATAACCATACTTTACTTTCAAATTAGAGACCATATAAAAAACCTTAAAAAGTTAAATTCCTATCTAAAATGTAAGAGTTAGAAACTTTATCAAAAAAGGTATCTCCTAGACCAAAGTCAGTGGTTTGCAAAGTCTACCCTAGGTTGTATGAACATTTGAGACCAAATTATGATAAGATATACACGTGTTTCAAGACTTATGAGATGAGTGCTAAAAATGTACTATGATAGGTAGATTCCATTGTAGGTCCTAATATAACTATTGAATTTTGATCCCCACTAGGACATCGTCAATTGTCCCTTACGATATATCTTGAGGGTTGTAAAAGTTTCTTAGTTTCAATTGAAGTATTATTTGAATGAATGAAATATTTGAAAGAACTGGTGATTACTAACGAAATGAGTTCATGTTGTCATTGAAAACACACTTTCTTGTATCAAAATAGCTTCCAAACTCACTTAATTTAGGATTTACTTACCAATTAGCTAGAATACTGGTGAGTAAGGGTTGCATCCATGGAGAATTAGAGGATTTTTTTTGGAGTCTATGTTTGCAAATAAGAACAACATTAGCCACATAGTAGACTTCTTTGAGTCCATGTTTTCTTGAAAAAAAGGTGATTAGTCCCTTTTGGATCACTTTGGTCGCCTCCAATAACTTGTGCAAGAGTTTGCTCTCTATCAATATAACCCAATCAATAGGTCAATTTGTTTAGTTTTTTGGGTGCCAAGCTACACCAAATACTATAAAATATTTTGATTGTATAAGAATTATCCTATAGAACCTCATCCATTACCATGTATATATAATCCTATGCCACATGAGACTCATGAATGACTTACGATATGGTCAATTGTAAAACCCTAATCAGTGACTCAATTTAATATTGATGCATGGAGGAAATCTTCGTGAACTCCTTGGCCAAGGATTTCATTGCATCTCATTCCTTGTGTCCTCTTCTCTCTCTTTTGTGGCTCATCAACCATGAGACCAAGAAGTCCTACATTTATTTCATCAAGAGTTGTATATTTCAAGGATTAATACAACACTTGAGCTTTGATATCCTCCAATGGGAAAGTTGAAGAGATCCCTTGGTGTGATATAAATAGGAACTTTCTCTAGGTTTCTCAAGTTTGATATGGTATCTCTTACCTAGTATATGCTTATAGTGGATTAGATTAGCACTAACATAGGAGTAATGATAAAATTACTTAAATTTCAAAAATATTTTTTTATTTGTGGAAGTTTAAATTTATAATGTCTAGCAACAAATTTTTAGTGGATTTGAGTTTAGTGATAATATTTTCTTTCTCCCTCCCTCAACACAAATTTCTCTAGGTTTTATGTTTTGATATCCTTTTAATTGTTATTAACTACATATGATTCTATGCTTTTCACTTTCTCTCTTAGTGCCACTCTTTATTTGCCTTTCTCTCTCTTGCCCTCTTTTTTAAGTAAGATCATCTATATCCTTTATCACTTCCTCTCCTGATCTTTCCCCTTTCTTATTTTCTCTTTCTCTATATCTGCATATCCCTTTCCAATATTCACCCTACCTTTTCCCCTTTTCTTTTATACTTTTTCCACCTCTCTCTCACATGATTGCTTTAATTTATTCTATTTTGACATGATAAAATTTCAAACCAATTGAAGAAAATTTTTAACAAATGGAAATCGATTCACAAAATTACACATCTAATGAAAAATTTTAAAGGTACATGTCATTTAAAACTTTGAGAAAAACAAATTGAGAGAGATAGAGAATGAGAGAGATATTAAAAAGAGAAAATTTCAAAAAGGATATTTATTAAAGATGTTTCTTTAGAGAGACTAAAGTGAGGAGACATTAAAAAATAAGTATTGAAGAATAATACATATATCGCAGTCAAGAATTAGATATTTTTAGAGAGATTGCGAAAAGTATGTTGAGACCTTACAATGAGATTGAAAGAGTGATATTGAGAATAATTTGGGAGGGACATTGACATGTAAATACTAAATGATATATTGATAAAAAGATCAAGATACATGAATATAGGGATAATTTTATGCAATATATTGAATTACATATTTTGGGAGGGATATTTTAATTTTTCATGGGGGAGATTAAGAGTTGTAAGACATATACTAAAGAATCGACTAAGAAATATTGTGAAATAAATATGTGACAAGAAGGCATCCAGGCAGAATAT
Source organism: Lemna minuta (assembly GCA_024174645.1). Classification (NCBI taxonomy): domain Eukaryota; kingdom Viridiplantae; phylum Streptophyta; class Magnoliopsida; order Alismatales; family Araceae; genus Lemna; species Lemna minuta. The sequence goes on from CM044104.1 coordinate 20,413,275, forward strand.
GAGATCACTTAACAAATTGGTGGAGATTCAAAGAAATATTGGGAAGAAAGATTTAGAAATGGACACTTTGAAATGTCTAGAGATATATGATGAGGGATAATTTGAAATGAGATATAAGAAGATAGATGGATAGACATGGAGGGAATTTGAAATATAAGATATTATAGGACATGAACTAGAGGCTAGACGGAAGAAGTGGTGTGTTCGGGAAAAGAAGAAGAAGTGAGTTCACCATGGGGAGGTCAACATCCAAAGTCAACTTTGACACCCATCATGAGAAGTGAGATCAATGGGCTATGGTTTACTATGGAGGTCCTCAATTCCACTTATTGATTGAATGGCTTGTACTTCTAGTGATTCATGATATAAATACCAATGATTATTGATATGCATAAAAATATGATCATCGATTGTGCAAGTTCATGTATAAAAAATTATACTCAACTCTTTGAATTCACTATTAAAATTTAGAACAGTGGTGAGTCGAGATTGATCCATTGGGAGGAATGTTAAAATAGTGAAATCAAATTTTTTTTTATAGATTAATAAAGTAAAGGTGATCGATGAAAGGAAGAAGATGTATGCGAGAAATGAAATAAATGAATCAAATGCTTTCAATTTCCTTCAAAGATTGAAAACCCTTGATAAAAAATGGAAAAGTGATTCTAGGGGTTTAAAAAGAAAAATTTGATGAAAAGAAGGAGAAATGGAAAGGATCGATGGAAAATGATAATAGTCTAAGGATTTGTGATGAAAACACACTCTAGCAATGCTCTCCAATCAAAACACACCTTAGAGAGCCTCTACATTTTCTTTAGAATAGGCTCCTGCATCCAAGATGAGGAATGAATAGAAAGAGAAGAAACTCACAAGAAGTAGCATTCCATACATGAAGAATAATCAATTGGTTCTTTATTTCCTCCTAGAAAGCTAATACTAGAAGCACATAATGAAATATTAAGAACCCTAAGCTTTTTCATCTCAGAATTTAAATCAGCCTTCATAGACTTGTAGAACTTGAAATGACAATTATGCCTATCAATTTTCAGCCCCTAGTTCCATGACAATAGTCAAATATCAAAATTTTAATTTGGAGAAATCTAGAGGGTTGATTTAGCTTTCTCTCTCCTCAAACTACTTTGATCCAACCAGGTCAAACCTAAAGAAAGAAAAAAAAGGTTTTTCTTCTCTTCCTCATCTTGTATCTCCTCATTTTTCCTCTCTCTCTCTCTCTCTTGATTGTGAGGAACACGAGCATGAAGAACTCTCTTCTGTGTGTCCTTGAGAAAGAAATGAGAAACATGGAGAAGAGAGTCGAGGGGAAATGATGAGAATAGTGGAGGGGGAGAAGAGAGAGAGAGAGAGCAAAGGGACAGAATAGAGGATGGAAGAAAAGGAAATAGTGAAGAGGTAGAGAGGATGGCAGTGGAAAGAGGAAGAAGGTAATCTCCTCCTCCTCCCACTTATGCATGCATGTAGAAGAGCAATGGAGAGGAGTAGGGGATAGAAGAGAGAAGGGGATCTCCTCCTCCCACTTTTGTGCACACACACATGCGTAGGAGAGCAAGGGAGAGAAGGAGTAGGGGGCCAGAGTAGAGGAAGGAAAAGAGGGAGTAGAGGGATGGAGGAGAGGAGGGAATTTCCTCCTTCCCTTTATGTGTGCACGTGCGCATGCAGTAGAGAAGGAACAAGGAAGATGAGAGTGTTAGTGAAATTGACACATGCTGGGTTGAGGAGGAAGACGTAGAGGTCACCTCATGCGATGGAAAGTGTTTCTATCATAGAAGAGATGGTGGGGGGGGGAGAGAAAGAGAGACTTTATTCTCTCTCTCCCTCTTATCTTTTTATTAAATTTATTAAATTATTTATTTTCTATTTTTAAAAAATCATTTCTTAATGATTTTAATTTCTGTAAATTTCCAAAAAAAGTCTATAAATCTAAAAAATTTCAAATTCATCAAAGAAATAAATATATTCAATAAAATTCATGATAAAATGTATTTGTAAATATTTTCATGTCAAGAAAGTCATTTTAAATGATAAATGAATATAAATGTTATTTTATAATAAAATAAGATTTTCTTCTTATAAATCATTGTCATTACACGTTCATAAAATGTTATTAATTTTTGAAAAATCAAGAATATCCTTTTAGAAATAAATTATCCTTTTAAACATAAGCATTATATTTTAATTATTTTGGATTATTACAACATGCATTTATGATTATATTTTTAACAAAAAAGTGCATAAATGTATGATATTAATGCATGAAATTGCATCTTATCAATCACAACCACTGTGATTGCTGTCTGAGCATGATACATTTGACCTTGAAACCAACCAAATACCCCAAATTCCAGTTTCTCAACATATTATTTAACCTTGACATGGTCTTCCTGCAACATGATATACGAGCTTGAGGTTCTTGACTTGGCGACACATGATTCTTGTGTTATGTTTTTCTCTAAATTTGGATGCTGATACCATAGTACACACATTGGCACATGCAAGGAAAAAACTTCCTCATAGCTCCAATATTATAGGTGTTTTTCATGGGGCAATCTAATTGGATGAGACCAAAATAAATAAGGAATATCTTGATACCCTTTTTTTCTAGGAGTTTTTATTCATAAAGGAGTATAATTTATGCAAAGAACCCAAGATCTTTCCTAGAAACTATGCATACGTTCGTACTTATGTACAATTTTCTATAATTTGTATGTTTTTTCTATCAAGATTAAAAAGATCTAGGCATGAATAATCTTGGTTTCACACGATCCTCATAATCATCCAAATTTAGAGCAAAGATGGGGTGGTTTTCCTCATCACATGACACCGAATTGAGCCTAAATTTATTTAGGCTCAAGGAATTTGGAGTGGAAAAAATAATTTGTTACAAGAATACATTTTTCATTCATTTAAAACATAAACGTTAAAAATAATGTAAAATAAAACCAAATTGTAATTTTTGAACTACTCAAGGAGTTCCATGGCCATAGAGTTCTATCATTTTCTTGACTCTAACATTTTAAAGCATACGAGTTAAATTTTTCATAATGAAGATTATTGATAATAAATTTATCCATTAATATTAAATGAATTTCATTTATAAGAATTAATTAATTCTAAATTTTATATAAATTAACCAATTTTATGTGATTTTATGTAGTGAGATGGATAAATTGCTAAAATTTATACTAAAACGTGATTCAAATGTAATTTATCACAACTTAATTGGAAAATAACACTTCTTGCACTTAGTAAAGTCAAAAGATGAATATCGAATACCATTTTGAGATTTTCTTGGGTGAAAGAAAAATAACTATTTACACCCTTGAATGGTTCATAACATGCATTTTTATGTGTTTAATTTATTATTATTTGATGATTTTAGCATAATTGATATCCTTATTTTTCCAATTATCATGTTTTGATGAAATTTTTACATTTAACATATCATATCATTCACAAGACAAATTCACATTAAATGGTCTTCAGTTTATGCATATTTGGTGCTTTAGTTTATGCATAAATTACCTTTTCCAAAGTCAAATGAAGAGGATTTAATTTCGTGCCCCATTAGTTTTTGGTCATTGGCATGAACAAGGAATGATGATGAATGAAGAAGACAAATTATTTCTAAAGTTAAATTCCCTTTCTATCATTTTTAATATTCTATTTCTGGCGATGAGGAAAAATAAGACAAAATAGGAACAAAATGATGAAAATTTCTTGTATAAAGGTGTTATCTAAAAAAGGTATGAATATTTAAAGTTTTATGGGGTTTTTGTAATATTCTCATTTTTAAAATTATTTCAAATTTTCATACATTTTTCTAATAGTTTTATTTTTTAGGTTTTGAAAATATGTTTTTAAGAATTAAAAATTAAATAATTTGATTTTATTTGCATATGATGATGTAGCATCGCAGGCAGGTCATAGTAGAGTGTCACCATGTGGCACCGAATCAACACACACTTCATGTCAATAAGGGGAGTATTATTTCTTTTGTACTTTGTTTCTATTAGTCATAGTGCTTTATGGACTGAACTTTGAAGTTGGGTAGTTATTCTTAATTTATCCAATGTGGGACTAAACTTTTTTGCAAAGACATGTTGGTTAATTCGATTTGGTGGACCAAGTCCTCTAGATCTTGCTCTTGTGTTGTGACACGTGACTGCGTCATATGGATTGGATATAGGTGCATGAGATCAATGCTTTAGATTAATTTTGAATAATCCAATTATAGAAAAAGTACCACATGGATCCCACACTTGATGAAGATGATCCAACAATCACTACTTATTCCAATATTTCTCTCTTCTCCCAGCCAATCACATAAGTGACATGTGGCGTAATCTGTTGGCTTCTAATTTTGATCAATACTAAATCAACTACCTGTAATCAATCATTCAATTTTTAAAAAAAATAAAGGGAAAGATATGTTTCAAATTGAAATAATGATATTTCCTGTTCTTGAAAGAGTTAGGGGTTGAAAGTTTTGTGGGCTTGATTTTTAGTTCATGCTTTACATCTTACCTTTAGCTGATTTAAATTTTAATAAAAAAAATTATCTCTTTTAGTATTTATTGTGTGTTTCTAGCATTGGCTTGCTAGAGGAAAGAGGGCACTGATCGATCATTCTTAGTATATGGAATAATATTTCTAGTGAGTTTCTTCTTTTTTCTATTAATTTTGAATGTTGGATGGGAGACACCTAGTTGGGGCGCAATGTATGGGTCCTTGAAGGCGTGTTTGATTGGAGAGAATTGCTAGATTGTATTTTCATTGCCAATATTTAGATAAGGGTCATCCTCCAACTATCTTTTTCATTTTCTAAAAATTTTCATTTAAATTTTCAGTTAAATATTCATATTTTCAAACTATAAATCATGTTTTCCTCATCTGATCAAGAGATTTCTATATTTTCAAAGAGCTTGGAAGCATTTGATCAATTCATTGCATCATTCACATACATCTTCCTCTTTTCATCAATTATTTATGATTTCTTAATCAAGAAAATACCAAAAAATTATTAGATTTCAATCTATGCACCCTCCCATTGGATTCTACGTTGACTTGCCACTATTCTAAATTTTAAGACCGAATTAGAAGAGGTAAGTAGTTTTTGATATGTGAACTTGCATTTTTCAACGATCGTGATTTTAAACTTATCAATTGTCTGATAAACTTGATTTTGGGGTATTTTTAATCGTTCTTTTAAATCCATTTCATGCAAAAATATTTATAATTCCTCACATTGTATAATGGTAAATTAAGGGTTGAAACCTTAGGGAGCCTGATAACATGCTAATTAGACATGATAATACATAATTATTGATGCATATTAAGGCATAAATGATTTCATTTCTATGCATGTTATCATATTTTTGAGTATTTATCTATCATTTATTTATTTTTTTTAAGTTAAAATCTTTAAGAAATAAATGTATTTTTTAAATAGAAATTAAAACTCTCATTATTAATTAATTTTGAATTTTTTGAATGATAGATAATTAAATTTCAGATCAAATGAAAGAAATTTGGATTAATTTGGAGTTATATTTTGGAAGTTATGAATTTTCTCATTTTTAGGGATTTTTCTAGATTTTTCTGAATTTATTTTCGATTTTAATCCATTAAAATCATTAAAAAAATAATAACAAAAAGGGGTTTAGTTTTTGCGCGGGACCCACATGGATGCGATGTGGCACGAAGGTCACGTGGCACAGCAATGCGGACCCACGCGAGTGCCTATGTGGTGGGGATGTGACACGTGTACATATTTATATTTACTCGTAATATACGGTTATAGTACATATAAGCATCCGTAATCGGATATACGCTAATCCCTTATTTTGTCACGTGTTGTAAAACCATCGCCTCTCTTCTATTTTCTCCCTCTAGGACTATGTTCCACTCTAATGTTTTTATTTCAGGCGACGTGGCAGCATTAAACGCGTTGGATGCGATCAACTTGAATACCGTGATCATGTACATGCTTTAATTAGGAGTAAGTGAAAAGATCGTGATCGTCCATCAAGGAGTTATAATGGTCGAGATCGTTTCACGATGAAATGCATTAGGGGCATCAGATTGCGATCCAACGGCGATGGTTTCACGCGTTTTATAACTCATACACACATGGCTTCATCTGAGCGCTCCATCGGAAATCAGACGATCACAATTTAATCGTAACGGTTCGTTTCATCAGAACCGTCGATTAAACTGATTCGACGGTTACGCCCAAATACACTATAAATAGAGATGTTCTTCTGATTTGTAAAATATTCGAGAGCAAATCAATACAATTGACCTGTTTAGACACTCACCCTCTTAAATATCTTGATCCTATCCTCTTCTAGACTCAATTCCACATTCACGAAGGGCTTAAGATCGAGATTTGGCCAAAAGACGAGGAAGAAATTGATGCTTGAACTTCACGATCACGATTTTTCAGATTTTTTATGAACAACCTTAATCCAGAAATTAATTGGGTTAATCCGATCGTAATCTTGGGTTAGTGGAAGCGGTTTTTACTAATATTTCGTCTATTCATGTTTAATTTCAGTTTAGATTAGGAATTTCAAGATAATTTCATTTGAATTACGGTATTTTCACGATTTTAAGTTTCAGAAAAATCACCTCACTTTGATCTTCAAATTCTCCACGAAATCAAAGTCAAATTCGATAATTTTTGATTCCATGGAATCGCCTTGATGTTCTCTTTCAAAATCTACCATTTTCCCCAATTTCTACCATCAATTCATTTTCCGATTTGATCAAATTCTAAAAGATCATCATAAATTTCCTTAATTCCCTGTGGATTCGACCCTTATTTACCATTATACCCGTCAATTCGAGATATTTTCATCAAATTGGTAAGTTTGAAATTATTTTTGACATGAGACCGCGTGCAATCAATGACCTCTTGGTCTTGTCTCGTCAGAGCCTAGGTAATGAGATTAGTGCTTTTGGGGAGAAGAGATACTATTATAGGGGAAAATAATTATAGAAGGAATTTTGGAGAAATATAAGACTTTGAAATGGAATTTGGTATGAAAGAAATGATAAATAGATATACATTTATATTCTATGAGAAATAGTTAGGAAAATATGGAGAATGGAATGATGGAATGGAGAGATGGGGATGATGCAATGGAAGATGATGGAAGAATGACACAAAAGGGGGAAATCGGGTAATTAGGAAATCTGTCAAGATGAGATATTGTTTGAAGAAAGAGAAAAAAACCCAAAATATAAATGGGGGAATAATGTTTGCACTATCCATGGAGAGGATTACAAGAGAAAATCAGATCCAAATCTTCACACAAGCCCCATTTCTTATACCAGTCCTAGGCAGGGTGATGCTAGACTTGTTATGATCTTGACCCTCCATTCGATCTTGCCTTCACAACAAACTTGAACACCAAAAAATTCTCAGCTTTGGCCTAAGCCTCTCCTTTTCCTTCTTGTAGCCTGATGCTAAGATAGAGCCAAAAAATAATAAAAAAGGAAGAAGAAGATTCTTTTGTATATTAGGTTCCTTTGAATTAATGATGGAGATTTCGTCTTTTTGGGTGTCACTAAATGAATGGTAGAGATTAAATCCATAGGCCACAACCACAAAAACCTCTTAAAGAGGTGGGAGAGTTCCTCTTAAGGGTGTGGGCCCCACAATCACCTCCTAAGAGAGTGGGTTGACTACTCTCTAATAGGTGGTAACCTTACCACTTCCCTAAGGAAATGGGCTTACCTCTTTCTCCTCCTATAAATATGGATCCTTCCTAAAAATAAAAAAGATCTAAATTGATAACTAATAAATAAAATAGAAGAAATTTGACCTCTTTGACCCTTCAAGAATTTCTTTGAGCACCTTTGATTTGTCAAGAATCACTTTGACTATCACTGAATTCCACGAGAAATGGAGTGTCTAGTCTCCTAAAAAAGGTGAAATGGGTTGATCCCTGATAAGAATATAGTTAATTAACTTCATAAAAAAGTAGAAGTATTTGACTAACCTCTTAAAGATATGACAAGGTTTGACCATCCTCCTAAAAATTTTAAAAGGTTTGACTAACCTCTTAAAAAGGTGGAAAACGTTGACCAACCTCCTATAAAGGTGGAGTATGCATTTTCTCCTTCTTCTTCTAGATAGTTTGCATCCGTGCTCCCATTAAACTTCACCTAAGCCCTTTGCATCCAAATAATGCATAAAAATGTGAGAATTCAACCATTTTACTTCTAGGAAGTCAAGAAGGGTTAGTCATATTATACAATCAAAATGTAAAAAATGATGAATGATACGACTTAGTCATATTTTCATCACATTCAACCCTATAAAAATATATATTATCATTCATATAGTCTTTATCAACACTTAAAAATGATAAATGATACATGAATGTGACTTATATTTTAGAGTTATTATTGTTGTATAATGAGATGAGGCACAAGTGGTCTACAATGAGGATAAATGATGGACAATGGATTTATTCAAGGGGATATGGTAGAAATTAAAGTATTTCATGTAGAATATGGAAAGAAGATCATTATCAATTCATGTAAAAACACTAATTGAACTCTTAAAATTAAGAATCTTGAAGAATTCAGCCTAGGAAATAGGATCTACCCATGAAAACCAGATGTACATTAAAAATGAGAAATTTATGTCAATTTTTTTGCTAAAAGTCCCAAGGTGGAAGACTATAAATATTCTACAAATTTTTTTATCTAACTTGGATTCTAGAGATATATCTCTACTCCCTCATTATAACTTGTGTAAATAATTTATCCCCTAGTGAAAAAATAATAGAAGGGACCTGATGCATGACACGGTTGTGAAAACCCTCGTGCCTGATCAATGAAGCTGAGGCTGACTGGAGATAGGCAGGTCAAACCTAACCTACGGGTAGGCGAGTCCTAGACCCTACGTACAATATCTAGCCTAACCTAAGTGCAGGCAGGCGTGCCGGTCAGCAAAGTCAACTCCGGGTAGCCCGGGGATAACTCGCGATGATGGGTAGGGTGAGATCCTCTCGATCCATGTCCGGAGGTGTGGAGTGGCTCGTCGTGGGATACCTGAAGTGGCAGCTCATGCTCATTGACAGACCTGACGTACGCGTGAGAGTTCTTGAACCTACATCTGCACTATCCTATCTACGTCGTTTGACGGCGGTGGAGACGAGGAAAGGAAACGCTTTGAAAAGTAATTGAACTTTAAAATGAGGGGTTGAAACTAACCTGCGGGGCGCGTGCCGGTTGGTCGAGACCATGGAGGCTGTTTGCACGTGACACGGGCTGTTGGCATCAGTGAGCCTAGTCGGTGACGTCGCGATCGTGGTGGAACCCTTGGATGCACACAAGGAGTACTCGGTACAACATGGATCCACCGAGCGCGCCGGGGTGCGCAGATCACGCACGGAGCTTGCCTGGGCGCACGGGGTAACGACAGAGAGGAGTCCGGGTCACTCTGGGATGCGCACGCGTGGGTGAGCTCCGCCGTGGGGCGCTGCTGGTATCCGAGCACGAGCGTGGCCAGGTCTGGGAGGGAGAAAGCAGGCGTGGAGCGTGGTCCTTGGTTGACCACGATTCAAGTCTGATCACGGGGCGTATCCAATTCGGGAAGAAGACGTGCGGCGGCTTCGCTTGAGAGGAATATCAGGCGGGATCTCTCACGACCAGGGATAACCAAGGCAGCGCTGGCGGGGTGGCCTAAGAATGAGGGGTGGGGGGAAAGGTCGCCGCAGAGAGAGGAAGGCAACCGTGAATAGGGGAATGTAAGGAATTCGGGGGAGGGTGGAGTTGCGGAAATTCGTAGATAGATGACACAGGGCGTCGACCAAAGGGTGGACTGTCGAGAGGAAATCGCTTGAGGGGTGGATGGGGTGAAGTCGATACGAGCGGGTGATATCGCGCAGGTGGCTGGAATGGGGAGATTGAACAAGTCAGGGTGGTGTGGCGCCGTCGGAATTCAGAAGTAGGGAAGGGTGACGGCACATGAGGAGCGGGCGTGAGCGCGGAAATTTATGGGGAATGTCAGGCGAAGGAAGAAGTTGGGCGGTCGGCGGGGTGAGGCACGTTCGGAAATCAGACGGGAAGTTGGGATTGCGGGAAGAGAAGTAGGCGACGAGGTTTCGAAAGAGGAGAATTGTGAGGGATGGCAGGCGGAATTTGGTAGGTTGATGGGGGCGAGGCCGGAGAGCTATGGAGTGAAATCGGCAGGATTTGAAGGGGGGGGGGGGGGTATTCCGTTGTGGAGAAATTCGTGAGGGAAGCGGGAGGCGGCAGGAGGCGGCGGGAGGAATTCGTGAGGAGGGGGGAAGGGAAGGGGGAAGACGGGGCAACGAAGGTTGGTAGGTGTTGGGAAAGGTCAGTAGAAGAGGGTGCGAGGGCGTCGGCCTTGAATCCGGCAGGACGACGGTAGCAAGGTGATGGAGAATTTCGGCACAGGGGGATTGAATTCGGTGGAGCTCGTGGTTGAAATCGACGGGGATGGGAACTTCGGCGGAAGGGAGAATTCCGCAGGGCGAAAAGGTTGAATTCCGCGGAATTCAAGGGGAGGAGATGGACTGGCAGGACGATGGGGAAATTGGACAGGTCGTGGGGACGAGTCGACTGGGTGGCGGAAGTGGGATGTCGTCGGGGTGTGGACAGGAGGAGAAGGGGAATCTGAGGACGGGAAATTGCTGGAAACGGGCTGGGTAGGGGATTCGTGGTTGCTGGAGGAGGGAAAGTTCGATGTGCGCGGGGGAACCTTGCGTGGTGCGATTCCGGGGGAGGAGAGGGAAGAACGGGAGAGGTGGCCGGAGGGGATTCAATCGGGAATGATGGAAGGCTGCACGAAATCGGGAAGGAGGAAATCGTGAAGGACAGGGTTGCGATGGTGCGCAGGGAGTGGAGGAACTCGGGAATGGCAGGGATGGGAGGGGACGGTGGTTTGCTGGGGAGGAGAAACTGGGAGTTGTGGGGAGGAGAAGGAGGTATCGGCAGCAATTCTGCACGAACGGTGGTTTGCACGGACGGAGGTGGGGTGGAGCTGAGGGGGAACGGTGAATTCGGGGAGGAAGATGACCCGAGATGGAGAGGGAGGTGGAGGAGATGGCGGCGGCGGCGGCAGCGGCGGCGGTGGCGCGTTGACGACAGTGAAGTATCCGTGGCCGGGGCAAGGAGTGGCGATGGTCGTCGCGGCAGCGGCGGTGGCGGTGACGGCGGTTGGACTCCTTCCCCGGCCTTCCTTGAGCAGCCACTTGAGAGGGAGATCACTCTTTTCTTTCTTCAAATGACGGCTAAGGTTTGTGAGGGGTCCCTTCCCCTCTTATAGAGCCCATACTGGGCAAAGCGGGGAAAGGGCCCACTTGAGGCCCACGACCTACACCTAACATGCTCATAGAAAGAAATAAGGTTCACAAAGAAGGATGGGCTTCACGAATGGAATCCGGAAAAGGGAAGAACCCACCCGGAAGCCTAAAAGGGAGAGAAAAATAAGCTAGGACCCGCTTAGACACATGCGGGTCAAAAGTTCATCATAAAGAAATAAGGATAAGCGGATAGATCCGCGCGCCCAAACAGGCCCCTCCGGCGCCGTGATATCGTGTCGTGGTGGCAACGGGGGTCGTACGCTACCAGGACCCATTATACTTAAAAGTTTTGTTGTATAAAATGAGGGTTGTTAGTTTAGAAGATCTAGAGTAATACATGGTTTTGGCAAGAAATTACCAATTCTTAATGCTAGTAGACAATTAGGGTTTGTCAATGAAGTATGTGCTAGTGTAGTCATCAAAGGCACATGTTCATATGTAAAAATTAAAACCAAACTCACTTCAATTCATGATTAATTATCTTTAATTTAGTATAGAGGTGAATAAGGGTCGGATCCATAGAGAATTAGGTTGTGTTTTGGAGGTGTTTGGAAATTTGATCAAAATAAATGACGTATTGAGAGGAGAAATTATGGAAAATAATATTTGGAAAGAAGACTCAAAGATCTATCCATGGAATTAAAAATTTCTCAAATAAGATATACATCCATAGAGAAATTAAAGAGTGAAGTTAGATAGAGCAAATCGTTTGCACTGCAAGATAAAATAATGAAATTATCTAAAATTTGATTAATTAAAATAAAATGATGAAATTATCTAAGATTTGAAATTAAAATATAATACTAAAAAGTAGGTAAGGAGAAAAAACACTAGCTCTAACTTGAAATCACACTTGAAATGATCCAACTAATTCTAGAGCAAGGCTTTTCATTCAACGATTTCAAAAATAAAATTTAGGCAATGATTCTCCCCTTTCTCTTGACAAAATTTTGACTTGAAACAATTATTGGATGTGGAAGTGAGTTTAGAACATGATAGAAGCAAGAAATTTAAGGACAATTGAAAAATTTTATTAAGTAAAAGAATCTAAGAATACATTCACTGTCAAAGAGCGAGAGTATTTATAGACTTCAAATTGAGTGTGACTGTTGGATCATCTCATCATCTTCAATTAATGATTAAGAATAATGAAAAAGGAGATGAATTAGTATCCTTAAGTCGTGGCTGTTGGATCTGAGATGGAGCACCTAGATTGAACCACGTCATCGCATGAAGATTAAATGTCACAAAACAACTTTCATTTGATTTGCATCGAACAGGTCGAGATTATGCCATGCATCCATAGAATTCCATCAGTGACTTTTAATCTCAACTGTTATAACTCTCACTATGAATATCGAAGATTCATCAAGAGTTATAATTTTGAACCAACAGTGAATCACGTTGTACCATGTACCCCTTCGCTTCAGTGAAAATCAATGGTTTGGATTAAATTCATTCATTTGTGCTGATCTGATTCCCTAGATGTGCCATGTCACCTATATATCAAAAATTAAGTTCCACATTGAAAAAAATGAGAAATATTTAGAAGTATAAATAGGACAATGGGTTTATTATTTAACTTTGGCCCTTTATGTGCACTTATTATTATAAAGGGAACTTAACAATACTACTCCCCTTAAACAATGCCATGTGTGAGCCACATGGTTCCCTCACACATCATCACTTGGCAATACTCAAGCATTCATGCCACGTCGGCCCACACTATTAAAATAGTTTATTTCAATTTAAATATAATTCAATCTAGAAAAATTCAAAATAAATTAAAAATTCTAAGAAAATCCCTAAAAATAAAAAATGTATATCTTTTAAAGTACAAATCCTTTTTAATTCAAATTTTTTATTTGATTAAAAATTGTATAATCTATAATTATATGAAATTTTAACTAATTTAGGAAATAAAAAGATAATAAATATTTAACTTCAGAATACTTTCTAGTTACTAAAAAAAGTAAATAATTTTAGAGTGCAAAAAATATTTTTCTCTTATTATTTTGCATTTAAAACTCAAATAAAATCTTAAATATAATCATGCTAATCTATTCAAAATTCAACTTATGATTTATATATGATTAGCCAAAAAATTATGCATAATGAGGTTTTTGATAGAAATTGCATAGAATGATGAATAACATGTCGAAGAATTGTACTAATTATGCCTTGAAAATGTATTAATAGTCATGCAATTACAAGAAGAGGAGGCACTTGAGGAGAGTTCATCAATGATACCATTGAGGTTGGTGTTGGAATATCCATATGGGGACCATATGGCTTGAGATAGTTTAAGGTCTATGATTTACCATTTCTTCTAATTTATCCACCTTTTTCTATAATTATCCATCTTCATCTCTTCTAAATATTGTTTACCGTTATATTTTACTATGAAATGTATAGGGCTGTTTTAGTCATTGTTGGAATACCGAGGAGCTTATAGCATTGACAAAGAGACGCAATGGAGTCCTACATATCAAAATGTTTGGAATTTTCTTTAGTTGTTATAAGGAGATGCATGTCAATGAAATTTGGTAGCTAGGAAAGGGTGGCATTCAAGGAATTGAAATGTCAAGGTCATGAAGAACTTCAGGATGTGTCGAGGCACCTTGAGGAGAGGATGCAATGTCTCACTCATGAGAGGTGCACCTGCATGCTACATAGTTTAAGCAAAGTTTCTAGTATAGAAGGCGTATGAAACCTGATGATCTCCATTTTTATGTGTTTTATGTTGCCATTGTGCATCCCTTTCATGCAATGAAATTTATTGATTCCTCACTTAGTATAGAGCTAAAGTGAGGGTAAAATCCATAGAGGGGATTGGTAAGGAGGTTTCACTCTTCAAATGATGGATGAGAGCATGGAACAAGATGTGTATGTGAATGGAATGTAAGGAGATGAATGTGAGTGATAATTACGTATTTTTCTATGAATTAAGAAAGAAATTGAATTGAGATTCGAAAATGCAGTTGAAAGAGATGGAAATAGAGATTGGATGATGACAAGGTGAGAAGAATGGATGGTGGTAGCAATAGATTGATGCACAATGATGGAGTGAAAGAGTTTCAATGAAAGATGATGCCAAGGCATTTACATAAAAATAAAAAGAAAAGAAAATCATTTTACACTAATTAGGGGAATAATTGACGAGACCATTTTGTGTGGTCAGTCGTGAAGCTTGAGTGTATGGTGGCTTTGACGTGATATATGTCAGCTGTCTTGCATTTGTGTATATTTGCGGTTGTGAATATTGTTGCTGAATGGAGTTGTAAGGGCGAAGGATTGTTATAGACCACATGATTATTTTAATAATTTGGGTATGCACCCAAATAATTTGATCTTCCTTGTTGACTTGGCCTTGTTTGTGGGCCTTTTCTATACATGCCCTACCCTTGAATTTCCATGACATGGCAATCTAGCTTGACATGGTTGAGTTTTGAGCTATGGGCGCATGGTGATGCTTCTTGTAGAGCAATGAGTAAATGTCATTTAGAACTGTTGCAGATGTGAAGCCGATCCAATAGAAGGTTCTGGACCTTCGCCATCTTATCAATCCTTTCAAGGAGCATGCTCGTTTCTATTGATTTTGTATCAATCAATTTTCCTTTTGGCATGACCCCTCTTCCAAATGGTTTTACTGCAGGGATGCTCGGAAGGTTTACCAAGGGAGATAGGTAACATACTCATCACAAGTGAATCTATCCTAAAACTCATATTTCTATTAAGTGGTGCATGAATATGAGTGAAATGTCTCTGTAGGACGGGCCTAGCATGTTCAATAAGGCATCTCTTAACATTTCCCTCATCAATAAGGCCATTTCTACAAGGTCTATGGTCGAAGAAGATGCAAAAGAGGAAAGTGATTGTGAGGAGCATTTAAAAAGATCTACATGTAAAGGGTTATTCCTCGCTCTCCAATTGGATTGTTGTCTCATATAATGGTGGATCATAAATGTATATGAATATTAAGAGGAAAACACATAATCTAACTCAAATTTGGGCTCAAAATTATCCAATTAATCACTAGATTCAACGTTGTTCATTTCGCAATTGCAAAAATGAATTTCAATGTTCAGGATGTGGTTTCTTTCGATT
This sequence comes from Lemna minuta, assembly GCA_024174645.1. NCBI lineage: Eukaryota > Viridiplantae > Streptophyta > Magnoliopsida > Alismatales > Araceae > Lemna > Lemna minuta. The sequence continues at coordinate 20,428,745 of CM044104.1, forward strand.
CTCTCCACCAAAGCTTAATTTCAAACATTCCTCTAACGTGAAAATGAGTCTAGAAGAAGAAGAAAACAAGAGATTCCAGGACTGAGTTGTCTAAATAGTTCGATTTGCTCAATACATCGAAGAACGATATTTTCGTCGAAGAACATGTTAATTTATTGAGGAATTTGGGCCCAACCGTTGGATGTGTCTCTTCATCTTTGATCAATAGCTCAAATTGAACGTCAGTTTGCTAATCGTTGTCATTAAGTCATGTCCGTTCAACCGATGATGAAGCGCTCAGATTTTGCCATGTCGCGATGAAGAAGAAGCATTGTTTAACATTCGCCTTTTGATCTTCATCTAACGATGGAGGTGAGTCCACTTGTCCACGGGAGTTCATCAAGTGCTTTTAATGTGGACCATTATAACTCCCCAGATGATCATCGGAGATTAAGTCATCTTAAAATGAATCATCACCTAATCAGATATAGCCATGTACCCCCTTGAATAAGTTAAAATCAACAATCGTGATCAAATGGCGTGATCATGCGCTTTAGATAGTGTCATGTCACTTGCAAAAAGAAATAAAGATAAATAGTCCCACATGACAAAAATTCAGGTGATTTAACAAGTATATATTGTATGGGAGTATAATGGGTTTGTGAAAATCCCAAATGGATGCTTAACCCACAAATTACTCACACACCCACACACACGCACACACGCGCACACGTGCACACGCACATACGCTCACTCAGGTGGCCATGTTGTGTACACACGACGACATGTGGTGACGCTTTGCCACATCAGCATGTGATATTAAAAAAAAATTCTTTACTTTCTACAAATTGAAAATAAGTTTAAATAAATTCCAAAAATTCTAAAAAATCCCTAAAATTTAGAAAATTCTTAAATTTCAAATTATAACTCCAAATTAATCCAAATTTGTTATTTGGATCAGAAATTAAATTATCTATCATTTTAAAAAGTCAAATATTAAAATAACAAGAAAAAAAATTTTATTTTTTAAAATGCACTCATTCCTCTTAGAAAATAAAACTAGAAAATTACATGAGTGTATATAAAAAATATTTTCTCTTATTATTTAATGATGAAAAAAAATTATGATCTCAAATATAGATGGGAATAAAACTAGATTAGTTGAATTAGCATAATTATCCCTAAAATGATACATTTTTATCATGACTTAAAATTACATGAATGGATAGATATACATTCAAAATATGATAACACGCATACAAATCGAATATTATGCCTTAATTTGAAGTGATAATCATGTAAATTCATGTATAAATTGCATGTTATCAATAATTTTTATGAAAAAATTGATTCCAATCCTTGCATAAACCCCATCTTGATGCCTGTCATTGAGAGGGGGGGGGTAATGCTAGACTCAATTCAATTGGATTTCTTCCTTGATTTTGTCTCCATGGCAAGAATGAGGATGAATAAATTTTTTACTTGTCACTCAACCTCCTTTCCTTTTCCTTCTAGTCGCTTGATACTACTAGAGAGCCAAAAATGTGAGGAGAGAGAAAATTTTGGGTTTTATGGGTTCTCTTAGACTTTGAGTGCTTATAGGGGTGAAATTTTAATTTCCTTAAAATCATAAATTTTTTTGCTCAATTCATCGATGAGAGCATTGATGAATAGAGGATGAAAAGTGATGGATATTATGTGGCCTATAAGCCAATCACACTTTCATCAATCTTGTTTATGTTCATTGAAATGAAATTTATTCATTGTCATTCTTGTGTGATGTTTGCAATGAAGTCCATGAGCATGTGCAATGACTAAGTGAATTATGATGAGATCATAATATAGTGATCGCTAGTCTTTAAACATATGTTCTAAACATTCCTATTCGTGGGATATTCGAGAAGGACATCGATAACATGTTATTTAATGCATTAATATCATGCATTTTACATGCTTATTTGGACTAAATCACCTTATTTATGCATGTTATCATCATATGAAATGATTAATTCTGGCTTTACATCAAAATTCTTATTTTTCCAGATTTTCTGGTATTTTTTGGTAATTTTTCGACTTCAGAATCATAGAGAAATAAATATTTAAAGTTGGAATATATTTTTGGATTTATTTAAAGGTATTTATAATTTTTATAATGATTGAATTAAGCCTTTTGCAGATTTAATCAGATCGCGACACGTGTCACAATGTGAGTCATTCAAAGTCCCAAAATTAAAACATGTGCGAATCATTGGACGTCGGCTCAATGATTGGGCATGCTTCATTTAATTTCCCTAATTTAATCGAGACACGTCAGTTGAGGAGGGCGGCGTCCAATGAAAAAAAGGAGGGATTTTCTCCCGCCTAATAAGACAAAACTATGGCATTTATTTCTCTCTTTTTTAGGAACGGCGGTCGAGCTATGTGGACCAACAAAAAAAAGCAGGGATTTTCTCCTGCCTAATAAGACAAAACTATGGCATTTATTTCTCTCTTTTTCAGGAACGGCGGTCGAGCTACGTGGACCAATAAAGAGAAAGGAAGAAAGCCCTCCCCGCCTAATAAGACAAAAAAATGGCAGAGGCTCTTTGCGACGCATTAAATGCGCTGCAATTTAAACCAATAGGAATCATTGAAAAGATGTCAAATTTGAAGCACGGGAATATTTACGCGATCATTGGAGCACTGATTTCCGTGCCCGCCACGCTGACGAAGATGCTACGTGTCAGGTCATGATTGCAGGAATCTCTTCACGCGGATCGCTGATGGTGATGCGACGTGTCAGACCATGATTGAAGGAATCATTTCACGCGGATCGGAGCGGTAGTTATCCTCGTTCATGGAAATCAAGGCGCAGAAATTAATGCCATCATCAATCCGTGCCAAGTCAAAGTATGAGAGAGAATTAAATCAACAGCTCAGATTTCTCCAACTTCCAGATGCGATATCTGGCGATCCAGAAGGCGGATGAAGCCGAAATTTTGGGGGCAACTTCCTCCCTCTCCCCTCTTTCCATCCATGCCTTCTAAGCTATAATTAGGGCTCGGGAAGACCTTGTTTTTTATCTTCTAATTAGCCTCCTTTTGGAGGTTGGCCATTGGGATCAAGGCTGCTAGGGATCAACTATCTTGGTATGTTTAATTATCGTTTGTTCTTCTCATGTTCTTGTGTGTTCGCCTGGTATCTAGGATTGTGTGACGTGACGAACCGAGTGCATCTAGATACCCGAATTGCTTCTTCGTATCCTCTTTTGTGATCGCTTGTTCCATGGCAAGAGTGTTTCGTGTCAAAAGGCCAAGGGAGCACTGGTGGATCAGGTTTTATCTTCTTATCGTGTTTAGAATTAATCACCATCGGTTGCATCGATCTTGAGAAACTTAGAGGGCCTTGTCACTAAGATCCCGCTCAAGGCTACGGCGAGGGTCTTAGCCCCGTGAGGACTGAGGATAGGGGGCAAGGTTGATACTATGCGAGTTCTAGTTTCTTATTCAGCTCATTATTCTACAGTGATAGACGCCAAGCTTGGGCGGTAATTCAAGCTCCGGTAGAATAATGATGACTGCGTCACGATTAGACGGATTAACCGACACTTAGGGTTTATGTGTTAATCTTAGGACATTTCCTTCCTCTTATATCAATATATTAATCAAACCAACTATAAAAATATCATCTTTAATTTTGCAAATTAGTTCATAGTGTTCTTCATTTTTATAGAGTTTTCAGTCTGAAAAGTTGCTGATTTTGAAAATAGGATATCTCTTTGATTATAATTCCAAATCACTTGATTTTGGTTTCATTGGATTCCTCTTTTCATCAGCTTTCCGTGGACAGCAAATTCATTAAATTCCTAGTTCATTTGACCCCTCCAATTTGACATTTGACCAAGCAATGTTCATCTTTCATCGGAAATCAAACATTGACTTTCGGGGTCAATTACTTTTGATTTACAAATCAGAATTTGATAATTTGGTCTTGTTAGATTCCTCTGGTTCTTAGCTTTCCAATGACATATAAATTTTAAGATTTGGATTTCATTTGACCGGTCAATTTGATGATTTCCTCCGAGGTGTTCATTTCGGGGACTTTCTGATATTTGATTTTCAATAATTCATAGTAAATCAATTTTTTATCTAAAAATTACGAATTATATATCAAAAAGTTTCATTTTCTCTCTACTTTCCAAATATATAACTTTCGTAATCCTCTGACGATGTTTGATTCTCTGATTTGATAATACACTTATTGTTGGTCAGAGTCAATCCTTTGACTTTGACTTTTGACTTTTCTCTGTCAAACCCGAGATTGAAATTCTTAAAACTTCTTATTTAGCTTATTTATATCATTTCCACTTAATAATTCTTATTTTTACTTCTTTAAAACCCTTTTTAAACCTAAGTTTGACCAAGTCAACTCTGCGATTAAAGTCAACCTTGCTCTCTGTGGATCGACCCGATACTAACACAATACTTAGTTATTATATCTTATCTTTGTGAGTTTGGTTTTATAGATTTTTTTTGACCATCGTCTTTGTGATTTAACGAAACACGAAAACGATCCGTCAGACATTGAATTATCAGGAAAGAATAGCAGTATGTGATCCATCTCATATGATGAGTATGGCCGATCCTATAGCCATCGGTGTGAAGACACTAAGGATAGATAGTGTGTGCTCTTTGGAGAAAGAGTTCACTGAATTGATCCGTATGAATCCCTGAATGGTAATATACCTAATTATCAATCAGGTTGATTCATTTCACTGTTGTATACGTGGTCCTTTGACCTGAGACATCAAAGACATCTTGTGGATGGATGATCGTGTTTTGACTATTACTTACGACCCCCTATCCACAAGATCTCCAAAACGTCATAGATTGGATACGACATGAAGTCCGCGAATGTGATTGAGTGGTCAAGATGGGATCATCCACCCTCGGTATATGAGGAGATTGACTCAAGGAATGAGATGCAGTTAAATCCTTGGCCAAGGTAGTGGAAATATTAGATAAGTTGTTCTCAATGATTTCCTACTCGTATCAGTACTAAATTGAGTGACGGATTAGGGTTTGACAATTAACCATACCCTAAGTCATTCATGAGTCTCGTGTGGATGAAAGATTATACGTACACGGTAACCAATGACGACAGGGTTCCATGAAAGAGTTCTAATATACTCCATATCTCCTAGAGCACGTGGTGTAGCTTGGCACCCACCGCGCTAACGACTCAACCTGTCGATTGGGTTAAATCAATCCTTATTCAATTAATCTATATGTTGATATATTTAATTGATAAGAAGGACCAATAAGTATTATTGGGTTGATAGAGTCATTAACTGGCAAGATATATGGACCTAGAGGGTCACACACATAAGGTCAATGGACGTCGGTGGATATAGACATAATAATAAGGGTTTTTGTGAAAAGTTCACATTCCCAAAGTCTATAAATAGAGAGAGAACGACCATAATAGAGGTGCCCATGCAAGCCTAGTGGAACTTCTCCTCCCTCTTCTCTTCCTCTTGTGGTGACGAGTGTTCAAGAGGAGGTCCGATCGTCTGGAGACTGTGTGGATACCACTAGAGGCCGGATGCTTGAACGGTTGAAGAACTCTTTCAAATGATCCAAGTAAGTATGAATTTTATTCTATACTAGATGATAGGATCACCTAGAATGGATGATGAGATCATCTATGCTTGGTGCTTCAACGATGTTGAATGTTTTGATTCAACACCTTCCGCTGCAATAATTATTTTGGACAAAGACTTGGAGAGCTTTTCGAGCCTCAGATCCCAGCAAAAAGAAAAACCTACCCGTGTAATTTCAACTCAAAACTCCTAGATCATGAGATATTATGATTTGAGTAAGGGGAAATCATGACCATCAATTTTTCTTATTGGATGCATCAGAGTGCACCATGTGGCATGCTTTCGTTGGACTAAAAAAGAGCACCGATATTTTTTAAATTACGATTTTTTCAAAAGTTTATTCCAAAAATTGGAGATTTTTTTTGTAAAAATCTTGTCTAAGTGCACAAGGGTCTTTTGTCTTTAAAAATGCTCATTTCAAAGTCAGAAAAAATCCCTAAAAATTGTAAGAAAAATCCCTTAACTTAGAAATTTAATATCTCACAAAATAAAACTCCTCTTTCCACCAAATTTTTCCATTGGATCAATAATTTAATTCTTTATTTTTCCATAATTCCTACAACCATGAAAATATTTAAAGGGTTATTTAATGAAAATTAAGATTAGTCTGACCTCTTTAAAGATAAGGAGCTTGACCCAAAATTTGACTACCCTAATAATTGTGAACCATCCTAAAACACAGATGATGCATTTATCACTTGTAAATGTGATTGGCTACTTCTACTTGACAGTAGGGTTTACTTAGCACATAAATTTGGTAGCAAGTTGTTCTTCCTTCCCTCCTTGTTTTTCACATCCACGCTTTCTTACTTGTGTGCCTGTATTCTTGCATTCATATAACTTGTAGAAGTGAGAACTCAACCACTTGACTTAGAAGATGTCAAAAGGGAATAGTCCCATGGTATAAGAATAAAAAAGAATGACACATGAGAAGACATATTTAGGCTCATACCTAATTACCACTAAATAGATGTAAATTAATTATATGAGTGTAATGACATGAGGAATGAGAAAATATCATAAAAAATGATAACGCAAATCATATTAGAAAGAATTATTCCTTAAAATATGTTTATAATGATGGAAATGATCACATTTGTGACACATTATCTAAACCTAAGAACAACTCTACTAAGATTTGAGGCCTAATAAGCCTTTGAAATTTTCATCAAACCATGCATATATTAAGTAGTTGATGTCAAGCACTGTTCTTGTCATATCATGAAAAAGAAAGAATACATGTCAATGAAACTTAACCATCAATCATGGATTTTCTTCAAGATTGCTTTTCACCCTTTGAATTGTTAGTACTTGTGCATTGGGGTATGCCTAGATGATTAAAAAAACATGATTTTGGAAAATCTTTAGTGAGGCTATGGGCAAGTGGTAGTGAAAATTGAAGACAATTTTGTGTTTATCTCTATCATTTGATTAATTGAAGGGATTCATGTGTGGATCAAACCATCTTTTGAAAGCCTTCTATGCACCTCATCTATAATTTTTTGGGTTACTTTGTTGATTTTGTGCTTAAAGGAAGGAGAAGAATGCCTTAATCTTATTTTTAGATGGGTGGGAGAATATTAAAATTTCAAGAGCTATGTTACAAATACCCAAAAGGAGAGAGATTGTCCTTGTTATGAGAGCCTTGATACCCAAAATCCTTGAGTTTTAGGGAAAGCATTTGGGTTTATAGTGTCATATCTAAAGAGAAGTAGCAGCATTTTCTCATCTTCATTAGCTCCTTGGAGTTATTCTCTCGTGGTTGAAAGGGGTAGGTGTATTGAGTGTCATGATGGAGTAGTCAAAATAAGTGATGAAGCAATTCTATGCAGTGATTGAATACACGCGGATAAGCATAGAAAAGAATTCCAAAATCACCAATTTAAAGAAATAATCCCAAATTTATGAGTATAATGGTGACTAAGGGTCGAATCTACAAAAAATTAAGGTATTTTTGAGGTATTCTTTGAAATTTGATCAAATCGAACAATGAAATGAGGCGAGAAATTGGTGATTTTGATATATTTCGAAAGAAAACTCAAAGACAAATCCAAAGAATAAAAATTCACTCAATTTGGATCAAGATTCATGGATAAATCGTCGAGCAAATTAGATAGAAATTTTCAAACGAAAAAATAATGAAAAACCAAAATTAAAATTAAAATTGACTTAATCTACGATTTGAAATTGAAATCTAATGTTATAGGAAGAAAGATTGGGATAAAAACGGGATTTCTAACCCAAGATAACACTCGAATTGATCCAATTTCTTGCTAGATCAAAGGCTTTTCATTCCGTGTTTTGAAAAATGATCATTGGTATTCAAGAGTCGATTTCTCCCTATTCTCTCAAGGAAATCTCACTTTGAAACACTTCTTGGACGTGTAAATTGATCTAGAAGTGAAAGGTAGTAAGAGATTCAAGGATTTTTGAGTCTAGACAGTTCGATTACTCGCAAAACCCAAGAATGCTTTAAATCGTTGAAGAACATCTCAAATTATCAGACAAATTGGGCGTAACCATAGGATCTAGATCGCGTTTTCAATCTTTGATCAACGGCTCTGATGAAAGATAGAGATGAGAATCGTTACACTTAAATCACATCGATTGGATTGGAGATGAACAACCGAGATCTCGCCATGTTGCGCATGAAGGATAAACGCATAAAACGATTATTGACTGGTGTTGATCTGACGTTCCAGATGCGTTTCTTCAATTTTAATCTTAGCCGTGATAACTCCTCAGATGTAAGGTTGTGATTAAATCATTTTTAATGATTCATCGACAAACAAAAGTGTGCCATGTACCCCTTCACTTAACTGGCGATCGACAATTGCAATTGAATCGCATGATCGGATGCTCCATACGATGCCACGTCACTTGCGCACATAAAAACATAAAAATAGTCCCACTTGATGAATATCAAGGCGAATGGGTGCATATATAAGGTATCTTCATATAATGAGATAGCGAAAGTCTTGAAAAGGGTGCTATCTCATTATTTATACACACACACGCGCACACATGTGCACACATGCGTAGACACACACACTCACACATACGTGCACATGTACACGTGTGTGACACATGGCGTTCTCATATGTTGCCACGTGGCACTGCCATTTTCATCTGCACCACATCAGCTGCCACGTCAGCACTCAAATTAAATTCATAAAAAAATCATAAAAATTCTAGAAAAATCCCTAAAAATTATAAAATTCATAACCTTTAAAATACAACTCCAAATTAATCCTAAATTGTTTTGTTGGATAATAAATTAAATTATCTATCATTCTTAATAGTCAAATTTAATACAATTGAATAGATTTTTATTTAAAAAATACACTCATTTCTTTAGAATTTAAAGCTTAACAAAATAAATGAGTGTTATAAAAAGTATTTTCTCTTCTTATTTAACATTAAATCTTAATTATAGTATCAAATAAAGATGGGGATAATCTAATATTAAAAATATTTCTTTTAATTTATCATAATTAACCCTAAATTAATGCATTTTGAGGTTATAACTTATTTTTCATAGAATGATAGATAAACAATTTAAAAATATGATAACATGCATTAGAATGGAACGTTATATGCTTTAATTTGTATTAATAATCATATACTTATATGTATAATTTGAATGTTGTCAATAAGCATGTTAGGGATACTACTGAAATACTTCATGCACAAGGGTTCATGGTTTCACTAGTGAGGAGGTGATCCTAGAGAAGATTCTAAAGAAATTGCTCGAGGGTTAGCAATGGTTTGAGCCTAGGGATGCAGTAACCTATAATTTCATGCATTAATCTTATCTTTTTATGAAATTATTGAAAATATAGTCATATATGCATGGCATTATGATTTACAATGATTAAAATGATAATTCTTTTGTTAAAAGAATATTCTTGATTTTTCATAAATTAATAATATGTTATGAGAATTTAATGACATTGTATCATTAAGCCAATAATATTCTTTTATAGAAAATAAAATGTCTATTTATTTCATATTTGAAATGCCTTTATTGACATGGAAATATTTATAAGGGCATTTCACTATGAATTTTATTGAATAAATTCATTTCTATGAGGAAGTTGACATTTTTTATTTTTTGAACTTTTTTAGGAATTTTTAAACGTTTAAAATAATTAAGAAATGATTTTTAGATAACAAACTAGTTTATTAAATATAAATAAAAAGAATAAATAAGTAAATAAAGAAAGAGAAAAAAAGAAAGAGAGAGAGAGAGTAATCTCTCTCTTTCCCTCTCTCATTAACCTCTCTCTCGCGATAGAAAAAATTTCCTTCACTTTAGGAGAGGTGGGCCTTCCCCTTTGTGCCTTCTTCTTCACCTCTTTCGCTTCCTCTCGTTCACTCATGAGGGGGATAGATTTTTCTTCCCCTATCCTTCTTCTTTTCTTTTGCCTTCCTCTCTGCTAATTTATCTCTCTCTCAACCTCTTCTCATATTTTTCTTCCATTTTCCCCTTCCTCTTTTTCTCTCAAATGATGGATTTCCCTAATGCAAAAGCTTCCCTTCGGCCATCAACTTCCTCTTCTTCCCCATTCTACTGCGTCCACCTTCCACCACCATCCTCTCTCATCTTCTCATGCATCCCTCCATGCACATGAGAGGGGGGAATACTTCTCCCCTTCTCTTCCTCTCCTCCTTCCTTCTCTCCCTCATACTCTCTTGCATTTGCATGCATATTCTCATAAGGGGGAGGAGAAGATCCCATCCTCTTCCATTTCTCCTTTTCTCCCCCCGTTTTTATTCTCTTCTCCCTCTTCCTTTCTCTCTCATTTCTATCTCTATCCTTCACTTAGTGAGCATGCACGCGCAACCAGAAATATTGCACCTCCCTATCTTGCCTATGCATGTGCATGAATTCCACTAATGTGCCTCCCTTCTCTTTCTTATCATCCTCCATAAGCTCCCTCACTGTGAATCTATATCTCTATCACCATGCAACTCTTCACTCTCTCCACTCTCCCTCTCTTGAGTGCTCATAGAAATTTCTCATGCGTACCAGAATAACCTCCCAACTACCGCTCCACTTATTTCTCACTCTCAAGTGCGAGTTTCTCCTCTACTCATTTCCTTCTATCCTCTCTCTCTTACTCATGCATGCATGATTAAATGCAATTTAGATAAGAATTTACATGTTTATTAATGCAAATTAAGGCATAAAATATCCCTTTTCATGCATGTTATCATATTTTAAGTGTATACATACCATTTCATGTAATTTTAAGTTATGATCTAAACATGTACCATTTTAGAGATAATTCTACATAATTCAAATTAGTTTTATTCCCATCTATATTTGAGATCATAATTGGGTTTTCATGATTAAATAATAAGAAAAAATATTTTTATATACACTTATATATTTTTCTAGTTTTATTTTCTAAGAGAAATGAGTGTATTTTGGGAAAACATTATTATCATGTTATTTAGATAATTTGACTTTTTATAATTATAGATAATTTAATTTATGATCTAGAAAAACCAGTATGGATTAATTTGGAGGGGTATTTTGAAAGTTATGAACTCTCTAATTTTTAGGAATTTTAATAGAATTTTTAGGAATTTATTTAGACTTATTTTCAATTTTTAAAAATAAAAAGTGGTCATATATTGCGCGTTGATGTGGCAGCTAACATGGTAGGGCATCACCCAATGGCAACTTGTGTACATGCCACATCGCGGTATATCTATGTATATGTGCGTGCGCACGTGTGCGGGTGTGTGTGTGTCTGTGTAATTAGTGGGTTAAACATCCTTTTTAGGATATAAGCTAGGCCCATTAATACACATAACTTATATACTGCTTTTTCTGAGGAGGATATAAGGCTTTCCTGGAGACTCCGATTTCACATCGGACGAACGCGATTCCGACTCATTGTGGAGATGCGTGGATGTTTCAAGAGTTTCCGATCGCCATCAAACGGACCACGACATCGCAAGATCGGACGACTGGTGCACGATCGCACCTTGATCGCACCGCGACCGCAGCTCGATCGCACCGCGATCGTGGCGTGGTTGAACCGCGATCATGGCTCCTACGTGGTGAAATCGTGGCACACAATCTCCCCACTTTGGTGGGCCACGATTGTCATCAAATCGTGGTCACTAATCGGCTCTTGACCGGATCAAATGGCCACGATTTTCGGGTTAAAATTTCCTTTAAAAGCTGATGTATCCCCTTCTTGTTCTTCAACTTTTGATCGATTCATGAAGAAATTAAGCAAATTTCGAGGAAGGTCTTAAGTTCTCGTGATCCTCTGCTTCCAAGAGTGTAGAGACGCAGCCATTGAAACATGATAATCACCATTTAATCACTTGATTTCATCGAATTTTCCCCTTGAATTCCGAATGTCCAAGAGGAAGAATCCAAGCAAATTCGCTTCAATTCACGAGAATTGAAGCCCCATTCTTGTGGCAATCGGGTTAGTAGTGAGATTCGATCAATTATCAGGTGACAATTTGAGTTTTTATTAGGTTTAGATCTTTAATTTTTCAAATTAGTTCTTAGTGCTCTTCATTTTCCCCAAAAGTCTATCTAAAAAATCACTGATTTTGAAAATAGTATATCTCTATGATTAAAACTCCAAATCATTTGATTTTAGTTTCATTGGATTCCTCTTTTCATCAGCTTTCCGTGGATAGCAAATTCATCAAATTCTCAGTTTATTTGGCCCTCCAATTTGACGTTTCACCAAGGACTGTTCATCTTTCATCAAAAGTCAAACGTTGAGTTTCGGGGTCAATTACTTTCAATTTACAATTCAGAATTCGATCATTTTGGTCTTCTTAGATTCATCTGATTCTTAGCTTTCCATTGACATATCAATGCAAGATTTGGATTTCATTGGCCCGATCAATTTGAAGACTTCCTCTGAGCTGTTCATGTCATGGATTTTCTGATATTTGATTTTCAATAATTCATAATAAATCTGTTTCATATCCAAAAATTATGAATTTTATATCAATAAATTAAATTTTCTCTCTAGTTTCTAAATATATATTTTTTGTAATCTTCTGACACTTTTTAATTCTCTGATTTTATAGAATACCTACTATTGGTCAAAGGCAACGATTTGACTTTGACTTTTGACTTTTGTCTTTCAAACCCGAGAATTAAATTCTTAAATCTTCTTATTTAGTCTATTTATATCATTTCTACTCATCACATCTTATTTTTACTTTTTTAAAACACTTTTTAAACCTAAGTTTGACCAAGTCAACTCTACAATTAAAGTCAACCCTGCTCTTTGTGGATCGACCCGATACTTACACATTACTTGGTTTTATATCTTATCTTTGTGAGTTTGGTTTTATAAAAAAAAAATTTACCTACATTTTTGTGTTTTAATGACGCACGAAAACGCTTCGTCATGCAAAGAAATCTTGTAGACACTACCCATAATATCTTGTCTGAAACAACTGCACATAGATGTTCATATTGTGAGAAATATTGGACTCATCTTTGTACATACAAGCCCACTCGTCTGAAATTGCCATAGACAAAGAAATGAGCTACATAAGCTTACTAATAGGGGGAACGTCTATCTTGTGCATCCAAGCAATGTTGAATTGATCTTAAATGAGCCATGTCTCCAAAGTAGGATCCACGAGAGGTGGGAGGTTTTCGAAGAGGAAAGAGAGATGGTCATGAATCTCTAAAAAATGGTCTAATGTGGTAGACCATCTAATGTAGTTGGTCCATCAAGAATGGTGCATGAGAACTGAAAATGGTCGATGAATCTATTCGTCGTAGGATGCAAAAAGGTGATAATTAACTAGACAATAGGGCAAGATAAAATTTCCAATTGTATGACTTGGGCAAAAGAAATAACATGAAAGGAAGGTTTAGAAGGAATTTCTAACAAAGTATCCTCACTTGGTTTATTTGAATAGATAAAGGATGAGTGAGATGGAATACTGATTTAGTGTGGCATAAATAGTGTTAGTGAGAAATTTTTAGGGATTTTCTTGGAATATTTCTGAATTTAATTTAAATTTTCAATGAATTAGTTTTATTTTAAATGTTAAAAAAAGGGTTTAAAATGTGCATTCTAGCGTGGTGAGTTGACATGTCCATGCATACCTATGTGGCACCATGTGGCAATGTCTAGCGGTGCCAGGCGGTAAATGTGCATGTAACAACACGATTAGTATACAATTAGATTTAAGGTGCCCTTAGTGGGCCAAATTCATTAGTAATAGGGGTATTCGTTTTATATAGGAATAATTTAAGATATATTTCCATGTGGAACAATGTTATTTGCTTTTCGGTCATCTACTACATAAATCCAACTGTTGGGAAGGCTTTTGACCTTTGATCTTCATCAATGGCCCAACTAGAGCTAACGTGGTGAAATCTAGGTCATCCATCGGCCTTGAAATGTGAGATTGAGCGGATAGGAGCATTTTGATGACTTTAAAGGCTTGTCTTAAGGGTTTTTAAGGTGCTGACGTGGTAAAATCTCAGCCGTTGCAATCTTAAATGCCTAGACTGGACAACTGATGCTTAAAACGACACATTTAAAGCCATTTAAAGCCCAAAACCGTCTAAAAGGGGGTTCTCTCATGTATTTTTCTTGTGCTTGAACACGTGAGGCTTTATTATTGGCAAAAATATTTTTTCATTGAATTTACGATAGTTTTGCATTTCTTTGATGATTTTGTGGGAGATTTTGTGGAATTATCATGAGTTGCCCTTGAAATACATGAGGTGTTCGTGCTTGTCTTGAAGCAACGTTATCTACAACTTTTGATTTGGTGAAATATGATCATCTTCACGATGCTGTTTGAATAGTATTCGAAACCCTCAAATGTTAAAGGAGAATTAAGAGTTAGATTAGGAATAGGAATATGATTCTTAGCTTCTATTTGACGATTTTCTGCAATTCTCTCTCTTAAAATTGCGATGCTCTTTCTTTGATATCTCCTTCGTTTCAATTGCGTCATATCTTTTCTGTCTTAAATTTGATGCCCGATTTAATTTTTTTGAGTCATATCTTTTCCTTCTTTCTATTTATTTCATTATCTTTATTTTCTCATCTATTTTCATCCTCAAATTTGACTAAATACAACTAGATTTTCATCTCTCAGCATAATCCATCCAATTCCTTGTGGATTGGACCCATATTCACTACATTACTTGCTTTCAATCATCTTTAGAGTGGACTGGGTTTTATTTTTTATGCATACATGCATGATAAAATAAGTAAGGAAATGATTGCGCAAAAATTGTTCTCACCTCTCTCCCACTTTCTCATGTGTGAGCAGATAGAAGAAATTTCTTCCATCAACTCTGACATGCCTCCTCTCTCCTTCTTTGCTCCTCCCCGATCTCTTTCTCTCTCTTCTTCCTATTTCTTCCGTGCTCCATCTCATGTGTGATTGTCAAAAGATGAGAGAAGAGCGGCGAGAGGAGGGATAGTGAAAACATCTAATATTTTTAGTGTGACTCAAACGCAGTTTGACCAAAGATTTTTTACTCAAGCAATTTGACTGGAATGGTTTGAGGAGAGAGAAAGTGCACTAATGGCTATAAAATGCTTCATATTATAATCATGATATCCCTTGATATTTATTAAGTTATGGGATGAAATTTTATGAGCATGATCGTCATTTCAAGCTCTACCAATCTATAAGGGCTGATTTAAATGTTAAGGCAAAAAATAGGGTTTTCAATGCTTTATTTTGTGCTTCTAGCATTGGCTGGCCAAGAGGAAAGAAGACATTGATCGCTTATTCTTTATGTGTAGAACATAATTTCAAGTGAGTTTCTTCTATTTTATATTCATTCTTCTTATTAGATGTAAGATGCCAATTCAGAGAAGAACGCAGGGGCCCTTGAAAGTATGTTTTGACTAGAGAGTATTTCTAGAGTGTGTTTTCATCTCAATTCCTTAGATTAGAATCATTTTGCATCTATATTTTCCATTTTTTTGCATCTTTTCGTCAACATTTTTATATTTTTCGAACCCTGAATCACTTTTCCATTATCAAGTAAGGGTTTTAAATCTTCAAAAGTACTTGGAAGTGTTTGATTGGTCCATTTCACTTTTGCATATATCTTCTTATTGTCATCGATCATCTCAGTTTTCTTAATAAAAAAATACCAAAATATTTCTTGATTTTAATCTTTTAAATTTCCTCCTTGTGGATTCAAACTCAACTCATCACCATTCTAAATTTTAAAATAGAATTTTAAGATTTGAGTATAATTTTTACGCATAAACTTGAGCATTCAATGACAATAATTTTACACATATCAATGACCTTCACACCTAGAGGCCTGAGTTTGGGCCACATGGCATATCTCCATGGCTCCTAAAACATAACACTATTGATGATACTCCGTGAAGATCCTATGTAATAGAAAAAAACATGTGATTGTTTCATTCATCTACTCTATCATATGTCCCCACAATGCACGATGTGTTGGCACTACTACCCCATCAGCACTATCAAATGTAATAGTTATGTGAATCTGCTCACGTCTAATACCCTTCAGCTCATGATGTGTCTTTGGAGGGACAATCTTAAAATTTCTCTACAAGGCATTGGAGCTCCCATCCACTTGTCTATTTATTGAATTCTAAGGGTTATTGAAATTTTTTGGACACACATGAGGCATGCATAACTCCCTGCACTAGTGTGCATGAAGTAGTGGACTATACAAAAACCCCCTTGTCTATGCGGCCAAGGTGGCTTCACGACCAATGGGAGTAACATGGATTGTCAATTATTTTTTATAAGCACATATATTTTTTGGAAGATCACTGTTCAAGTCACACACAACTTCCTGCTCAAGAATAAGTCATGCTTTTGGAAGTAATCACAACATAAATTCTTAAAGTCTGAAACTTAAGCTAACATGAAATTTCAATCAAAGAACCTAGATTCATAATTATCAAATAAAAAATAATTAAACAAATCATAAAAATTGAACAAAATAAAAGGGAATGTAGATTTAAAAAGATAAAATTACAATAATTTAAACAAGTTAAACTGTTATGAAATTAATTATTTTTAAATTAAAAAAATTCAAAAAGATTAAAAAAATGTTAAAATGATAGATGTTATGTAAATTTAATTAAACAAATATCAAATTGAAAAAAAAATGCTTAAATTAAAAAAACTAAACCAAATTAATCAAATTGGTAAAAATATTAATGTTAAATAACTTAAATTAAACTTACATCAATTCAGTGAAGTCAAATTGGAGAACAACAAAAATTCAAAAGTATAGCCTAAGTAATAGAATCCTAGGACATTCTTGGTACTCTTTTGTTACAATGAAGTTAAAAAAACCTAGACAATCGATGAGAATTATGCAAGAGAACAAAAAACATCCTAAACACAAGATAACTGATGTTACTTGTATGATAAATTTTTTGATAATGCGATTAAAGATTATACTACTTATTCATAGAAACCAAGTGATAGAATCTAGATAAATTCTTGGAATGCTATTCTTGGGTGTTATCCTTGGGTTTGCGATAATTGATGAAAAGAAGATGAGGAACAAGAAATTCAAGATTCAATAAGAATGATGGGGTCAAAGTTCTTAAACTCATGGACTATGTCAGTGGAACTACCTTGTTGCAATTCTCAACAAAAACTACAAAAATATTGACCCAAATAACAAAAGTTTGAGGCAAAACTAATGGGAGAAGCATGTAAGAAAACCTCTACCATGGAATGCATGAGGATCCAAAAAGGACTAAAAAAGATAAACTGTAGAAAGTTTCAATGAGTTGGAGCCATGGAAGCATCTCAGCTCTTGACATCAACAATTAGCGACTGGGTGAATGGGATGTGTGGAACTATCGAAGACTCAAAATGGCAACTCATTGGCTGGCGATTTACGAGTGATTTTGCCATTTGCCAATTACTCAAAGTTCTGATTTAGCAAAGGTAGGGTAGCATGAAACATCGAACATTCAAGTGCCAAAGTCTTGAATTGGCAAATATTAGTGATTCAGGTAATTAGTTTATTACTTATTAGGTTGAGGAATTTAGTTTATTTACTTTAATGACTAGTATTTAGATTATCTAAAGTTATAACTTTATCTTTAATGATTTAGTAATTATTTAATTATTTTCACAATATCCGATATTCAGATATCGGATACTCTTTCAAATGTCCGATATTCACTTGGGGTATCGGATGTCAGAAGGCTGGCGATATCCACCTTTCGGATGACAGTAATGGCGTCCGATATCCGCCTGATATCGGCATCCAATGCGGTCGTCGGGACGGTCAAACCCTACATTGCACTATCCTCTCTCTTTCTCTCTCCCTTCCTCTATTTCTACATTTGGGGAGTTTCCAGAATCACGTCAATAATTGAGAGACAAAAAACGAGAGGGTCCACGGTCCATCGGCAGATCTTTTACTTTGAGCAGGATAGAATATTGACCACGTTTATTGCATGGCCACGTGAAGAGGAGACGCCTACTTCTGTCTAGTTGCCGGTTGGCATTTCCCTTAGAACACGCTAGACGAGCCGTCCAACAGACGCACAAGACAGACGATAAAGCAAAGACAGAGAGAGAAAGAAAAAGCGGAAAAAAGAAATATAAAGAGAGAAAAAAAACAGAAAATGGGTCGAAAATGACGAAAAGACCGACAGAGACAGAGTCGTAATACGAGAGGGATGTCTGAGGATGGAAAGAGAGTGCGGAAGTGAGAAAGAAAGAGATAGAGTAGAGAGAGATAGGTACATAGAAAGATAGAGAGAGAGGGAGAGAGAGAGAGAGAAGTTGCATTACGTGGGTAAACGTTGTTATGTCTGTTTCGTATAGTCAGCTGCCCCGCGGCTAGCCAGACATGTGTCCAAGTCAACGTCTTCCACTCGCTGAATCTTGTCGGTAGCTCACTAACAGCCAAGAGGGGTATCCTTCCGAATTCCAACACGATAGAAAACTTAAGAGAGAGAGAGAGAGAGACGTGTTTCGCTTTACTTCTCGTGGAATTAGTCAACTCACGTAAGGGAACCTTCAGCGGTTCTCTTGGTCAGCGTCTACTTGGCGGTGCAAAGCCTTAAGTCAACCCTCGAACTTTCGGCGGATGCTCGGCAACCAATGCTAGAGAGGGGGAGGTGTCGTAAAACTGTGGATAGGTGTGTGTAGGCCTACTGGGCGAGGAGAGAGAGAAAGAGGGAGAGAGGGAGGGGGGGGGGAGAGAGAGAGAGATGTCGTTACCTAAATATTGGAGTGGTTTTTTTATTGGTGACTCCTATTATGGAGAGTGACGGAGAAAAGGAGATGTGATAGAAAGAGAAGCTTAACCAAGATCGACGAAGGCACTAATGAGAAGAAACAGATAAGCAAGACACTGAGACCCAAACGGAAGCCCGTCCCCAGCGCGAGACAGAGAGAGAGAGACAGCGTGAGACGGAGAGCAATTCGCGTTCGAGAAGTCAAGAGGTCAAAGAGCAAGAAGCAGAACCAAGATCGACGAAGGCTGTCATGAGAAGAAACAAAGAAGCAAGATATAGCAATTCTTGTCCCGACAGAGAGAGAGAGAGAGATAGCAATTCTTGTTCAAAAAGTCAAGAGGTTCAAGAAGTCACGTCCAGTACGACTATCAGAGAGACACAAGCGAGATATCTGAATAGATTGATGCATAAATAGATGGGTGGCAAAAAAAGGAGAAATAAAAGAGACTTCTTATCCACTATTTTCCTGGTTTGAGCCCAACAGCCGGGAATTCGACTCGGAGAGATGGATCGAACTGGAGATCATGTCAACATCACTCCTAAAATAAGAGAGGAAGTCTCAAGAAGAGACAGACTCCTCACTCTCATTCTCTTTCCCTGGCTATGTCTGTATGTAAATCACTCTCTCTCTCTCTCTCTCTCTCTCATGCAAATCAGACAATGGAGGTTTCCTATACGGACACCGGCCTATCCCTAGCTCAACTTTCTTTGATGGCAGCCGTGGGCAGTGATTCTGATACACGAAGAGCATGGAGATAGGATAGAGAAACATGCTAATGAGAGCAAGAGAAGTGGCAGAAACTGGTAAACTCTCATTTACCCTGCCCGAAAAAGTGGAGTTGCACCGTCATGAAATGACCAAGCAAAAGCCCTAACTTTATGTCCACCCTCAATTCTCTCTCTATAATGAGCAAGGAACTCCAGCAGGATGAGAGAGAAAGATTACGCTTTCTGTAATTATTGGTTAAGCTTCTCTTTCTGTTCCCCTTTTAATCCTTCGTCACAATGCTCCATGCGAGATTCCTAACTTTCTGTCTCTACCCTCAGTTCATCCACTTGAAAAAGAATGTGGGATAGACAAGAAGAAGACGGAACTACAGAAAACGGGGCCTTGTTCCTTCATGTACACTCCCATTGGTCAGTAAATAATATCATCTTCTTCACTATCTAGCAAGAGCTCTAGAAATCACAAGGAAACAACACGTACCGGATGAAGAAGAGCCAGAGAGAGAAAGCGAATTCCCTACCCCTTTCTCGAGTACTCATGAGGAACCAAGTCTTGAAGCAGCCCGTAATCTCTAGCAGAGATATCGTCGGAGTATGATTGCCCTAATCCATAAACACCGTCGCCGGAGATGCTGTCCAATAGAGGCGGCTGCTCCGCCACTCCGCCGCCGTGAAAGAAGGCACCTTCTGAAGACTGCAACATCTGTTGACCATGAGAGGCTCTGAAGGACAAAGATGGCATTTCAGCGAGAGGAGAGAGAGATGGCGAGGAATGAAAGCTCTGGTTTTGCCATGTCAAGCTTCCTCCTCCGCGAGGCCCAACAGGGCAAGCGTGAGTGTGCTGCCCTTCGTAAGTCGTCACCACCACCGCTGGATCTGCCGATGATCTTTCCACTCTCTTCTTCACTCCGCACATGGAGCTGGTGCAACGGTAGTAGCTCCTGCACAAATATCAGGGCCTTAGAGACAATGGGAAAAAATAAAAATATGGAGATGAATACCTCGGATAAGGGCTGTTCTTGACGGCTTTCTGGCCATATTTGCGCCATCTGTAGCCGTCTTCAAGGTGATCGACTTCGCTTTTGGTGACGAAAGCAAACCTCGGCTCTCTTTGCCGCTTCTGCCCCGCCTTCTTTCCCCCTCCCTTTACAATCGATCTGCAAAAGATCGTAAACCTACGAAGTAAGAACGGATCGTCGCACTCAAATAAATATGAAGACGATGACGATGATGATGATGATGATGTTGATGTTGATGATTGGTGAGACAAAGAAGTAAACAGGTAATCAGAAAAAGTACCCAGATGAAGAACAATAACAAGAAAAAGAAGTACCCGGATGCCTAACTAGTAGAGGAAGTTCTCAGACGAAGAGGAACATGAAGAAGAACGACGATGAAGACGATGGCGTATCCAGATGAGGAAGAAGAAATACCATGACGAATAATAAGTAGAAGCTCCCAGAAGAAGATATCCGAGTGGAAGAAAAATGATGACGACGTACCCGGATGAATGATAAAAAGACGAAGATGTTCAAGAAGAAGTTCCCAGACGAAGAGGAAGAGGAAGAGGAAGAAAAAAGGGTGCCTAAATGAATAGCAGAAGAAGTATCAAGACGAAGAAGAAAGCAAGTATCCTGAAGATTTAGATGATGATGACTAGGATGACGATGACGATGAAGATGAAAAGCAAGATTAACTGCGGGATCAAAATCAAAGTTAAAAATTTGGCAGCACGGACTTTTGTTTGGGAATCGACATGGGTTTCTGATCAAACTCGTTGTTTTCCTCGGATTTGGCGTGATCACCATCGTGTAAAGCGTCCGTGGATGATGAAGACACAGAACACGAGTTCGGAGTCGCCGGAGGATTTTCTCTCTCCTGCAGAATAGCCGGCGGCAGAGATCTCTCCGGCAGAGACGATGAGTAAGGAAGTGGCAACTCGAAGACGGAGGAAGAGAAATCATGCTGCCCCAGAAGCTCTAGAAAGCTGGAGAGAGAAGGTGGGTTCTTCAGATCCTCCTTTCCCGGCACTTCGAACACCACTCTCGCTTCCTCCATACCCCCTTTCCTTCCTTGCTCCGGCTTCGCCATCTTCACCTCATTTCTTTATTCTTCTCTCTCTAGCGTAGATCTGAGCTGCGTGTCCACGAAGAAGAAAACGAAAACTGGTGTGAGGGTCCGAGGGAGGTGAATGTTCAGAGAGATAGAGAGAACCCGTGTGGAATAGAGAGAGAAAGGACGCGGTATGGGAGGTGGTCAGCGAGTACGGACGACCGGTGCAATCGTTCGACGAATGCTTTCATACGAAGAGGCGAGTTTCTGCGGCTACGAGTTTGACGGGGTATGAGCTATGTGAACATAGAAGACGCCACGTGGCCAATTTTGCGGCGCGCACGTGACGCCTAAGGAACGGCGCATTTTTTAATTGAATAAAGGACGAGACTACCCTCAGAAGCATGTTAACCGTAGGATGAGAAATGGACGGTAGAGATTCGCTGGAACGTGGATTGGCGGCGCGTCCTATAATGTTGCAAGTTAAGGTAGGGTTCGAGATTTTCAAGGTTGCCCAATGGGAGAGCAGATTGGGTGCGGATTAACGAGTTCCGAAGGAACAACTGGTCTTGTCGGGAAAATAAAGAAAGAAAGTTTTTTTTTTTCCGGATGGATGACGTAATGCGGTCAAATTCTTCTTTTTTGACCGACTTAACGATCGGAACAAAAAGGCAGTCAAAGAGGGAGACCGCACACCTACGGCTCACCCCTCTCTCTCTCTCTCTCTCTCTCTCTCTCTCTCTAAATCTGATCTCTTCTCTCGTGCTCACTAACAGACTGTTTTCTCTGCCTCTTTTTCTTCATTTCTATGCATCTTTCGTATCTCTCTCTCTCATTCTGATCCTCTATCATTCTGCCACCTCATTATCTACTTCCCTGAAACACAGTCTCTCTCATCTCCTCGAGTTTTTTTTCTCTCTTTGTCCTCCTCTCAGCCTTTACTATCTCTAGCGAAGTAGCTCTTCTTTTCGGAGTCTCTTCACCTATTTGTCACAACCTGTAGTCGTATCAAGGTTTTCTTCTTAGACATTCTGCGGCCTCTATTACTCTCAGCCGTAGGTCGTAGACATTCTGCTCTCTCTCTCTACATTCCAGCGGCGAGACTCCCATACGGCAATCATATCGGCAGATTTACCTGTCCGCTCATAATCATTTCTCTCACATCCTTTTTCGAAAAAACGTTGTAGAACTCTAAATCCTCTGCACCATCTATTATCTAAGAACATTATCCGTCCCAAGATCTAAAATTCGATAATTATGCTCAATTCAAACAAAAATGTTTACCTTTGATGTTATGGTTGATCGTTTTCTGGAAATAATAAATTTCATTTGAACTTTATTTAATAATTAAATAATAAATAATGTAATATAGTATTATTCGAGGTGACACTCTTCTGAAAATTTAAGAGTGGGAAGAGAAAAAGATGAAGAACACTATTTTTAAAAGACTATATTTCGTGGCAACTATTAGTGCTTTGAATTGATTATCCAATGGCCATTTTGACCGCCCACAGAGTCGAGTCATTGTCCACTTAATGCCACGTGGATATCTATCGGTTCTTTGCTGCTGACTGCAGTAAGTCAACTAGAAAACGCGTTTTTTTTCCACGGACAAAGGGTGCGCAAGAGGAGGGTCAGGTAACCCACTGGTCAACGCGTCCGACGTGGAAGATTCTGGTGAGTTTGGACCTAGGAAATGCCCATTCCTGATTCCTGGCCGTGTTCAATGGAGAAGCAACGTGGGCAAGTGGATGTCCCACGCAACCATTCGTTCTCCCATCAATCAGGGCACCGGTCAACTTTTGACTTCACGCGCGCGCGAGAGAGAGAGGTTCATGGGAAAAGGGTGAATAGGTTGGGAGAGGATCTTCCAGCTTACGTCATGAGGAGAACCATAGAGAGAGATAAGAATAATTCAGCGGAGAGATGGCGATGAGCACTTAAGAGGAATAGTTCACTGAGTTATTAAACATATCCATGAAGTGAATTGGGCGATTCCACGGAGAGAGAGAGAGAGAGGACGAATCAGATGACAAAGAAAAGAAGAAAAAGAAGAAAACGAAGAATGGGAGGGAGAAGATGATAATAAAAATCTGATATATATGTTTTTACCGTCTCAACGTCCAAATCCTGGTCCCGTGCCCCTTGCACGCCATTAAGAGAGAAAGAGAGAGGAGGACAAGCATTGAATAAACTTTACCATGTGGAGGTAAGAACTCTGATACAATATCCCTTTAAAACTTTAGAGCGGTATCCCTTTACCACGTGGCGCGCTTTTGGTCAGAACTGAATAATTGAATCCTTGATTAGTAGAATTTTGCCGGGTACAGAAGGGGAAAGCTTAGAGAAATGGAAAAAAGTGCTCGTATGGATGTCGATAGTGAGATAAGGGCAGAGAGAGAAAGAGAGAGAGACAGAGGGATAGAGAGTAGATCTCAAACATGAGCGAAAATAAGCTAACTACCAGGCGCCAGCCGGAGAGTGCTGAGGAGAGAGAAAATCAAGGGAAGAAAAAGAGAGAGAAACGGGATCTATGTCACTCCTGGCAAGAACTCATAAAGTGGGCCCCATTATCTCCTATTAAAGAAGAATTAGAAGAAGTCAAAGTCGTACAAGTTGCAGGTGGAAGAAGACGAAAATCACATTGGAGAGGGTAGATCGAGAGAGGAGGGGGCAAAATCTGCCTCGAGGGTCGTATCAGTGTCTCGGGGGGGCTTCTGGTTCGTGGTCTGAACATGGTTCCCGCACGCGTGCGCGCAGTACAGAGAGAGAAAGAGAGAGAGACCAGTGGGAGACAAGGACATAGATGTAATGTGGGACATACTGGTGATTCTGTGACATCACCTTCCTTGGTCTCGTTCCAGGACATGAACCCAGCGAGACATTTATTCCATTAAGAGATTTACAGATGATAGAGAGAGAGAGAGTGTGTGTGCGTGTGAGAGAGCGCGCGGCGGGAGAGAGAGAGCGCTCAGAGCAGGCCGCAGGGGCTTGAAGTTATAGAAGACAGGGGTGATGAGCAGGCCTTTGTCCCGTTCCACGGAGATACACCGGGTCCACTCTATCTCTCAAGAGAGAGAAAGAGCGCGAGGGAATAGCTGCTATGGGCAATTGCCAACCCTATGACGTGGGTTCATTATCACCTCACGAAGGCGCACTGGGCTGGTTTACTCCAAGATAATCACCGAAAACTAATTGACTCCTGTCGGCGTTGTTTATATAAATTTAATTGACAATGGATATTTTTAAATTTAGGATTTTTCCAAAGAGAGGTGAGATTTTCCGCACATCTTGACCTCATTCTCACGAAGTCGAAAATGTGCGATTGTCGGAGGAGATCGAGATCTCAGGCAAAGTTCTTTGGAGTTTTCTTCTCATTTTATTTAATCCTAGATTCTTGATATCTGTGTTTTACCAAAACCAACTCGATACCCGTATATTCATTGAATTTGTCAGCGTCTGTGGAAGCAGAAATAAGATAGGGACGAGATGAGGTCAACACAGCTGGAGAACAGTGGAAAGGGAGCTACCCAAGAAGAACAAACGCCCTGTATCGCTCTTCAATTCATCTGCAGATAGACAAAAAAAATTAATTCACGGGGTAGAGAGAGATAGAGAGAGACGTCAAACCCAAGAAAACTTACATTCCCAAGAACAGAACCAGAAAAGGCTACGCAGATCTTCTTCACCTCCTCCTTCCCTTAGGACGTCTTGTTCATATCAGGACTCAAGTGGTCAGGTTTTGGTGAGTTCAGGGGCCTGCTGTCTGTACTCTCTCTGGAGCATATTCGGTGGTAAAAACTGCCAGTTATTTCGGTAGCACTGGACAAAGATCGTAGTTTTATCTTCTTTGCGTGTAGATTGGTAGATTTTCATTAGTGGAATTTCGTGTTGGGTTGGGAGGTCAGAGGGCAGGAACTGCAGGGCAGTAAAGACCGCTTGTCCCCCAAAAAGGCCAGATCTTCTCTGCCCAACTGAACTGCCTTGGGGAAGATGAAAAGCCGGGCAGCTTAGGGTTTTGGGCGTTTTCGTTTTTTCTCAATTTGCATACGCACAAGGGCAACAGGGTTGACCTTCCGTGTCTAGCCCTTCACCGTAGATGTAACAATCAATATTTCCAAGTATAGGCCGATTTATGATCACGAGTTGTCGCTGAAGTAGGGTTAGGGTTTTGGGTATTTGTCTTTCTTATTTCATAAGCCGGAGTGTTGCAGAAGGGGGAAAAGAGTTGACTTGGTTGGCTTCAGGAGTCTCAGACGAATCGTCAATTGAAGTCCAAGAACTTTAGAAATCTCACCCAAAATCTTCGAGGGGCAACAAAGATATTATGTAGAACAGGTTATTCAATCAATGGGGGTAACAGAGTTGACTTTGCATGTCAAACCCTGTGGTCTACCACAGGTCTTGCAGATAAGCCTTCAATTGAAGTCCAAGAATTTTAGAAATCTAACGAAATTGTATAAGAAATATAAATTTACAGCTGTCACCAGAATATTAAAGGAATGGCCTAAGAATGTAGCTGAGAAGAACATGCTACTGATGTTCCTTGTGTTCATCTTTTTTATTAATTGTATAAGTGGAAATTTGAAGGATCTCGTAGAAAACTACAGTATCTCTGATCATGATTAGTTCCCAAAGTATCTTTTTTGCCCATTACTTCTTTGGGACAGAGCACTCATATGATGTTTGACTTTCTCTCACTAAGTATTTGTAGTATTCTACCAATCTATCTATCCATCTTTCTATATCTATATAAATAAATATTCTTAAACATTTTGAAGTATCAGTTGTCTCTGACGATGCTTTTTTTTGTGAGTGGAGATAGACCATTTAGGTGCAGAATATGAAAGGGTTAAAATCAAATGCAAAGATAACACAACAAGGAGAATACAAGCCTCTACATATAGAGGAGATCATGACTAAGGAAGAGATATGCCTCGACTAGGACTAGGGCCCTCTCATGGCTGACCATACTCTAAAAGGCCTAGCAGCTTATTCTAACACTCCTCAAGGTGAAGCTTATACATGCTTAGCTTCTCGTAGAGAGTATCATTGGAGGTTGAGGAGATGAACTAGAAGGCAACAGTAGTGTTAGCAAAGCAAGAGCCATGCAAGCCACGACATAGACAAGGCATCCAAGCAGAGACACACAAAAACTAGTAGGTGGTGGCATGGGCACACATAGGCACTAGCAGGGGTCCCTGGAAGCACAAGCAAAGGCTCTTGAAAGCATTTTAGGGGCACACATAGGCATTGGCAACAGCAAACACTGGTTTCTAGAGGTACTAGTAGGGGCACACAGAGGTGCTAACATGGACACCTTGAGTCATTGATAGGGGCTATAACTAGAATAGCTGTAAGAGACCACACCGATGTCTAAGACACTAGGGGGATGTAGTCATCGAGGGGGGCAATTGGGGCATTAAGAAGCTGCCAACAGCAACACCCAAGAATGTAACTACAGAGAGTGGAGGTCTTATAGAAAAATGCATGGCCAAAGAGACATTATAGAGTCTTCCCTCTCTTCAACTATGATGGGCGGAGTAAAGCAATAACATGTTGTATGTTCTTGCATCATTTATTACTTCACAGTATTACATGATTTCACATTCTCACATCATCCAGTACTTCACAATACCACATGATTGCATGTTCTCGTGCAAGATTTTTCAATAAAAACCCCTAGATAATACACAAGGGATCATCAAATTTCCCACACATGGGAGCATAAAGGTGTTTTGAAAGCACTTAAAATTAGTGCACCCAAGGCTAAATGATGCACTAAAGGGCATTGATGTGGGCAACATGCAGGGTTTGATGATTGAAGTGACATGTGGACATTTGACAATCCAGCCACCCAAGAAGCAACCCTTCTAAGGCCTAACCCAAGAGGAAGGATGTAATATGGGTTTATATGTCTCATTAACTCTCCTTAGAACATTGTTGAACAAGGAGCTATGGCAAAGGACCATGAAGTTTAGTATAGATCTTGTGAGCACCAGTGTGATCTAGGCATGGACCACAAGGATGCACCAGCAAATGAAGGAAACTTGTAGAAAGATATTTATTATAGTGTGCCATATGATGCTTACCATAGACTTTTGGATCAATACCATCTAGATTATCCCAAGACTATGATGGTGATTTGAAAGCTCTTGGGAAAGCATGATGGGGTAGAGTTTGACGGCCATACTCAAAACTGTCATAGAATTTACGTGCCAAGCAAAGGTCAGTGTCGATACCTACTAATGTGTTACTTAAGCTATTTATCACCTCAATGCGATGTTGTCATTTCAAGTTGTTGTCATGATGATTGAAAATGTCTCTAGAAACAAGAGGTTGATTTTGTCATGGCATATAAAATTGCAAAGGGAAAAATAGGGAATTGAATGTGAAGTTAAGCATACCATACTCTGCTCAAATTTTGAACCTTATTGTCTGAGCAGTGACAAAGACTTTGCCATCCCTACAGCAGCACCACCCACAAAAGAGGAATGTGACGAGCATCTCATTGTTGTTGACTACGCTAGTGATCAGGATGCCAAAGAAGATGTTAATGTTGAAGTTGTGAAATATACATAGGGCCAACAATAACATGTCACGTAGTGCAAGAAAGTGGTAAATGTGAAGACATTTTTTTGTGTCATCCACAATGATAACCAACATTGTCTATAGTATGTTATATAACAACCTACTACACTGAAATTGTCAAGATCACTAGAAAACAACCCTACAACATGCTTGGAGCAGCCATTACGAAGTGGATCGTCCTGAACAAAGGGAAGGAAATGAAGATCTCAAAAAACAATAGCAGCTGTTGTAGAACTTTACCAAGATCCTTGGGCCATTATCCTTCTCCAATAAACATGTTTTTTAGTTGGAGGCCCTGAAAATCCGTGATGTGCTCATCTTTGTGTAGGTTTTGCAAACCTCCCTCGTTGTCTCCCTTCTTAGTTCAGTTGCTATCATAGTCTCATGGCCCATTATTTACGTGTTGGGTAGAACTCCATCCCCATATGTGGTTGAACATTTTGAAGGTTCAACACTTTTTATGGCCAAGAAGAAGTTGGGGACAGAGGATAAGCTATCAATAAATGATGAAATTTATTTTGAGATAGTTTTAGTATAATTAGAATCAAATTCATAAAATAGTATTTATTTTCGTGATTAGGATAGGGTTCAGTGATAACCATAAAATTATGGTAGTGGAAAACACATTCACGTATCAAAAATTATACTCACCTCGTCAAAATTGATCTTTGTGATAGAACAGTGGCAAGTTGAGGTTGAATCCTATGGGAGGAAGGTTAGAATATTGAAATCAACGTTTAGTTGTGTATTTTGATGGAGAAAATGGACAGTTTCTACGGAATAAGTGAGAAGACAAAGAGAGACACAAAGATTTGATCAAAATATTACAAACCTCCTTCCAAAGTTTGAAAATTATTTATCAAAGGTAAAAATTATGAATTAGGAATGAAAGATAAAATCTGGTCTTCAAGTAGAGAATTATAATCCTAGATCAAAAGAAAATATTTTTAATATATGGAATCATGATAAAGAACTCACTTTAGAAATTATCTCATTTCAATCATTTGTTAGAGAGGCTTTACATCTTGCTAGAGCTTACATCTAACATGAGTGTATTTTTTAGTTGAAAATTTATTCTCTTATTATTTCTTAAATTTAAATTTATAGAATGATAGATTATTAAATTTATGATCAAACAAAAAACATTTGGATTAAAAAGGGGTTGTAATTTGAAAGTTATGAACTTTATAAATTTTAGGGGGTTTTTCTATAATTTTTTTATTATTCTGGAATTTTTTTGATTTTCTATAATTTTTTTGAATTCATTTTAAATTTATTTTAATTAAAAAGATTAAAAAATAGATTTTTTAAGTGTGCTCTGACATGACAACTGACGTGGCACACACACTTGTGTGTGGTCACATGGCGGCATGTGTGTGTGCCACATGGCACGTGATTATCATGTATCATTAGGTGATTAAGTGTCTTAATGGGTTGAGCTAATCACATAATCCAATTTACTATTTATACACGAAAATTTTCTTGATTTCTTCAATGTGGGACTATATTAATTTTTATTCTCCTTTTTTTTATTTCTTCTTATTCCCCTCCTTTCTTTCATTTTCTCCTTTTTTTGAAAACAAGATTTTCTAAATACAAGAATTAAGACTTCAAGAGAATGTACACACAATGAAGCTAAATGTCAAGGGATATGTACATGTGAGGGGAATGTGAAGGAGATATGATAGATGTTTGGTGTCATTTGGGACTATGATTATCATGAGTGAAGCTGAAAAATGGGTGTAAACTAATTAAACTTGAAAGGTAAATATGGAATAAAAGAGATAAAAGGACAAATATTGGTGCATAAATAATTATAGCTCATTGTATTCACATTGCATTTACACATTCGGAGGACGGGAGTGTCTCATTCGTTGAGACGAGAGGGAGTCAAGCCTTCAGAGCGGGTAGACCAAGTGGAGCCTAAAGACGGGGTCTCACTTTACCGGTGGTCGGCGGTACTTGCGGAAGAGGCATGACGGGACGTGAAGGGACAAGGGATCCTGTGGAGATCAGCTTGAGGGAGTCAGGGCCTCCAGGAGCCGAGGAGGTCGAGGCCTAGAGAGTAGTGCCGTAAGGTCAGGTAAAGGTGAGTGTTAGGGTTGCCATTGGGGGAAAGCCTAAATCCTTGTATTGAACATTGTCCTTCACCCATTTGAAGGGTGAGATGATTAGGTTTCTTTTCGTGAGGACTGAGGCTCCAAGTCTACATTACTCGGGACTGGATTAAGGGACATTAGGTCCCCCAACCAGTATAATAATATTTGGTGCATCGAGAGGACGAGAAGAGAGTGCTTAACCAATGAATCTTAGTAAACAGAAAAGTAGAGATTAAAAATTAAAATTAATATATAAACCTTATTCACCCCCCCCCCCTAGGTAAAACCGCCACCCTAGGACTTTTAGTTATCATATTTTAGGTGTATATCTATCATTCTATGAAAATTTAGGATGTAATCTCAAAATGCATTCTTTTTAGAGATAATCATAAATAATTAAAAAGAGATATTTTAGACTAAAAATATTCTCATTTTATATTTGAGATCATAATTAGATTTTAATGTTAAATAACAAAGGAAAATAATTTTATATACACTCATTTTTTTTCTAGTTTTATTTCCTAAAAGAAATAAGTGTATTTTTCAAATAAACTTTATTCCCTTGTTATTTATTAAATTTGATTTTTTAGAATGATAAATTATTTAATTTCTAATCAAACAAAATAAATTTGGATTAATTTGGAGTTATATTTTCAATTTTATGAATTTTCTAATTTTTTGAGATTTTTTGGAATTTTTCAAAATTTATTTGGATTTATTTTTTTATTTAAAAAACTATTTTTTTTCTCGCATGCTGACGTGGTAGCTAATGCGGAGGATTAGATTACGTGTCGCCACGTGGCGACGTATGCATGCACTAGGTGGGGCACATGTGTGTGTGCATGCGTGTCATTAGTGGGTTAAGCATGAAATAATGGATATAAGGTAACCCACTAAGACCGCTCCACTTATACACACAATTTTTTGTCTCGATTTTTGCGATGTGGGACTATTTTTGTCTTCTTTTATGCACAACTGACGTGGCACATTATAGAGCATGCGATCGCATGAATCAATCGCGATTGTTAATTTTCACTTAAAGCAAGGGGTACATGGCACATAACTATTCGTCATCGTTTTAAAATAAAATCTCAGTCATTCATCTAAGGAGTTATAATGATTGAGATTAAAACGCACCCAGTGGACTCCCGTGGACACATGTACACATCCAGAGTGTCAGATAAAGATCAAACGGCGGCAGTTACGCAACGCTTCTCCTTCACACGGTGACATGGGAAAAATCTTAGCGCTTCATTCCTAATCCAATTGTCTTAAATTAATGGGATTGATTCATATTCATGGATTACATTTGAGCCGTTGATTGAAGATGAATAGACGGATCAAACGACTATGCCAAATTTCATCTAATTATGCCCCTATTCTTTGACAAAAAGAGCATTCTTGGATGTTTCGAGTAATCAAATTTTCTTAGACAAATAAATACTGAAATCTCTTGTTTTCTTCCTCTTCTATACTCATTTCCATGCTAACGGAGTGACTGAAATCAAGATTTCATCGAAAGAATAACAAGATTTCACCTCTTAAATGCTAAATATTTATTTTTAAAAATGGGGAATAGATTTTAATTTTTAAGCTTAGATTAGAGAATTTTTATAAATTTCATCAAATTCTCTCTTTCCATAGATTTTTCTACCTAGATTTTGCTCCTTGATTTCTCCACAACTAATGATCCAAATCGAGTGATTTTTTTATTCCCTGGATTTGTCTTGGAGTCTTCTTTTCAAATTTACTAAAATCTCTTATTTCTCACCTCAATTCGTTATCCGATTTGATCGAATTTGAAGAAGAGGTTGAAAATTCCCTATTTCTATGTCAATTCAACCTTTATTCTATATTATACTAATTGGATCTTGATTATAACTTTAAATTTGTGTTTG
This sequence comes from Lemna minuta, assembly GCA_024174645.1. Classification (NCBI taxonomy): domain Eukaryota; kingdom Viridiplantae; phylum Streptophyta; class Magnoliopsida; order Alismatales; family Araceae; genus Lemna; species Lemna minuta. Next base: position 20,460,978 of record CM044104.1, read on the forward strand.
ATAAATGTTTTGACATGCATTCGTGTGTTTTCAACCATTGCACGAAAATGTTTCGTCAATCCATGCTTGGTTTTTGTGTTTGTAAGGGAAACTTTGCATTTTTGCCTAACAAAAAAAATTTGTGCGCTCTTAGAAAATAAACATACATGAGTCAAAAAAATTTTAAACTCACTAATTCGAGGATGTAATCATGAATTGACTAGCATAAGAGTGAGTAAGGGTCAAATCCATGGAGAATTAGGATATTTTTTAAGATGTATTCAAAATTTAATCTAATAAAACAATGAATTGAGGTGAGAAATTAGGGAAATTTATATTTCTAGAAAGAATACTCCAAGACAAATCCGTTAAATCAAAAATCACTCAATTTGTATTTGTATTTAAGGAGTAATCAAGGAGCGAAATCAAGAGAGAAAATTTAATTGCAAAGAGAGATAAAATGAGTAAATTTCATAAAATTAAACTAATCTAAGCTTCAAATTTATAACATAATGTTATAGGACTAAACATTATGAGGAAAACATGTAATCTAACCCAAAATCGTGCTCAAAATGATCCAATTGATAGTTGGATCAAGGCTTTTCATTATGTGTTTCAAGAAACAAGAATTCATAGTTTAAGTCATGAATTTTTCCTATTCTCTCAATGAACTCTTGACTTGAAACACTTCTCAAATGCAGAAATGAGAGTAGAAGAGGAAGAAGCAAGAGATTAAAGGACTGCAATATCCAAAAGGTTTGATCAATCAAAACATCCAAGAATACATTTTCCATCGAAGAGAAAGAGTATAATTAGGCAAAAGTTGGGTGTAGCCATTCGATTTGGTGATTGATCTCCAATTAACAGTTCAAATGAAACGCTGGGAGTTGAATTGATGTCGTTAAGTTGAGTTTGTCAGATTTAAGATGGAGCATCTAGATTTTGACGTGTCATCGAGTGTGTACAAATCATCGTGAAATGTTCACAATTTGATCTTCCGTAGACGCCCACGATACTACCACACAAATGCCCATCAGGCACATTGAATCAATACCATTATAACTTCCATGATGGACAGCCAGGATTCACTCTATTTTATCACACAAATCATCGCCCAATCAAAGCACGCCGCATACCCCACCAAGAAAGTGAAAATCAACGATGGTGATTAAATCCGCGAATCAAACATCTCACATCTTGCCACATCTCTTGTAAATAAATTAAAACACAAATAGTCCCACATTAGGTAAATCAAGGTGAAATGTTAGATATATAAGGGCAATGCATATATGTTTTTAGCTCATTTCCTTATGAGGGTGCTTAACAACTAATTGTGTGCACTAAGAACCCGCACATGCGTGCACCACGTGGCATGCATGGACGTCGCCACGTGTCGACATGCAGGTAAACCACATCAGTTGACACATCAACGCAAGGAGATAAAACCATTTCCTATTATTTAAATTAAAATAAATTCAGAAAGGTTTATCTAAATCCAAAAAAACTATAAAAATTCCAAAAAATTCAAAAACAGCTCAAAAAAATTATACCTTTCAAAATACAACTCTATTTTAATCTAAATATTTGATCAGAAATTAAATAATATCCTTCTAAAAGGTGAAATTTAATGAATAACAAGAGAATAAATTTTTATCCCAAAAGATGCTCATGTTCTTTGAAAGATAAAACTTTAAAAATTGAATGAGTACATAAAAATATTTTCTCTCATTAATTTGTATTTAATTATAATCTCAAATTTTAAAATGAGAACAATCTACTATAAAATATCACTTTTAATTATGCATGATTATCCCTACAATAATGCATTTTGATATTATAACTTTAAATTACATAGAATGATAGATATGCACTCAAAGTATGATAACATGTATAAGAAGAGAATGTTTTATGCCTGAATTTGTATTAATAATCATGTAATTGTAGTTCTAAGTTTTAACCTCATAATGAATTATTTTAGGGATAATTATGCATATTTGAAAAATATATTTTAGAGTAGATTATTCCCATCATTATTAGATACTATAATTAAGTTTTAATTGCAAATAATAAGAGAAAATATATTTATATACACTCATTTATTTTCCTAGTTTTATTTTCTAAATAAATGAGTGTATTTTTTTAGATAAAAATTTATTCTCTCGTTATTTATTAAATTTGACTTTTTAGAATGATAGATAATTTAATTTTTTATCAAAAAAAATAAATTAGATTAAAAAGGAGTTGTATTCTGAAATTTATAAATCTTTTAATTTTTAGGGATTTTTCTAGAATTTTTTTGAATTTTTATGAATTTTTTTGGATTTACTTTTGAATTTATTTATATTTAAAAACATTAAAAATTTGGTTTCAATATATACCCGCTGACGTGGTAGATGACATGAAGAGCTTTACGCATCGACACATGACAACATACATGAGCGATACGTAGCACACGTGTGCGTCATTAGCGCAAGTCATAAGTGGTTAAGCACCCGTTTGGGGAATGAGCTAATCAAACAAGACCACACCCCTTTTATAGTTGTCATTTCGCGCTAATTTTTTTCTAAATGTGGACTTTTCATTTATTTGAGGAGTTATAACGGCTGAGATCGAATGCGCCCCATAGACTTCCGTGGACGTGTGACATCATTTCAAGCGTTAGATGAAGATCAAACGATAACCATTATGTGGCAATTCATCTTCCTACGATGATATGTCATGATTTGGATGCTCCATCGAGGATCCAACGGCCACAACTTAATGATGGCAATTCGTCTCCTAAAGATTATCACAACCATTGATCGAAGATTAAGAGACGATCAAACGGCCATGCCCAATTTCAACTCTATTTATACTCTTTTCATCGAAAAATGTATTATTAGTTAATTTTGAGCAATTGAACTATTTAGACATCTCAATCCTTGAGTCTCAGCTATTCGTTTGAGGAGTTATAACGATTGACATTCAATGCCCCCGATGGACTTCCGTGGACGCGTGACATCATTTCAAGTGTTTGATAAAGATTAAATAGTAACCATTACGTGGTAATTCATCTTCCCGCGATGACATGGCATGATCTGGACGCTCCATCGAGGATCCAGCATCCACGACTCAACAATGGCAATTCGTCTCCTAAAGATTTTTCACGGCCGTTGATCGAAGATAAAGGGACGATCAAATGGCCACACCCAATTTTCACTCTATTTATACTCTCTCTCTTCAACGAAAAATGTATTGTTAGACATTTCGAGCAATCAAACTATTTAACATCTCAATCCTTGAATCGCTTGCTTTCTTCTTCTTCTAGACTCATTTTCACCTCCAAGGAGTGTTTGAAAGTAAGATTTTGTTTAAAGAATCAAGAGAATTTGCCTCTTGAACACTAGATTTTTCTTTTTCGAAATGTGGAATGAAAAGCCTTGATCCGGCGATGAATTGGATCATGTTGAGTGCAGTTTAGGCTAGATTACATATTTTCTCCCTAATCATTCTTTCTATGATATTAGATTTCAATTTTGAATAATAGATTAGTTAAATTTTTTAAAAAATGACAATGTTCTCTCTCTTCACAATCGATTTCCCTATAGATTTTTCTCCTTAATTTCTCCACGAATACTCATCTAAATCGAGTGATTTTTTATTCGATATATTTTTCTTAGAGTTTTCTTTCTAAAATTTACTAAAACCTCGAATTTCTCACCTCAATTTCTCATTCGATTTGATCAAATTTGAAGAATACTTTAAAATTTTCATATTTATCCCTTGATTCAACTTTATTCACCATTATACTAATTGATTAAAATTTTGAACTGGTGAGTTTGGCAATTGTTTTGACACACATTCATGTATTTTCAACCACCGCACAAAAAATTTTTGTCACTAGTCCCTTAGCAATTTACGAAAGAATCTCCTTGAGAGGTCCTTCCATTTTTTAATCTTACAACTAAAGAGGTGAAGTATATGAATGTATGATTGCATTTCCTCATCGTATGGACCATAGTGATCTAGATTCCATTTCTAGGTTGACTTTATTATTGCATATTAGGGTACTGCTCATCGGCTAATACTCGATTCTTATCCTCAATTGTGATTGATGTGAGCATGTCTAGGTTTTGATGCTAAACTAATGAAAAGATCCTCACAATCTCATGAGTCAATGTAATTCCTTACCCTCTCAATAGGTACATCACTCCTTCACTCAAATGGAGGCTACTTAGTGCATTAGAACTTCCCTCAACTCGTCTTCCTCCTATCAAGAGTGCATTTTCAAAGAGATTTCCTATCTTTGGGATGCAACATGATGAGGTGGCCGAAAGAATAAAACGACAACTACAACTAAAGGAATATCATGGTTAAACACAAAAATATAAGTAAGCAAAGTGGATTTGAAATCAAAGTTGGTGCCACTTATGATAATTATGCTCTGAAATGATGTGGAAGATGATGGATGATAGGGATGGATGGAAGTTGAAGAGATGGGATAGAAGAAGAGAAGGCATTCTCTTAACTTATTCTCCTTCTTTCACTTTCTACTTATTCCTCTTTCTTTCTTTCTCTCCTTCCTTTTTCTTCTTCTCTCTATTTTTTTAAGGTCTTCTATGTACATGTATCAAGATTTCAAAAGATTTAACATTGAACGAGGATATGAAGGAGTCATTTGTTTTTAAAGAGTGTATGCAAAAATGTAAATGAATATGTACATGTGAGGGAATGTGAAAGAGATATGATGGATAAATGAGTCATTTGGAAGTGTGATTATCATGAGTGAAGCTAAAAATGGGAGTAAACTAATTAAACTGGAAAGGTAAAGATGGAACTAAATGCATACAGGGACAAATATAGGTGCATCAAGAATTATGGATCATTGCACTATTAAGGGAAAGTTTAGAAGCGAGGAATAGCCACACTAAGTAGGTTCGGCTGATGTAAGGTAGGGAATAGGAATTTTTTAAAAATTCTCTTAAAAATCTCTCAATTTCAATCCCATAGCACTTCAACCTTATGATTTCTCATTTTTCCCTGGTGTATATTAGATATCCAACCCCAAAGAAGTCAACGACTAAAAATAATCTCATAGTTTATCTAGATCTCTTGGCTTTACTACTTAAAAAATTTCCTCACTTCTACATCTTTAATCGATAGGATCTCAAGTGAAACGACTTTCTAAGCTGGGGTAGAGTGGTATAGGGTTGGGCGGTCCCGATCCGGTCCGGTTTTTGGCACACCATTTCGGTCCAAGTCTCGATCTCGGTCCACCTCGGTCACGGTCCGGTTCGGTCTTAACTTCGGTCTTTTCAGCATACTTGAAAAGAGATTCATTTCCCCATTTCCTTAATAAAAATAAATAAATATATCCTAAAAAATATAAGTAAGAAAGATAGGATTCCTTGGGGGCCAGAACCTCATTTCTTAAACCTTACTTTTCTGAAACCTGATTTTTTCAACTCTTACTTTTCCCTCCTGTCCTCTCGGAGGCCCCATCCCTCTTATCAACTCCATTTCTTCAACCTCACTTTTCCCTCCTCTTTTCTTCCTCTAGGGGCCCCATCCCTCTTCTTCCTTATCTCTCTTCTTCAACTTCAAATCGCTATTCTTTTTTCATCTACGAAATTGATCGAAACAAGGGTTTTTATAAAGAAAAACCCTTAAGAATTCAAGATGACTATAATTATCAGGATTAACAAATGATTTGTTGATCATTCAATGAAAAACAAGGCGAGGACCAGATTACCTAACAGCCTTCACGCTATTCTTGAGAACTTGATCTTCGAGTATGTTTCTCGCGCTAATAGGAACGCCTGAGACGCCACCAAGGTAAAATTTTAAAGGGAATAGATTTATGATCATCATTAACTGTGACAAGAATTAAAAAGGATAGAGTGACAAAAGAGAGAAATGAGATAGAGTGAGAAAAGAAAAGGAATAAGAGAGAATATTTTTTTAGAGAAAAAGGAATAAGAGAAGAAAATGAGATAGATTTTTTTAGAGAAAGAAGAGATGAGAAATAATGATTAATGGAGAATTAAGAGAGAAGAAAGATCTAGAGAAAGAAAGAAGTAACGGAGAAGAGAGAGAGTGAGAAATAAGAGAGAAGGAAGAAGAGAGAAAGAAAGAAGGAACGTGAAATTAGAAAGAAGGAAGAGATAGCGTGATAAGAAGAGATTGAAAAAAAGAGAGGAAGAAGAGATAGAATGAGAAGAGAAGGAAATAAGAAGAAAAAAAAAGATAAGACTGACTGAAATCCCGAATGAGACGATCACTCACTGTGGATTATCCACAGAAAGAGGAAAGATCCTGGCTTAAATGTCCTGTCGAGAAGAGAGAGAACAGCTGATCTAAAACATTTCTATCAGAATAATTGCATAGCTCGCGGTGGGGACAGAAGCATAGGGAGACACGAGAAACAATGGAAAAGTTTCGGTAAATCAGTAAATGTCTCCTCTCATGCAGTGGAAAGTCATTTTCTGATGTTGGAGATGCTGGAGATGTCAGATGGAAGAATGTTCGGGATGATATCTGGAGATGCCAGAAATGCTGGATGCGGATTTCGGATGCTGGACAGCTGCAGAGTGGAGATGCCATATGGAAGAATGTCGGAAGAGCCTGGAGATGCCGGCAGAGCGAAAGATGCCGGAAGAGCCTGAAGATGCCGGAAGAGTGAAATGGTGGAAGAGCCTGGAGATGCGGAAGAATGCCTGGAGATGCCGGAAGAGCCTAGAGATGCCAGAAGAGCCTGGAGATGCCGGAAGATGCTGGAAGATGCCTGGAGATGATGGAGATGCCGGAAGATGCCTGGAGATGCCTGGAGATGCCGGAAGAGCCCAAATGCTGCGACTAGGTAAGGTCGTAAGGGAATGAGATTTGGGAATTTTTGGAGTTACGGATTTACGGTCAACGGGTCAAAGTCGGATTTTGCCCTTCGGTCCAAGACCGAAGGCCTGAAGCAAACCGAACCGAATTTGGACCGAGACCGGTCCGGTCCATTTTCGGGGACCGACGGTCTCGGTTCGGTCCGGTCGACTGACCTTCGGTCGATCTTTGGACTTTCCTAGAGTAGTAAAAATTTGGAAAAAGGAATTTTAAAATATTTAGACATTTTAAAATTTTCAAAAAAATTAAAAAATATTTGACTTTTTCCAAGTCCTCACCCCTTAATTTTAACTCTTCATTGCCCTCAATAAAATCATCATGCTAGTGAAAAGATGGCAAGAATATCATGCATGGCATCAAAGAGATAACAAATGTGGTGAGAAGAAAGGGTAAGAAGAACTCATTCAAGCATTTTGATGCGAGTCCAAGTGATTTTTCTTGCTCGCGCCCCTCTACACAATATAGTCCTTGCTTTGACGGCGGCAAAAATAAGAACAAAAACACAAAGAATAAAGGAAAAAGTAAGTAAGGATAATCTTGGGGTGCCTCCTAAGAAGCGTTAAGTTTAAGATCTTTAGCCAGACGAAATGTAATGGAGCTCACAACGATCCATAGGGCAAGGATGATACTGATATCACATCCTCATGTGCCTCGAGAATATGCAAGTTCACCTTCTCTGCTTGTGTGGAGGGCTCTAATGTCAGGTAAGGCTTGGGACCATGTTCATTTACCTTGAATTTTTTGTCTGTTTGATGTCAAAAATTAGTGATCCATCCTCAAATAACTCCAGAACCCCATATGGACCGTCCTATTGTGGGCACAGCTTCCCTAGAAAGAGCTTAAGTGAGAATTATAGAGCCAAATCTTATCATTGACTTGAAAGGTCTTTCTTTTTATATGTCTATCATGAAAGGCCTTTCCTTCTCTTTGTAGATCTCCACATTCTCGTTCGCATCATGCTTTAGCTCCTATAACTCTTGAAGCTAGAGAAGTTTGTGTTTCCCTACCATGCCCATAGATAATTTGAGCTTCTTGATAGCCTAATATGCTCTATGCTCAAGCTCAACTAGAAGGTGACATGGTTTCCCAAAAATGAGCCAAAACAGAGACATCCCAATGGGTGTTTGATGAACTACATTTGGGGGTATTTTAACCGTTGATTTAAATCAATTTCATGTACCAATATTTATAATTTCTCACTTTATATAATGGTAAAGTAAGTTTCAAATCTTTAGGGAGCCTAGATAATGAGATTAGTGCTTTTAGGGAGTAGAGATACTATTATAGGGAAGAAACAATGGCAGAAGGGATTCTTAGAGAAATATGGAAAGATGAAGAAATGGAATATGGTATGAACAAAATTATAAAATATATATTTATATTATATGAGAAATAATGAGAAAAATATTGAGATGAAATTGATGGAATGGAAAGGTGAGAATGATGGAATGAATGATGATGGCAGAATTGTGAAAAACCAAGAAATTGGGTAATCAAGAAATCAAGTAAAGATGAGAGAATGTTTGAAGAAAAGAGAAAAAATATAAAATAGAAAAATGGAAATAGGTTTACACTATCCATGGAGGGGATTACAAGAAAAATCATATCCAAATCCTCACACAAACCCCGTTTTTATGTTAGTCTTTAGGCCAATTGATGCTTTACTCGTTACGATCTCGATCCTCTAGTTGATCTTGACTCCAAAACAAAATTGAACACCAAACAAGGCCAAGCTTGAGCCTAAACCTAAGCATCTCCTTTTCCTTCTGGTAGCCTAATGCTAAGAGAGAGACAAAAATAACAAAAAAGGAAGAAGAAGATTCATTTATATGTAAAGTTAAATGGTTCGTTTGAATTAATGGTAGATATTTAGTCTTTTTGGGTGCCACCAAATGAATGGTAGATATTAAATCTATATGTCACAACCATAACCACCTCCTAAGGAGCTAAGAGAGTCCCTCCTTAAGAGGTATGCCCCATAACTACCTTTTAAGGAGTGGGTTGACCACTCTCTAGGAGGTGGTAACCTTACCACTTTCCCTAAGCAGGTAGGCTTATCTCTCTCCTCCTATAAATATGGATCTTTCCTAAAAAATAGGAAAGATCTAAATTGATTAATAATAAATAAAAGGGAAGAAATTTAAACTCTTTAATTCTTCAAGAATGTCTTTGACCACCTTTGACATGTCAAGAATCACTTTGACTATCATTGACTTCAAAGCAAAATGGAGTATCTAGTCTTTTAAAAACGTGGAATGGGTTAACCATCCCCCAAGAAGGTGGTTGACTAACCTCCTAAAAAGGTGAAAAGGTTTGACCAACCTCCTAAAAAAGAGGAAAGGCTTGACCATCCTCCTAAAAAGATAAAAAGGTTTGACTGACCTCCTAAAAGGTGAAAAGGATTCGGTAACCTCCTAAAAGGTGGAAAGTATGACTGACCTCCTAAAAAGGTGGAAAGACTTGACCAACCTCCTAAAAAGGTAAAAAAGTATGACTAAACTCTTAAAAATTGGAAAGGCTTGACTATACTCCTAAAAGAGGTGGAAAAGTTTAACTAACCTCTTAAAAAGGTGGAAAATATTGACCAATCTCCTAAAAAGGTGTAGTACTCATTTTCTTCTTCTCCTTTTAGATAGTTTGCATACATGCTCCATTTAAACTTCACCTAAGTCCTTGGATCCATATAACTCATAAAAATGTAAGAGTTCAGCCATTTGACTTCCAAGAAGTCAAATAGGGTTAGTCTCATAATTTAATCAAAATGTAAGAAATGATGTATGAAAGGACTTGGTCATATTTTCACCACATTCAACCATATAGAAATAGATATTCTCATTTTTATAGTCTTTATCAACACTTAAACATGATAAATGATACATGAATGTGTCTTATATTTTAGAGTTATTTGTGTCTTGTAAGCCTTCCGATACACCCATAATGCATCAAAAAGCTTGTGTGCCCAATCCTTTTCATTTGGCCAAATTATCTTTGTCAGTATATTCTTGACTTCTCTATTGCCCACTTCTACTTGCCCATTCGCCTAAGGGTGATATGGTATGGTGACACGATGATGAACTACATACTTCTTCAATAATGCACGAAAGTATGTATTTTTGAAGTGTGAGCTTCTATCACTGACGATGGCCTTTGAACATCCATATTGGGATAAGATGTTCCTCGATATGAATATCTGCACCTAGATTCCTACCTCTTATATTGACTTAATCTCATTCTTAGTAAAAACTATTTTTGATCATATTCATTGCGATGGGCAAGGAGCCCTTATGGGTCTCATCTATCTTGGGATTCTGTTACAATAGCATCCTTGCAAGAAAATTCTCTCGCATTTCATGGGTGTATCTTCTCAAAGAAGACACTAATGATATGCCCTCTATTCATCAATTTCCTTAAGAGATCTCCACTCAATACTCAAAAACCCTTGATGAAGCATGATCGTGAGGTCCTTGAAAACACACGCCCATGTGTCAAAATCATTCCAACTCTCTAAAATTATGATTTAATTAGGAATTTATTAGAATAATGATGAATCCATGGAGAAATAGGGATATTTTTTGACATATCTTCAAATTCGATCAAATTGGACAATGAATTGAGGCAAGAAATTGGTGAAAATGATATTTTTTTACAAAGAAGGCTCAAAGATGAATCTAATGAATAAAAAATCATTCAATTTAGACTTGTATCCACAAAGAAATGAGAGAAAAATCAATCATGAAGAGAGAGAAAATATGAAATTATGTAAAATGAAACAAATCTATGTATCAAAATTAAAATCTCATGTTCTAGGACAAAATATTATGAAGGAAACAAGTAATCTAACCCATTATCATGCTCAAAATAATCCAATTAATCGCTAGATCAAGGCTTTTCATTCATCATTTCAAAAAAGAAAAAATTGAGAGTTCAAGCAACAAATTCTTTGTTCTCCCTCGATGAAATCTTGATTTCATGCACTCCTTAGACACCCAAATGAATCTAGAAGAGTATCAGAACAAGATATTTAAGGATTATGCTATAAAAATGTTTCATCGATCAAAAATCATTGAAGGCATATATCGTTCTTAGAGAGAGGGTATAAATAGAGCTAAGTTTTGGTGCGATCGTTCAATTGTCTCTTCATCTTAGATTATCGGTTGTGATTAATAGAGGGGAGGCAAGTCGGTATCTTTAAGTCATGGTTGTTGGACCTCCATCAGAGCGTCTAGTTTTTTTCCATGTGATTATAGGTACACGAAGCATTTTGAAATGCTCGTCGTTTGATCTTCATTAAACGCCCATGATGTCGCCACACATCCCTTGGAGGACATTTGGCATAATTAATCTCAGCCATTATAACTCCTCATATCGACGGCTGAGATTGCCCAATTCAAGTAAAACAAATTGCAATGTGTCATGTAGCCCTTCACTTAAGTGAAAATCAAGGCTTGCCAATAAATTATTTGACTCACTTTGATCCAATGCACCTGAGCTCGCCACATCACCTATATAAAATAAAATTAGTCTCACATTAAAAAAAGTAAGGAAATTCTTGTATATAAGTAATGGAGTGGACTATTTAATTCGCTAAGGCCCATTAAGGGCACTTAATCACTAATGACACACTAAACATGCACCACGCATGCAACACATGGCACATGCAGACGCACCCATGTAACAACACACAAGCACATATGTCATAACATGCATATTTAACTTAAATTCTTATCTTATTTAACTAATATTCATGCTTATTTTATGTAATTATGATGCATGTTATCATAATTTAATGAATTTTCTCCATTGGTATGCCATTTTACTAGAGTCCATATTTAGGCATTATTTAGGGTTAATTATGTGCCTTATTGATGTTTAATCTTTTGCAAGGTTAGATAAATAAAAATTAATCACTTTTCTTGATTTATTTTGACTTTAGTAGATGATTAAAGGAATTAATTTGAAGAAGAGAATGATGGGATGATATAAAATAGAATTCTTAAGGGATTATTTAAGTTTATTTTTAATTCACCCTATTTTCTTCTTTGAATTTATATTTTTAGGTGGCATGATATTAAAGATGAAGCAATTTGTGATCCAATGGACATAATTTGAGTCAAAAAGGAGTTATATAAATAAAGATATGAATTTTTTATTTTTTAGGCATTTTTTTGGATTTATTTCATTAAAAATAGCAAAAAGGGTTGATTTTATCGCACGGGACCCGCAGAGCTAACGTGGCACAAGGCAGACACGTGGCAGACCCATGGAAGGCCACGTGGACACCTACGTGGGCACCTACGTGGCACGAGGAAGGCTTCATGCTGGCAAGTGATGGGCCCACGGGTTAGTGGGCCCATGTAAGTAGATTGGGGCGTACTAGGCCCATACGAGCGACGCATCCCATAAGGGGGGTTCCACATTACATATGCAATACCTCCACTTATTTAATTTCGTGTATGACTAACCTATTTCTAAGATTGTGCAGTACAAGTGGCATCGCGTATCGCGTCGGATGCGATCAAATAATTGAGACACGTCGATCGCATGAACTAGAGTCCACCCAATCAATGATCAACACAGGTGGTTAATGTGAATCGTCGATTTCATTAATGAAATCGAATGGTTGCGATTAATCGCACATTCGGCTCATCCTGGGGGGACACGTGGACACATCAAGATGCTTCAATGAAGATCAGACGAGCGAAAAATCAGGGATCGTGGGATCATGGCCCACATTAATCGGGCGATCATGGCCGTCCATTCTTCTTCACCGAATTGGACAATCCGCGATTTTCGTGCGATTTTCCTATAAAAATCGATGTTCTTCCTCTTTGTAACTTACTTTGTTATTGAATCGTGAAAAAAAATTTGGAGCAAAATCTTAAGTTCTTCGTGATCCCCCTGTGTTCTAGACTCAATTGCGATCATATTGAGGCAAGATTGATCACAAATCATTGCAAGACTCGATCAGAATCTCCCCTTGAACTCCAAACGCACACCGAAGAAGAAATCGAGGAAATACTCTTCAATCAACGCGAATTGAAGCCAAATCTTCATGTCAATCAGTTTAGTAGTTTGATTTGATCGTTTCCCTTGCAATTTAATAGTTTAGATTAGGTTTAGATAGTTAATTTCATTTTAGATATCAAATTGCTCTTCATTATCGCCCAAATTGGATGCGGATTTTTGCTGATTTTGAAACACGGATTTCTCTATGATCTTAAGTCTTTGATTTTAGTGTTTAATTGGATTTTTTGTCTCATCAGCTTTCCGTGGATAGCTAAATTGTAAAATTTCATCATCATTTGATCTTTTAATTTGATATTTGACCATCGACTATTCATTTTCAATTCGAATTTGGGTGTCAACTTGCAGGGGCAATTAATCTTTAAATACAAGGAGAAATTTGACAATTTTGGCCTCTTTGGAATCCTCTGGTTTTTAGCTTTCTATTCATATATGAATTGCAAGATTTGGATATCATTTGGCTAGTCAATTTGATGATTTAAACTGAAATGTTTATTTCGGGATTTTTATGATCTTTGATTTTCAATAAATCATAATAAATCCAATTCTTCTTGAAAAATCACGAATTATATATCAAAATTTTTTATTTTCTCTCTAGTTTTGTAATATATAATTTATGTAATATTTTACGTTCTTTTTATTCTCTGATTTTATAGAAAGTCAACGGTTGGTCAAAGGCAATGCTTTGACCTTGAATTTTGACATTTCTTCATCAAATCAGTTTCTAAATTCTTAAAATATCTTATCTCATATATTTATATCATTCCCATTAATTATATTTCACTTTTATTTCTTAAAATCTCTATTTATAGCTAATTTTGACCAAGTCAACCCTTCGATCAAAGTCAACCATGCTCTCTATGGATCGACCCGATCTTTACACTATACTTGATTTCATATTCTTGCTATTGTGAGTTCAGAATTGTAAATTCTTTTTGACTAACATTTGTGTGTTTTCAACGACTGCATAAATCATCTCGTCAATATGCCAAATCATCAGCCATGTCAGCACACACATAAACACCAATATTTTATGTTTTTAAATAAAAAATCTAATAAAAAATCCCTTAAAATTTTTAGTAAAATTTCATTAGAACATTTATAGAAAATCCCTAAAAATTAGAAAATTCATAACTTTCAAATGACTTCTTTTTAATCCAAATTTTTTTGTTTGGTCAAAAATTTAACAATCTATCATTATGTGTTGTAATTTAAGAAATAACAAGAGAAAAAAAATTCACTTAAAAATACACTCTGCTTCTTTGAAAAATAAATCAAGAAAAATAGATGAATGTGAATAAAAATATTATATCTTATTATTTGTATTTAAAAATCAAGTAAAATCTCAAATATAAATGGGAATAATCTATCTTAGAAATTCATTTTTAATGTATACATGATTATCCCTTAAAATGATGCATTTTGCGATTTTTTTAGTAAATTGCATTCAATGATGAATATGCTCTCAAAGTATGATAACATGCATAAGAATGGAATATCTTATGCCTTCAATTACATTAATAATCATGCAATTGTGAGTATAATTTGCATGTTATCAGTCCTTAAAATTCTTCATGTTGATTATGCCCTTGGTTTTGTTCAAGTTGACTCACAAGATCTCTACATCTCCTATGGCATCCTCGATTAGACCACATGCCTTGAAGCCTCTCAACATAATGATATCAACGAGTGCAAAAATTGCCATTTCCTTGACATTACTTTCACTCTTCTATTGGAAATGGGTGTTCCCCACTATATCAAGTTAGACACGCCTCTTACCCCTCCTACCTTCTTAAGCACCTCCCCTCCTCAACTCTTAGCAGCAAAATTCTCTTCCATCACCTCCACCCCAACCATGATCTATTTGCCTTGCATCCTTGGGTGGTTATCTATTTGGCCTTTGTTCATGACCACACTTCTAATACATCCAAACTGGTATCATGCTCCATCAAAGTTGTGTTTGTGAGCTACTAGCGCACACAAAGAGGCTATCATGTCTATTTTTTCATATCAAAGCAAATAAGTTGTACCTATCGATGTCACCTTCTTTGAGTCCAACTACTATTTATCATCCTCCACTTCACCTACTCCCTCTCCAATCCCTTAACTATATTCATCCTCTATGAGTCCTTGTCCTTTAGTGGACCCTTATCCTCCTCTTTCTCCTCCTCCATTTCCATCTCCACCTACATCCCCTACTATGCTACTCACCTCTCCTTTCTAGGATGCTCCCTCTATATTAGAGTTTGTAGCCTCTACTACAATTGTCAATTTCCACTCCTATATATATAACCCCATTTTACGACTGCTTGACCTCATGCCCAAGTCTGAAGCCCATTACTTTGACCATTGAATAACCTTTGCTTACCTATGACTCTTTGTAAAAGTAAGCATGGTTTCACTCTTCACCCCATTTTTAAATGTGTGCACTATGATCCCTTGCATCCTATCTATCAAGTATGGCTCGATGTTGTCCCTATGGATATAGGTAGCATCATTCTAGGTAAGCCTTGGCTCTATGATAATGATGTTCGAATCCAAGGAAGAACTAATGAGTGCTCATTTATGTTTAAGAACTAGAGGATAACCTTGAAACCCTACATGAAGAATATTCACCCTAGTAAATTAGCTAAGGCCACAACACCTCTTACTTTTGTTAAGAAGACAGCTAACAAGAAAACTCACAACCAGGAAAGGCAGACAATGTATGCCTTAATCCCCAAGGAAATTTCTAGTGAGGATAACCCCGACTCCCTACATCCATCTTTAATCCCACTAATGACTGAATTTATGGATGTTATCCCTGAGGATTTACATCCTCTACTGCCCCCTAAAAGGGATATCGAACATGCTATTGACTTAATACCCAGTTCTAACTTGCCTAACTTACCATATTATAGGATGAGCCCAACCGAACAAGCGGAATTAAAAAAAAAAATAGACGAGCTTATGAATAAGGGACTTGTGAGAGAAAGCATGAGCCCATATGTAGTCCCTACGTTTAGAGTACCAAAGAAAGATGGTACATGGAGAATGTGTGTAGATAGTAGAGTTATAAATAAAATTACAGTAAAATACAGATTCCCTATCCCGAGATTAGATGATTTATTGGATATGTTATCTAGATCATCCATATTTTCAAAAATTGATTTAAGAAGTGGGTATCATCAAGTTAGGATTAGAGAAGGAGATGAATGGAAGGCCATTTTTAAAACCAAAGATGGATTATATGAATGGCTTGTCATGCCATGTGGCCTATCAAATGCACCAAGCACATTCATGAGACTCATGACACATACACTTAAAGATTTCATGGGTAAATTCTTAGTGGTATACTTTTACGATATCTTGGTGTATAGTAAGAATAATAAGGATCATTTAGAACATCTTAGGATGCTTTTTGAAAGACAAGAAAAATCACCTATTTGCTAACCGTAAGAAATATCAATTCCTTACTCATGACATTCAATTCCTAGGATTTATTGTATCATCCAAAGGCATTAAAGCTGATCCAATAAAAGTACAAGCTATCCTTGATTGGGAAAAACCTTCTAATATTCATGAGGTTAGAAGTTTCCATGGATTAGCTTCATTCTATAGAAGATTCATTCAGAATGTTTGCACTATAACAGCTCCAATCTCGAATTGTTTGAAGAAAGGGGATTTCAAATGGACTTCATCAGCTCAAGAAGCCTTAGATAAGATTAAAGAATTAATAACTCAAGCCCCTGTTTTAAGACTTCCTGATTTTTCCAAGATTTATGAGGTGGCTTTTGATGCATCTAACGTAGGTATAGGTGGTGTAGTTATTCAAGAAGGCCATAAAATTGCTTTCTATAGTGAGAAACTAGATAGTTCAAAGTCTAATTATTCAACCTATGATAAGGAAATTTATGCACTATTCCAAACACTAAAATATTGGAGGCATTATTTGATATGTATGGAATTTATTCTATTTTCTGATCATGACGCCCTCAAATGGCTTAGTTCCCAAAAGAAAGTCAATCCAAGACATGCTAAATGGATTGAATTTCTCCAATCATAAAACTTTCTTATAAGACATAAACCAGGAGAAGACAATAGAGTTGTGGATGCTCTCAGTAGGAAGAACCATCTCTTAAGAATTATATCTCCACAAATTATAGGATTAGATAAAATCAAAGAATTATATGTGATTTGAAAAGATTTTAAGGATATCTATAATAGTATATCTACCAGAAACCCTATTACTCTTAAGGATTTTCAGATTCATAATGGGTATTTATTTAAAGATAATCGCGTATGCATTCCTAGCACTTCCATTAGAGATTTCCTTGTTTGGGAGATCCACCAAGGAGGGTTAGCTGGTCATTTTGGCTGGGATAAGACCATTGCAGATGTAGAGTATAGATTCTTTTGGCCAAGAATAAAAAAAACATATTGCTAAAATTGTCTCTCAATGTAAAGTATGTATTAGGGGTAAACAAGTAAAGCAAAACACCGGTTTATACACTCCCCTTCCTATACCCACTAAACCTTGGGAAGAAATTAGTATGGACTTTATTCTAGGATTACCGAAGACCTTACAAAAATTTGACTCTATTTTTGTGGTAGTGGATAGATTTTCTAAAATGAGTCATTTTATCCCATGTTTTAAAATGTCCGATGCCTCCCATATTGCTAATCTCTTCTTTAAAGACATCGTGAGACTTCATGGTATTCCCACTTCTATTGTGTCTGATAGAGATGTCATATTTATGTCCTACTTTTGGAGAACATTATGGCATAAATTGAAGTTCTCCACTGCTTACCATCCTCAAACTGCTGGGCAGACTGAGGTGGTTAATAGAACTATTGGTAACTTATTAAGATGTTTAATTCAAGATTATCAATCTAATTGGGATGAACTTCTGCCTATAATCAAATTTTGCTTATAATTTCTCAACAAATAGATCCACTAAACTCAGTCAAAGTCACTAAAAGACCAATTGACTTGCATCCCATTGCTCATGAGAACCCCAAATCCTTTTCGGCTGAGTCATTCATTGAGAATGTTCATGCCATTCACGACATAGTTTCAAAACAACTTGCACTATCATATGAGGCATATAAGTTTTCTGCTGATTTGCATAAACGATTTAAAAACTTTTTTTAAACAAGGTGACTTAGTTATGATTAAACTTCATACACATCGACTTCCCAAACTATACTCCAAACTTCAACTCAAAAGTTATGGTCCTTTTAAAATTCTTTCTAAAATTAGTGATAATGAATATCTAGTGGATATTCCTAACGGTTGGGGCATATCTAATTCATTTAATATTTCAGATTTGGTAGACTTTCATGAGAATAACGATATTCCTAATGAGATGTTTTCATCTTCCACTTCTCTTGAAAGTGAAGATTTACAAAACTCACTATTTCCTCCTAATTTTGTGTCTAATATTGGACTTATAGATAAAATTATTGATCATCGAACTATTATCACTTATTCTAAAGAGGATGATTACGAATTCCTAGTACAATGGAAAGACAAACCAATAAGTGATGCTTCTTGGATTAATTCTCATGATCTATTAAATTATGCACCTCATTTGTACTCTGAATTTTTCTTAAATATGAAAGCCACTTCCTCGGAGATGAAGTCCTCCAATCCCGAGGGAATTAGAAATCGGATAGAGTAGGGAGATAGAACTCGTATTTGCTAGAGAAGGGAGAGGAGATGGAGTGCACAAAGAACACATAACATTTTCCAACTAAGGAAAATAATTTCATTCACAAAAACAATATCTGTGATTTGTCTTACAATTGTCCCTTTTATAGTTTGAAGAGAAGAGAGAAGTTAGAGTGAAGAGATGCGTCGAAGTAGTTACATCCGTTAATGATAGTTACAACATCTTTTCATGGATTGATTAGTGTGTCTTCAATGCTCCAATGTTGGCAAAAGAATGAGAGGTGGAATTACGTTGATCTTGTGATAATCTTGGAAGTTGTGGTGGTTAAATTGATGGTTACTTGATCAGTTGACAGATATCAGACCAAGTCTTCATATTCAAAAAAACTGTGGAGGGCTTGCTTCAAGTAGGAGGTAGTTATGGCTTAACTTCATGACTTCATCTCCTGATTGTAATTTCATTCATGCTGAGTTGTCATCATAAGTTCTTTGACTAGGCCTTGACTTCAATTTTATTCATGTATGGGCTTTTGACTTTATGTAGAACCCAAAGATATTCAATTCCACAAGTTACTGAAATGTAGATCTCACCTATACGTCTAATTAAAGGTGGTTGATCAAAGAATTAAAGGGAATATTAAAACAAAGATGGTTCATATTGTCTTTGAGATCATTTATTTACACAAAGGTACCTATGATATAGTGATTGGAGTTTGATTGATAAGGAACCTATATCAAGGCAAAAGGATGGTTTGACTTGGTCCAAATATGGAATTCTAAGTGTTCTAGGGATTAGGGTTTAACTTCATATTACCAAGTCAACATTAGATCAGAAATTAAGTGGAAAATGAGGGAACCTAAATCCCCTTGGGTCTACTCTCTCTTTTCTTTTCTTAGAGAGGTTTTATTCATTCATTTCATAAATGGATAATTTCTCAAATTTTTGAATGAGGAGAAGCATACTATTTTGATGTTCCTTGGAATTGGTTCTCTTCCTTAGATCATACCTAGGCTCACTTGGAACCCTTGTGACTTTGTGTTGAAATGATTCTCCATTACATCTTCTTCTTCATCATCTGTTATTTATGGCACCATCATGATCATATTATATCCTTCTAATCCATCATCATAGTTTATTATTATCCTTATTTATTACTATCTTGTTATAGCCGCTACAGCATCATCATTTTTTTCACATCCATTATCATTCTATTCCTTCTATTTTATATGATCTACAGCCTTACTCATTTAATATTCATCTACTCTATTTAACTTTCACTTTTTATAAAACTATCATGGACTAGTTTCATGATCATGGCTATCTAGAAGTTAAAATGAATAAATCTTAAACTTACCAAATAAAAATAGAAAAAGAATAAAATATTGTGAATTAAGAAATAATAATCCATATATGTGAATCTATCTTTTGCATTTTGATTACCATATATTGTGGTTGGACACTTAGTTGGGACTGTCTTGTTGAGAAATAGCTCATCACATTTCTCTTGCATAAGAATTTGCATTAGACTAAAAAGCCTTTTATCAGTTGGTATTAATTGTCCGCACTTACATTAAAAGATTAAGTAAATGTAGCTCTAGACACTACCAAATTAAATATTTAATACTAATACAATGTTTTGTCTTTGGATGGGGAGGACATAACTAATAAATTAATTCATTCCATCTTGCTATGGTCACCCATGTTCTAAGCTAACAAATCAAAATATTATAATTAAGGACTTCTCACAAAAATAATCAACCACATGTGAGACGAAAGAGGGATTTTCAGTGAAGGAGATAGATTGATAGCGAGGTGATTGTTTGATAAATATGAAATTTTGCCATTAATCTATTTACAGAATATATTATTTATATTCTATATGATACAAAAATAGGAAAGCACTAAGACAAAAGAGGGATTTTTATTTGGAGGATAAAGAAAGATAGCGAGGTTCATCTGTGTATATTTATGCTTCTAAAATATGATAAAAAAAAATAGGTCAATATGTGTCCATTTATTCACATAAAAAAAATTTAAATTTCTGAAATTTATTTATTAATATCTATAAGCATAAAAGGCAAATGATGTCATTAAAAATACACAATAATGTATTTCATACTTTGGAGGTAATATTATTCCAGAGCATATTAACATCCCGTTTATAGGAAGATTCTAGATTTAATTATTATTTAATTGAGAATATAAACGTTTTGTCCTCTCCAAAGGAGAATTCGGATATCCTTAAGCGGGGCCCACATTTTGTACCGCCACATGCCAACAGCTCACCGACACACGTGGCCAGCTGGGAAAAGTCGATCGTCTAATCGAGATCGTCCAATCGGTAGACCCATAGGGCCCACCGATTTGGACGAGAATCTGAAAAGTACACCCTGAATTAATAGGCCTACCGTGGGTGTCACTCCCACCACCGCAACACAAATGACCAAAACACCCTTCCCACGTGGACTCCACGTCATGAATCAGGAGAACAATTTTTCATGTTAGAAAGAAACAGAGAACAGAGCAACAACGATCAAGAATTGGGATCTTGCAGCGTGGAGAGAATTTCCGAGAGCGCGGTCATGGCGCGCACCTGCATCTGAAGAGCAGCGATGTAATCCGAAGCTTCCTCGAGGATTGATGGAAAGGAAACTCTCCTGCATCCGGGAACGAGTTTCCCTAGGGTTTTCAGCTTTCTCGCGATTGCCGGAGCGCTGGATTTTTTACTTCCGTTACCGAATTTCTCGCAGTTGATAATTCGTTGATTGGCGTAACGGAATTTCCTGCGGAGCTTGAGCGATCTGCACTTGGAGAGAATGGCGCGGCTCCAGCGAGTTCGTCCTCGGGCAGCGACGGCGAGCGCGCGGTCTGCCGCCTCGCGCACGACTGACGTGGCGGACCGTGGTTTTGGCGGGAAAGTCGTGCGGTTGACGTGACGGAGCGCCTGTAGGAGCTTTGAGGAGTAATTTTGCTGCTCCGAGGCCGATTTCCACCGTAAAAGCTTAGGACGGGGATCGGTTCTTCGCCGTTTCCGTCCCCGATTGGAGAGTTCGATCTTCGATGCCTCGGATTCCATCCGGAAAGTTAATTTGACGAGAGATCTCCGTCGATCTATTTGAGATTTCGACGAAAAGTTGATTGATCGGAGAGGACTAGAGAAGAGAAATATGAGCGAAGATCTGACCTTTTTGGTCCGCCCAGGATTTAGGACGGTTCGTCTCCACGCACGCAAGATGGGGAGGAGGAGGAGATGTTTTTTTGGGCGGGTGGGTGGTTGGTGAGAGAAGGGACGGGGAGGAGGGAGAGATGTGATTCTAATCTTATATTGAGTGTGAGAGCTAAATTTATGAAAGGTGTGGTGATAGTTGGTTCCCCTCTCTTTAACTATCTAACTGTCTAAAATAAATCCTTACATCCATCTATCGTACTCTATCTATCTCTCTCCCTTCATTTCTCTCTCAACATTTCAATCTATATATTTGGCTATCTATCTATCAAGCTATCCATCACTCCATCCATCCATCTATGGTTCTATCTATTTACTCTCTCTCTCTCTCTCTATCGCTCACCATACCTCTCTCGATAGCTGTCTCTATATCACTGTATCGTCATGTATCTCTCTCTCCCAGTGTATGCCTAGACTTCCCCAGGTCTCCATTATCTCGAATTTCCACTCTTCTCCTTTCCTCTCTCTAGAAGCTAGAGTCCCTATTCATCTGATTTTCTCTCGCATTCACTCCCCATCCTACGATGCTATCTCGCCCGATCTCACGCTCTCCTCTCTCTTGATTACCGAACGGGAATCTCTCGTGCCTGCCGCAGTGGCGTGTGAGATCGGGATCCACGTGGCCCAATAAACCGGATGCGGGTCCCACAGACCATCCCCCACAATTTAAAATAAAAATAGTGTGTTTGCGAAAATTCGGATATTCCAGAGGAAAGAGAAAAATTAGGAAAATAATAAAATATTAATTAATATTCCTTTATTTGGGTTTTCATCATCAGGTTGGGGAAGTGGCGCCATCATAACGCGTAAAGCAGACGGAAAAAAGTGGCAGTAAAAATATTCAGATAAAATATCAGCTATTAATATATCTAAGCGTTAAATAATAATAGAAAAAGAACCTTTATTTTTATTAAACGTCTCCACCTCAGTGAAATTGTAAGCACATCATTTTTGCAAGATTCTTGCGCAACATCTCAGGATTCCAGTAATCTAGTTAACAAGAAGTGGGCCCCAACTAGTGAAGTGCCAACCTGGTGCATCGTGATGCGAGATTGGATGGGCTACGGACGGCCCAGATCTGTCCCATTCCTCACGACTCACGAGGATTGAGGTGCTGACCGACAGACTTCTTCACGAGAGAACCTTATCCTATAACGATTCTCCAGTCTGGATTTTGGCACACGTGCGCTTAATAACCACCGCGTCCTTCAATTGCTCCACGTTGAAGAACCCTATAAGATTTAAATATAAGAAGTTCGGTATCACGTGAGGGTCATTGGTTTGTGGGCCTCTTTTTGTAAAATAGGAACGTATTCACAATTCCCTCTTTGCGGAGCCCGCTGTATTAATGGGTCACTGGCCCACTTGAAGCCCAGTCTATTGCCAATGGGAATATGGTATAACCGGAATTAGTCTATGGTTTCCTAGTCATAGAGTGCATTATTTTCAGTAAGTTGATTGGCCCAATTGATGGTCCAATCGATTGCTGAATGCTTGTGGGAAGACATGCAAAACAGGGATCAAGGACCCTAACTGATTGCTCCGTCAATCAAAGAGGAGCTTTGAAATGATTCATCCGCTATTAAAATCATTTTACATTATAACTTTAATAAGTTAACACAAGGGCTAATAAAAAGGCACAAACCTACAATCATGAGGATATGAAATTTTTATACAATCATCCTTGTTTTCCTTTTTATTTGAAATACGATGCTATGTTGGTATTCAAATATATGATGAAGACTATATCATGTCATATGTCAGTGAATTTGATTCAACAATTCAAATCTTAATCGTGCGACTGTTCATTGCTGCTCTTGTATCTGCATTGTTACATTTTGTCACAAGCTTCTCCCAAACTTGTGTTCGCTTAAAAAACATTTCAAATGGCCGATATCAGACCACAAAATAATTTAAAATAGCATTGCTTGTATGAGATTAGTTGATTAAGAATATTATATACTAGTGTAGATCAATGCCAAGCTCTACAATGGAGCCTTTCAAAATTTTGTGGTTCAGAACCATGGAATGAAAATATGATGGGAAAGTGTATTTTGTAATGTAGATGCGATGCCATTTTTTTTTCAAGCACCTCTAATGTTATTTTTAGAATAAAAATGAACATTGAGCCAATCTTTCTCTTGTAATATTACTTTACTTTGAGGAAAATTTCATAAGCACAAAGGAGTTTTTCTAAATTTTTTAAAATTATTTTGAATCTATTTTAATTAAAACATTAAAAAAATTCATTTTTTAAAGTGCGCATTGACATGGTTGATGATGTGGCATACAAGTGTGCATGTCGCCACTCAATATCGCTTGCATGTGCCACGTGGCACATGCATGGCACACACGTGGGGTGGGTTCAGCACGGCATTAGCGATTAAGCAGCCTTAATGTGCCAAAGTTAATTAAATAAGTCCATTATTTAATTTATATTCAACGATTTCCTTAAAATTTATTACGTGGGACTGTTCTTTTTATATACATGTAATGTGGCACGCTTAGAGGCGTTGGATCAGAGCATCATGTTGGATCTAATTGTAGCCCTTTATTTTCCCTTAAGTGAAGGGGGTATTGATGAATATTATGCAACCTATAAGCCAATCACACTTCCATGTATCTTGTTTATGTTCATTTAAATGAAGTTTTATTCATTGTCATTCCTATGTGATGTTTGCAAGGAAGTCCATGAGCATATGTAAGGACTAAGAGAATTATGATGAGATCATTATACAGTGATCACTAGTCTTTAAACATATGCTCTAAACATTCTTGTCTATGGGATATTCGAGAGGGACATCGAATTATCCGAAAAGAATAGAACGATCTGATCTTACTCATATGATGAGTATGGATAATCATGTAGCCATCGGTGTAGAGACACTAAGGATATATAGTGGCTGCTCTTTGGAAAAAGAGTTCATTGAATTGATCTGATGAATCCATGAATGGTAATTATACCTAACTGTTAATCAAGTTGATTCATGTCACGATTGTGTATGTGATCCTTTGACTGGAGACACCAAAGACATCTTGTGGATGGATGATAGTATTTTGATTATGACTTACAAATCCCTAGCCATGGGATATCTAAATTTTCTTATATTGGATACGACATGAAGTCCACGAAGATGATTGTGTGATCAAGATGGGATCATCTGCCCTCAGTATTCGAGGAGATTGACTCAATAAATATGATGATATGCAATCTTTAGCCAAGGTATTGGAAATATAGAAGAAGTAGTTCTCGATGATTTCTTACACGCATCAGTGTTAACTTGAGTGACCGATTAGGGTTTGATAGTTGACCATACCCTAATTCATTCATGAGTCTCATGAACATGAAGGATTATACATACATGGTAATCGATGAGGGAAAGGTTCCATAAGTAAGTTCTTATATACTCCATATGTCCTAGAGTCCATATTGTAGCTTGGCACCCAATAGGCTAGCAACTAAACCTATCGATTGGGTTAATTAGATCCTTGATTAATTAATCTATATGTTGATGTGGATAATTAATTAAGGTTGACCAATAAGGTGTTATTTGGTCTATAGAGTTATTAACTAGTGAGATATATAGACCTACAAGGTCACACATAAGGTCCATGGATGTTGATAGATATAGACATAATTATGAGGGTTTTTATGAAAAATCCACATACCAAATGTCTATAAATAGGAGGAGAACAATGAAAAATCAAGGTGCCCATGCAAGCCTTGTGAGAATTCTCTCCTTTCTTCTCTTTCTCTCTTGGTGAAGATCTTTGAAGAGGAGATCCAACCATCCGGAGACTGTGTGGATATCGCTAGAGACTAGACACTTGAATATCTTTAAGAACTCCTTCAAGGGAACCTTATAAGTATGTTTTTCTCATACATGCAAGATGACAAGATCATCTTTTATTGGTACCTCAATGTTTTAAACATCTGATTCAATGTATTCCCCTGCATTCGATATTTTAATCAAAATTTTCAAAGACTTATCAACCTCATAACCCATTAGGTATGTGGTGTGATATGATTTGCCCGCAATTTTTTGTATAAGAATCAAGAAATTGCAGTCGTTCATCTAAGGAGTTGTGACGGTCCTTTAAATAAACCCATAAGCTTCTCTAACACACGGCGCAATCAAAATGGTGCGATGAAGATTCGACGGAAGTGATTCAATGATGCTTTCTCTTCACACAACAACATGGCAAAATCTCAACACTTCATCGTGAAACCAAAAGCCATGACTTAAACACATCGATTTGACTTCCTAGAATTTCATCTAGACCGTTGATTTAAGATAAAGTATTGATCAAATGGTCATGCCTAATTTTTGTCTATTTATACTCTCTCTTTGGCGGTGTATGCATTCTTGGATTTTTTTTATTGATTGAACCTTTTGGATAGCTTAATCCTTGATTCTCTTAGTTTGATCTTCTTTTATACTCAATTGGCATCCAGGGAGTGCTTGACATCAAGATTTTGTCAATAGAAGAGGAAGAATTCAATACTTAAGCTCCAAATTTTTGTTTAGCAAAATGGAGAATGAAAATCCTTGATCTAACAGCTAATTGGATCATTTCGAGTATGATTTTGAGTTATATTATGTGTTTTCCTCTTAATCCTTCTTACTATCTCATTAAATTTTAATCTTGATTTGTGGATTAGACTAATTTTATGTAATTTTATCAATTCCTCTATCTTCCCTAAAGATTTTTTCTCTCCTTTTTTTCTCTTTGATTTCTATGTAGATTCAAGTCCAAATTAAGAGATTTTTTTATTATGTAAATTTATCTTTTATTGTCTTTCCAAAAATATAAATTTCTCTATTCTCACTGATAACATGGAATTTTAACATGCAATTATACGATTATTGATGCAAATTAAGGTATAAAACATTCCATTTTTTTGCATGTTATCATACTTTGAGTGCATATCTATCATTTTATGCAATTTTAAGTTAGTATCTCAAAATGCACTATTTTAGGGATAATTGTGTATTTTCAAGAATATATTTTAGAGTAGACTATTCCCTTCAATATTTAATATTATAATTAGGTTTGGGTTAATATCATAAAAAAGTCTGAACTTTATCAAATGTACCAGATATGAGTCCGAACTTTTTTTTTGTCAGATATGAGTCTTAACTTTTCAAAGTGTCCAGATATGAGTCCCGCTGCTGACGTGGACAATGCGGATAGTCCACGTGGGCAGCCGGCTAAGAGTGGAACGACGTGGGCAGCCACGTCGTTCCATCGACGTTTTGTCCACCTCTCTCTCTCTCTCTCTCTCTCACTCTCTCCGCCCTCCCTCCCTCCCCCCGCCTCTCTCTCGCCCGCCCTCCCTCCCCTTTCTCCCTCCCTCCCTCCCCCGCCTCACTCTCCCGCCCTCCCTCCCCCTCCCTCCCTCCCTCCCCCACCTCGTCTCGCCCGCCCCTCCCTCCCCCCTCCCCCGCCTGTCTCGCCCGCCTGTCTCACCCTCCCTCTCTCTCCCGCCCCGCCCTCCCCTCCCCTCCCTCCCCCGCCTCTCTCAACCGCCCTCCCTCCCCCTTCCTCCCCGCTCTCGTCTCACCCGCCCCTCCCTCCCCTCCCTCCCCCACTGTCTCGCCCGCCCTCCCTCCCCCGCCTCTCGCCTCGCCCCCCTCCCTCCCCTCCCTCCTCCCTCCCTCGCCCTCGTCCCGCCCGCCCTCCCTCCCCCGCCTCTCTCGCCCGCCCTCCCTCCCCCTCCCTCCCCCACCTGTCTCGCCCGCCCTCCCTCCCCCGCCTCACTCTCCCGCCCTCCCTCCCCTCCCCCGCCCTGTCTCGCCCGCCTGTCTCACCCTCCCTCTCTCTCCCGCCCGCCCCTCCCTCCCCTCCCTCCCCCGCCTGTCTTGCCCGCCCTCCCTCCCCTTCCTCCCCGCCCTGTCTCGCCCGCCCTCCCTCCCCCGCCTCACTCTCCGCCCTCCCTCCCCTCCCCCACCTGTCTCGCCCGCCTCGTCTCGCCCTCCCTCTCTCTCCCGCCCGCCCTCCCTCCCCTCCCTCTCTCTTCCATCCGTTGCCGGAGCACTCGCATCCATCATCCTTGTGAAGAGGCGCCCCGTCGGCGTGCTTTGGGGCCCCAGCACTGGTGCCGCGTCACCTCTCCGGCAGTAGTCACCTTCAAATTCTTGCAAGTCCTAATCAGCCCGGCTGATGCTTCCCGCAAGACTCGCCACGGTCTTCAAGTCCACGATTCTCCCCGAAAGCGCCCGCTAATCTTGCAAACTCCCCCGGACTCTCGGCAGAGGTGCCCACGTCGTAAACTAACCCGAGATAAGCCGTGTCGTAGAGCCCATGGAAGGTCACCCACGGGGGCTTCGACTCCGCACCTCCGCCGTCCCAGCTCCAGCCTCCGCCGCAGCTCCCCGAAGAAGACCGCCGCCGGGACCCCGTCTCTTCTTGACTTTTCGAAGTTCATCCCGTTTGTCTACAGCAGCGCCACCGAGGGTTCCCACCGCAGATCGGACGGCGACAAAAAGGTCAAAATCTTTAAAGTTGACTCGCCAATTTTCGCCGCCACCCGTCGTGGCGAAGACGGAGAAGCCCACTTGGAGAATCTTCGTGGGAGTCAACGTTGTGGTGGACGTCGCGGTAGCTGAGTTCGCGGGGGTGGCATGAGCAGGGCGTGAAGTGGAGGAAATCGGGAACTCAGTATCCAAAGACGGCGTAGCGAGCCGTGTCGAGAGCTCTCACGATTAGAGGCAACTCCTCCCACGAGATTGCTCGCCCAAACCTGTTGACTCGGAAGCCTCGCCATCTCTCTCCTTCTCTTTCTTGCTTTCTCAAGTCCTCTCTTCTCCGTTGCGCTCTTTCCGTGAGTCCGGGTAGCCTCCTCTTATAACTCGAAACGAACGCGCCTACTAGTTTTTCGTAGCTGGCGGGATATCCGCGACATTTGACTCTGCGGTTGCAGATGACGGATTAGCAGGGCGATT
Source organism: Lemna minuta (assembly GCA_024174645.1). Classification (NCBI taxonomy): domain Eukaryota; kingdom Viridiplantae; phylum Streptophyta; class Magnoliopsida; order Alismatales; family Araceae; genus Lemna; species Lemna minuta. Next base: position 20,489,678 of record CM044104.1, read on the forward strand.
TTCACGCTTACCGGCATCACGTCCCGTGTTAACCACTTCGCCAAAAGAATTCCATGAAAAAGGTTTTTTCTCTTTTTCCCTGGGATATAATCAAACATTCGAGAAAGACGTTCATCGGGCTTATTCCGTTGCGACGAGAATCGCGCCACCTCCAACCACATCCCATCTCTCTCTCTCTCTCTCTCTCAATCAATAAGGCAATCCACCTATTTGGATATCTCTCCTTCGTGGGTGCTCTCTTTTTCGGGAAATTCAGAAAATCTTTTACTCGAAATCTGAAGAGAAGTCATTAATTATTTAAAATATTTTATTTTCGCATTCCACACTGTCTTTCTTCGCTGAGTCCGTCTGTAAGACTCGAATGGCAGCACAGCATCGGTTTTCAAAGCGAGCGCACTTTTTTTTTTTCTGAAACTCGTTACTGGTTCACTACATTTTCGCTCTCGTCCCTAGACTCCTCCGGGCTCTTCCTCGTCCCGCCAACGTAATTGCCCAGTAACGGTTCTAGAGCCTCCGAAGGTCGCTGAATTCTAGAAGAACCATGAATCTTCTTTTGCTACTCTACAAGAACCATCAAGGAAGGAGTAGGCGGAAGGGAGGGAAGTCGGGGCGAGTGATCTAAGAGTCTCCCAAGAAGGATTTCGGTGGGGAGCTGACTCGCAGTAGGGAGGGAGGGAGGGAGGGAGGGCGGGCGGAGAGGCGGAGGGTGAGACGCAGGGCGAGACAGCAGGGAGGGGAGGGAGGGCGGAGAGTGAGGCGGGGAGGGAGGGCAGGCAGCATGTGGGGAGGGAGGGGAGGGAGAGCGGGCGAGAGAGGCGGGGAGGGAGGGCGAGCGAGACAGGTGGGGAGGGAGGGAGGGAGGGCGAGAGAGCGGGGAGGGAGGGCAAAGCGAGACGAGCGGGGAGGGAGGGGAGGGAGGGCGGGCGAGACAGCGGGGGAGGAAGGGGAGGGAGGGCGGGCGAGAGAGGCGGGGAGGGAGGGGAGGGAGGGCGGGCGGGAGAGAGAGGAGGGTGAGACAGCAGCGAGACAGCGGGGGAGGGGAGGGAGGGCGGGAGAGTGAGGCGGGGGAGGGAGGGCGGGCGAGAGGTGGGGGGAGGGAGGGGAGGGAGGGCGGGCGAGAGGCGGGAGGGAGGGCGGCGAGACAGAGCGGGGGAGGGAGGGGAGGGAGGGCGAGACAGGCGGGGGAGGAAGGGGAGGGAGGGCGGGCGAGAGAGGCGGGGAGGAGGGAGGGAGGGGCGGGCGGGAGAGAGAGGGAGGGTGAGAGCAGAGCGGGCGAGACAGAGGGGGGAGGGGAGGGAGGGCGGGCGAGAGAGGCGGGGGAGGGAGGGGAGGGAGGGCGGGCGGGAGAGAGAGGGAGGGTGAGACGAGCGGGCGAGACAGGGCGGGGGAGGGGAGGGAGGGCGGGCGAGAGAGACGGGGAGGGAGGGGGAGGGAGGGCGGGGCGAGAGAGAGGGAGGGTGAGACAGCGGGCGAGACAGGCGGGGAGGGGAGGGAGGGCGGGAGAGTGAGGCTGGGGAGGGAGGGCGGGCGAGACGAGGTGGGGGAGGGAGGGAGGGAGGGGAGGGAGGGCGGGAGAGTGAGGCGCGGGAGGGAGGGAGGGAGGGAGAAAGGGGAGGGAGGGCGGGCGAGAGAGGCGGGGGAGGGAGGGAGGGGAGGGAGGGAGGGCGGGAGAGAGAGAGAGAGAGAGAGAGAGAGAGAGAGAGAGGTGGACAAAACGTCGATGGAACGACGTGGCTGCCCACGTCGTTCCACTCTTAGCCGGCTGCCCACGTGGACTATCGCATTGTCCACGTCAGCAGCGGGACTCATATCTGGACACTTTGAAAAGTTCGGACTCATATCTGACAAAAAAAAAGTTCAGACTCAGATCTGGTACATTTGATAAAGTTCAGACTTTTTTATGATATTAACCCATTAGGTTAGGGTTTGCCCGTTTTTGCACGTTGTCGGTTGCCGTTGCCGGCAACGTTGTCGAAACGGCAATCGACAACGTATGGCAACCAAGCAGCTCAGAGAAGCAACGGCAATCGTGCGGTTGCCGTTGCGTTGTCGGTTGTCGGAGGGAGTTGCCGTTGTCGGAAATCCGACAACGGCAACGATTCCGTTTTTCCCGACAATTGTCGGAAAAACGCTTGAAACGGAATTGCCGTTTAAAAAGCGGATTGCCGTTAATGTTGATTTTTCCTATCTTATAACTTATAAGTTATAAGTTAATATATTTCTTACTAATATATTTCTTATAAGTTAATATATTTCTTACTAATTAGTTTTTATAAGAGTAACAATCTAAATATTTGCTAATAACTATCATTAAGCATAACAATAAGAAAATAATATCAATAACCATTAAAGAAACCATTAAGTACCATTAAAGACTATCATTAAGCGCACCCATTATGGGTGCCATTAAGGGTACAATTAAGTAGCATTATGAATACCATTTAGATAATCAATAAGAACCATTAAGGACCATTAAGAGTACCATTTAGATAATCGATAAGAGCAATTGAAGGGTACCATTTAGATGATCAATAAGAACCATTGAGGGTACCATTAAGTACCATTTAGATGATCAATAAGAACCATTAAGTACCATCGAGGGTACCATTTAGATTATCAATAAGAACCATTGAGGGTACCATTAAGTACCATTTAGATGATCAATAAGAACCATTAAGTACCATTGAGGGTACCATTTAGATGATCAATAAGAACCATTGAGGGTACCATTAAGTACCATTTAGATGATCAATAAGAACCATTAAGTACCATCGAGGGTACCATTTAGATGATCAATAAGAACCATTGAGGGTACCATTAGGTACCATTTAGATGATCAATAAGAACCATTAAGTACAATGAAGGGTACCATTTAGATGATCAATAAGAACGATTCAGGGTACCATTAAGTACCATTTAGATGATCAATAAGAACCATTAAGTACAATGAAGGGTACCATTTAGATGATCAATAAGAACGATTCAGGGTACCATTAAGTACCATTTAGATGATCAATAAGAACAACTCGAGGGTACCATTAAGTACCACTAGAACAATTGATAATTACAAAAAAATAGACAATAGAAGAAACTATTACAAAATAGTCAATACAAGCAAACGAAGGAGAAGTCAATCGTCGACTTCTACTCTCTTCAGCTACGATCTGCATCGTACCATGCCGTGTTGTGCCCCTTGATCCAGCACTTCACAGAGAACTAAAGTCTCGATGCTCTCGCTAGCTAGCCGATTTCGCTTGTAATTCACGACAGCACGAGCGGCAGAGAAGAGACGTTCGTCGGGGGCACTCGTCGCACTGATGGATAGGAACTCGCGCACAATCGGCTGCAAGTGCAGGATAGAAATCCCGCCTTGGCGAGCCCACCAAGAAATAACCGAACTTCCATCCTTCGTTGCTCGGTTCCCCCAAATATGCCTCGTAATTGCTCCTGCAGTGTATACGAGCGCTTTCCATGCGTCTCGATGGCCTGATAAGACTACCATACCACTTGTCTTTATGCATCCTCGTAGCGTTTCGACGAGCGAGGGGCCATCACTCGATGCCACCGGAGCCCGGTGGGGGAAGGAGGGATCGATATACCCCGAGTGTGTTGGCCTTCACTCTTTCCGGGAGGTTCTTACCTTTGTTCATGGGATCCAAGATGACAACGGAAGTGATTGCCTGGTTCTCCATCAACGCTAGCCGATATGCTTCAAACTTCAGCCGCATTTGCTTGCACGCGACAGCAATGCGACGATCGGTCTTGAAATCAAGACTTTCGACACCTCTAAATAACGTTGACCTTCGATGCCTCGTCTCCACCTCGGCCAAGTGCTTCATGAGCACCTACAAATGAGGTAGGAGAATAAGATAACATATCGTAATAAAAAATTGTTTATAAGAAATAAAAATGGGGTTATTTATGTACCTCCACCATAGTCAACACGTCGCTAATGGTCTGGTGTCTGCTACTCTCGACATTCGCCGTCGCCATCGCGAATGGTTCGATGATCTCCAGAAAAATCTCCAGGAGTTTCCACTCCTCATCCGATAACTTCGTCGCTTTCCCCGCCTTCTTGAAGTCATCACACCCATTGTCCAATACTGTCCGCTTCTCGATAGCGGCATCCAACATCGTATAGGTGCTGCTCCATCTGGTCTGGCAATCGAGTGGCAACCTGGCGGTGTTCTCCATCTTCTGCTTTACACACCGGGCCTTATACTTGCGTACTCGTCGATCTGCCGGTCCGAGTTGCCGGATAATGTCCTCAACTTCTCCACGGTGAGTCCGAGGGTCAAGGATGATAGTGGGGGTGGAGAATACCGAAAGACTGGATCATAGGAGTCTGGAGGCTGAGTATCTTCGCAATCGATGGATGCGTCGCCGTCTACGCCAGGTTGATCATCATCAGAGTGAACATCCTCGTTGCGACGATCAGGCTCAGAGGACATGTCGACATTGAGAATCAATGGAGTGTCCTCTGAAGCTTGCTCCGAAGCAGCCACGGCCACCGTTATCTCTGGTTCAACGTCGAATGTCTTCATGGCTGCTTGAACAACTAGGTTAAGGATATGAGCAAAACATAAGACCTGACGTCGAGGAGTGAAGTATCTATTCTGATGCTGCATCTTCTCCGTAAGTATCCTTATCATCTTTTTTTGTTGTTGACCAGCGTTGTCAGTCGTCACGAGCAACAACCTACAAAAAGGGAATAATTGTTTTTATTTCAAACATATAAAGTAGTCATCTAATTGGAAAAATGGTACTACCTTCGACATTAACTTAAAATCTACGATGATCTCATACAAAATGGTAGCCATGCCTTCTCCATCATGTTTCTCCGGGAGCTCGCGCAACGCAAGAACAGTCTCACGGTACTGCCAAGTACCATCCACCCAGTGGGCCGTCACACCTAGAAGGCCTAAGCCATTCTCTGATGTCCATGCATCGGCGGTCAACGACACGAAGCGAATTTCATGGAAGTACTTGGCGATTTCTTCCTTCATGCCTTCGTGCATCTTGATCGCCCATGCCTTTATTACCTATTTAAAGAAAAAAGACGGAATGAAAATTATGAGTTCTAAAAATTTTCGTAATAAAATATATATATAAAAGTTCATGTCATGCAACCTTCGCTGTAGGTGGATCGATGTTCCTCTGTGTGGCATATCGCCACATATCCCTAAATGTCTCATGATCAACAATAGACCACGGACTGTCCGTGGCACAAACGAATCTCGTGATCACATTGTTGGTCTCCTCTGCAGTGAAACCCTTGAACTCCCTCCTCTTCGGCTTCACGGACCTCCATGCGTCCTTCCGCACCCCCTGCCCGGATAGCTTTGGCGATTCACATCCTCTATTCCCTTCAAGGAATCATGGATCCTCGGATGTACTCGTTTGTAGTGATTCCAAAAAGGGTAAGTGCTGCCGTCAGGTGGTCGTTGGACTTGCCCTTGCTTGGTGTTCGGATATTTCTCCTTACAAATGATGCACACCCATGTGCGTTCAGACAAATATTCGAACTGTTCCACGATCGGCGACCGCGTTGCGCGTTTCCGTGAACTCGCATTCTCCTCAGGCTCGGTTGTTGGTCGTTCTGAAGGACCAACCTCTTCATCTTCCATTGTCCCACGTTGGAAAAAGCTATCCAAAGTATGCATCTTCGACTGCAAAAATACAATAAAATCAACCGATAACCGATAACCGAAATTGGGAAGATAACCGATATAGACATTGGGATTCTTCCCAAAATCTAAATCGATTACCGATTAGAAATTGGGATTCTTCCCAATTTCTAATTGGTTATCATTAACGATTAGAACCCCAATCGATTGGGGTTCTAATCGGTTAATGATAAACCGATTTAGATTTTTGGGAAGAATCAGAAATTTCCCTATCGGTTTATCATTAACCGATTTCAACCCCAATCGATTGGGGTTGTAAATCGGTTAATGATAATCGATAACCCAAATTTGGAAGATAACTGATAGGGAATGGGGATTCTTCCCAATTTCTAATCGGTTATCATTAACCGATTAGAACCCCAATCGATTGGGGTTCTAATCGATGAATGATAACCGATAGGGAATTGGGAAGAATCCCAATTTCTATATCGGTTATCATTAACTCATAATCGTAATCGATTACCATAATCGGTAATCGATTACCTTAATGAAAAGTGATTACTGAGTAATCGGTTACCATAAAATTTATGGTATAAATGGTATTAAATGCCACTGCATTTAATACCGATAAGATCCAATTAGGTTATTAAATGGTATTAAACAGAATCGATCCAATTAGGTTATTAAATGCACGAAAACGGTATTAAATGCAGTGTGCATTGAATATCGATAAGTAAACAAAAAAACCGAAAAAAAAAACAGAATCGATCCACTTAGGTTATCAATAAGGAAAGACAAAAAAAAAATAAAAAAAAAAAGGACAAACCTTTGACTACCGAATCGCGCCTGCCGATCGCCGAGGAAGAGGACAACGGAGCAAGAAGACGAGCTGCAAACCCTAGGTACGCGTTCTTTTTTTTTTTAACTTTTGTCTTTTGTTTATTATTTTTTTATATAAAAGTTATTCTATTTTTTGTATTTAAGTTTATATCCTTTTCGGCAATTATACCGGCCATCGCGGCAACTTCGACAACTCCGACAATTATTCGACAACTTTGACAACACGACAACGCTATCGTTTTCGTGTAAAAAGAGACAACCGACAATCGACAACGATTGCCGTTGTCGTTGTCGACTGTCGCTTACACGAAAACGGGCCACCCGTGTCGGTTGCCGTTGCCGACACGGGTTGCCGATAGGCGAACCCTACATTAGGTTTTAATGTTAAATGATAAGATAAAATACTTTTTATATTCTCATTTATTTTTCAAAGTTTTAATTTCTAAGAAAAATGAGGCTTTTTTTGAAATAAAAATGTATTATCATGTTATTTATTGAATTTGACTTTTTAGAATGATAGATAATTTAATTTATGATCCAAAAAAATAAATTTGGATTAATTTGGAGTTCAATTTTTTAAAGATATGAATTTTCTAATTTTTAGGGATTTTTATGAATTTTTTTAATTGTTTTAATAAATTTCATTCGATTTATTTTGAATTAAAAATAAATAAATAAACATTATTTTCCGTGTCTTGACGTGGCAGCCAACGTGGCAGGTATGAAAATACATCGTCATATGGTAGTGTAGATACACGCCACTTGGCGTGCTCATATGTCTATGCACACATGTGTGTTTAGTGAGATTAAGCATCCTTTTCAAGATCACGCTAACTCACTAATCACACGTACGTTATATAAACATCAAATCCTTTAATTTTTCATCATGTGTGACTATGTTTCTATTTTTATATGAGAAGGTGATGTGGCGTCATACGGAGCGTCTGATCGCACGATTTAATCACTATCATTGATCGTCACTTAAGTGAGGGGGGTATGCAGCCCACTTTGATTTGTCAATGAATCATTTTAAAATGGTTTAATCTCAGCCATTCAGAAAAGGAGTTATAACGGCTGAGATAAAAACTGCCTGAGATGCATCTAGATCGTCAAATCAAGATCAGACCGCGAGCATTTCACGCATTTCTTCTTCACGCGCTACGTGGTGAAATCTCAAAGGTTCATCTTTGATCAAACAAACACGACTTAACCGTAACGATTCGCATCAAAGTGTTACATCAAAGCCATTGATCGAAGATTAAACGCCAAATCCGACAATTATGCCCAAATTTGTCTATTATTTACATGTTCTTCGACAGAAAATGTATTCTTGGGTTTTTTGAGTAATTTGATTGTCTAGACAACACAATCCTTGAATATCCTTCTTCCCTTTGCTTCTAGACTCATTTTTGCATCTAAGAAGTGTTTGAAAGTGAGATGTTGCTGAGAGAATAGGGAGAAATCAATTCTAAAACGCCAACAATTGTCTTCGAATTTGAGAAATGAAAAGCCTCTAATCCGAGTGCAATATTGGGTTAATTCGAGTGCAATATTGGGTTAGAAATCATGTTTTTGTCCTAATCTTTCTTCCTATAATATTAGATTTTAATTTCAAATAGTAGATTAAGTCAATTTCAATTTTTATTTTGGTTTTTTGCTATCTTTTTGTTCAGAAATTTCGATCTGATTCACTCGTCGATTTCTCTGCGAATCTTAATCCAAATTCTGTGATTTTTTATTTTGTGGATTCACCTTTGAATTATATTTCTAAAAATAGAAATTTCTTACATCATTTCATTGTCCAATTTGATAAAATTTCAAAGAATAGATAAAAAATATCATAATTCTCCATGGATTCGATGCTTATTCACCTCTATACTATCTAATTCATGATTAATCTTTAAAATTGGTGAGTTAGGTAATTGCTTTGACGCTTATCCATGCGTTTTCAATGACCTTGATAACATGCTAATTAGACATGATAATACACGATTATTGATGCATATCAAGGCATAAATGATTTCATTTCTATGCATGTTATCATATTTATGAGTATTTATCTATCATTCTATGAAAAAGTCATTATAATCTCAAAATACTTTAATTTAGGGTTAATGATGAGGAATTAAAACATAAATAATTTTATAACCCATCTTTACTTGAGATTATAAGTGTTTTGAAAGTTAAATAGTGAGAGATATCATTTTTATAAACATTCATTTAATTTTCAAAAGTTTAAAATCTTAAAGAAATGAATGTATTTTTTGAAATAAAAATTAAAACTCTTGTTATTTATTAAATTTGACTTTTTAGAATGATAGATAATTAAATTTCTAATCAAATGAAAGAAATTCGATTAATTAGGAGTTATATTTTGAAAGTTATGAATTTTCTAATTTTTAGGGATTTTTTCGGAATTTTTCTAAAATTTTCTAAATTTTTAATAAATTTCTAAGGATTTCTTGGAATTAAAAATCGAATTTTTCTAATTAAAAATTGATTTTTAAATATTTTATTATGCGCATGTGACATGGCGTAATCAGAGCCGTCTGATCGCGTCGCGATCGAACGGTTGATGCGAGCGAAGATGTGGCAGCGTAAGGGACGTCTGATCGCACGGTGAATCGTGGCCCTTGATCTTCACTTAAATTTATGAACACGTGGCTTTAACTGGGGTACACCGGATCGCGTCTAATCTCGATCATTGATCGCGAGAGTTATAACGGTCGAGATTAAATCGTGAAGAAATGCATCAGAGGCGTCAGATCATGATCCAACGACGACGGTATCAAGGCATTTTATAATGCGCGGCAACGTGGCTTCATCTCGAGTGTCCAATCGCGATCCAACACACCAGACTTAATGGTAACGTTTCACAATGGACCGTTTCATCAGAGCCGTTGATCGATTTAATCGAGACGATTACGCCCAAAATCCCTATAAATTGAGATGTTCTTCCAATTTGTAAAGCATTCGAGAGCAATTCAATCAAATTGAACTGTTTAGACACCAAATATCTTGATCCCAATCGTTTTTAGACTCAATTCCACGTCCTTGGAGTGCTCAAGATCAAGATTAAGGCAAAAGATGAGGAAGAAATCGACACTCGAACTCCACAATCGCGATTTTTGGATTTTTGATGAAAAGCCTTGATTCCGGGTTAATCCAATTGCAATTATGGGTTAGTGGAGGCGGTTTTTACTAATCTATCATCTATTAGTGTTTAGTTTTTGTTTAGATTAGGAATTTAGATTAATTTCAAGCTTAATTTTCGTATTTTCGTGATTTAGCGTTTCGAAAATTTCATCCACTTCGATCTTCAATTTCTCTGCGAAATCAAAGTCAAATTTCGATGATTTTTTATTCCGTGGAATCGTCTTGAAGTTCTCTTACATAATCTACCATTTTCCCCAATTTCTATCATCAATTCATCATGCGATTTGATGAAATTTGAAGAGATCATCATAAATTTCCCTAATTCCCTGTGGATTCGACCCATATTTACCATTATACTCCTCAATTCAAGATATTTTCATTCAATTAGTAAGTTTGGAATTATTTTTGACGCGAGACTATGTGCAATTGATGACCTCGTAGTCTCGATTCATCAGACCTCACGGATTGGCTTCATTACTCACCTCGATTCATTGTCAAATTTGATCGAATTTGAAGATATCTCAAAAAAAATCCTAGTTCTCCATGGATTCAACCCTTACTCACCATTATGCTAATTGAATCTTAATTAAGTCCTTAATTGAATGAGTTTAGAATATATTTTTGGCGTGCGAAATGTGTTTTCAATGATTGTACGATCACACTTTAGCATGGGACTCTGGACGAATCCCTAAATTTGAGTGTTGATGCATGCTTACACATGTCTCATAAAATCACGTGAAATTGGTAAATTGAAGTGAAATTCAGTATTACTACAATAAAATTTCTCATAAATACTAAATCATTAAATTCTAATTCATAAATGTATGACAAAAGTATCTTATCACCAACTGTCTTTTGGGAAAAAAACTCCAAATAGGAGTGTTATTCCTTCTGTTTATGTAGATGATATTCTCTACATTGGAAGTGATCGAGTAGGAATCACTCAAACTAAGGAATATCTTCAAAAAATCTCTCTATTTGAGATGTAGGAAAACCATTATACTTCTCGGGGATTGAGTAATCATATCACCATGGACCCATGGTCCTCAACCAGCATAATTATGTGCTAAATCTATTGGAAGAAATTATTCATTTGTGGTGAAAATAAAAAACCTAACCAATTGACTTCAAACCCACTTTTGAGATACTAATTATTCGGTATTGAAAATTAATTGGGAAAATAATCCAAATGGTTGCCACTCATCTTGATATTAATCATGTGGTTGTGCTACTGATAACATGCAATTCATACATTTTAGAGATTCTAATTTTTAGAGATTTTTCTGGAATTTTTCTGAATTTTTATGAATTCATTTTGGATTTAATTGGATTTTAAAAATTACAAATCAAAATGTAATCGCCCGCTGACGTCGCAGCCAATGCGGCGGTGGAGTGACGTGTTGCTACATGGCAATGTGTATACATGCCATGTGGTGCACGTATGTGCATGTGTGCGATTAGTGGGTTAAGCATTTATTAAGGATTTTTCGCTAGCCCATTATATATACACTTTACTTATATACCCGTCGGAATGCATTTATTTTTGTCATGTGGAACTATCTTTTTGTTTATTTTACGCAAAGTGGCACGCTCAGAATCGTCTGATCGATGCTTACTAATGTAATTTAATCTTTGCCCCTCATTTTCACTTAAGTGAAGGAGGTACGTGGCAGCATTTGAATGGACGAAAATTCATTTGATTAAATGGATCAATCCTGGCCGCTGATAACATGCAATTTTTGTACATGAATTTACATGATTATTAATACAATTTAAAGGATTAAATATTCTATTTGTATGCATGTTATCATATTTTAAGTACCTTTCTATCATTTTAAGTAATTCATGTTATGATCTAAAAATATATCATTTTATGGATAATTATGCATAATTAAAAAAATATAACTCTAATCCTATTTATATTTGAGATCATAATTATATTTTCATGATTAAATGATAAGAGAAAAGATTTCTATTTACACTCATGTATTTTTCTAATTTTATTTTACAAGATGAATGAGTGTATTTTTTAAATTAAAATTTATTCTCTTGTTATTTTAATATTTTGAATTTTTATAATGATAGATAATTCAATTTCTGATCTCAAAAAATTTAAATTAATTTGAAGTTATATTTTGAAAGTTATAAATTTTCCAATTTTTTGGAATTTTTCTGAATTTATTTAACTCTATTTTTTATTTTTAAATAATAAAAAAAGAATAAAAAAATTTTGTATACCGCACGCTGACGTGGCAAGGCAACGCCATGTGGCGACGCGTGGACGCGTGTGTCCATGACACGTATACACGTGTGCGCAACGTGTGTGTGTGGCGTGTGTGCGTGACACACGTGTGTGTGTGACACATGTGCGTGTGTCATTAATTAATGGGTTAGAGCATCCTTAACAGATATAAGCTAACCCACTAATGACGCGTATATTATATGTGTGATAAAACATTGAATTTTATTCCGTATGGGACTATTTGTATCTGTTTTTAATTTCAGGTGACGTGGCGCATTGTGAGACGTTCGATCACGCGATTTAATCATGTGCGTCAGATGTCACTTACTCATAGGGGGTACGTGGCGACATCCGATTAGACGACGATTTAATCAAAACGGTGTTTAATCTCAACCGTCCATCTTGGAGTTATAACGGTTCAGATTAAATGCACCCAATGGAGACATGGATTCATCGCAATCGTCTGATGAAGATCAAACAAACGAAATCAAGTGACACCTTCTTTTCACGCATAACGTGGCGAAATCTGGACGCTTCATCTGCAATCGGATGGACGCGACTTAATGACGTCTATTCGCGATGGAAAACCATTCTTAGGTTTTCGAGAAAATCGAACTGTCTAGACACCACAATCTGAGAATCTTTTGATTTTTACATCTTCTCGACTCATTTCCATGTCCAAGGAGTGTTTGAAATCAGAAATTGGTCAAAGGAATCAGAAGAAATCACATCTTGAACGCCAAACTTCATTTTTGAAATCATGAAATGAAAAGCCTTGAATCCGGTGATTAATTGGATCATTTCGAGCGCGAATTTGGGATAGATTGCGTGTTTTCATCTTATCTTTCATCATTTAACATTAGATTTACATTTTGAATAATAGATTAAGTTTAATTTAGTTTTAATTTTGGTTTTATTAAATTTGACGATCAAATTTCTACCTCAATTTCAAATCTCGATTTCTCTGCGAATTCTAATCCAAATTTAGTGATCTTTGATTCCGTGGATTTGTTTTGGAGTTATCTTTATTAATATGCTAGATTCTCTAATTTCTTACCTCAATTCATCGTCTGATTTGATCGAATTTCAAAGATATCTAAAATATTTCTCTTATTTCTCCGTGGATTCGACCCTTATTCACCACTATACTCTTTAATTAGTGATCTAATCCTTTAAATGGTGAGTTTGTAACTTGTTTTGACATGAGATCATGTGTATTCAATGACCGCATGAAATCGTTTTGTCAGCCATTCATCTGAGGAGTTATAACGGCCATTTGAGAATCTAAAATGTTGATTCACGATTAAATGAACGAGATCTCCCGACGCTCTCTCTTCATGCAATCACGTGGCGCGATCTTGACGCTCCGATGAAAATCCAACGGTGGCAACTTAACCATAACGATTCATCTCTTCAAATTCTATCTCGATTGTTGATCTCATCAAGGAGAAGATTCGATGGTCATATACAATTTCAGAACATTATAAATTTTCTCTCTATAAGGGGAAATATATTCTTGGATGTTTCGAGCAATCAAACTGTTTAGACATCTCAATCCTTGAATCTCATAATTTCTTCCTCTTCTAGACTCATTTCCGCATCTAGGGAGTGTTTGTAATCAAGATTTCGTTGAAGGAATATGGAGAAATCGTCTCTTGAATGTCGACTTTTGTCTTCAAAATCGCGGAATGAAAAGCCCTTGATCCAGAAATCAATTAGATCAATTCGAGCATGACTTTGGGTTATATTATGCCTTTTCATCCTAATCTTTCATCATGTATCATGAACTTTTAATTTCGAATCATAGATTAGGTTAATTTTAAATTTAATTTTTGGTTTTTCTCTCTCCTCGCAATCAATTTTCTACCTAATTTTTGCTCTTTGATTTCTCTGCAAATCTTGATCCAAATCGAATGATTTTTTATTCCGTGGATTTTTCTTTGAGTTCTCTTTCCAAATCTACTAAAATCCATAATTTTTCACGTCAATTCGTTCTCCGATTTGATCTAATTTGAAGAACACCTAAAAAATACCTTAATTTTCTGTGGATTCAACCCTTATTTACCATTATACTATTTAATTCGTGATTAGAACTTTAAATTGGTGAGTATGGAATTATTTTTGACATGTCTCTGCGTGTATTCAATTGATGAGTTTGTTGGCTTTATGTTTATTGGTATATCTTAAATGTGCCCCATGATGAGGACTTCCATAATAGTGACATGAGTATGTTAGATTTGAGGCCTATTATAATTTTATGTTAGTCAACTTATAAATATCTTCATGAAATGCTTAAGCTGTTCATACTATGATGCTCTCTTCAGAAAGCATTGCATGTTTGATGTCCATGCTCTAGCTTGAGGGAGAATGTGAGAGGGTGATGTTAGAAGAGATTTCTTAACTGAAGACTAGGATCACCAAAAATTATTGTGAGGGGCTACCCTAGGATCTCTCTCTCTCTCTCTCTCTCTCTCTCTCTCTCTAAAAGCCCAAAAAATTCTTAAAATTATGATAACCCCCCCTCAAATTGCATTATTGGACATTTTTCTCTCTGAAAGGGACATTTTTCTCTGTGAAAAATGTGTGATGGGACATTTTTTCTCTGAAAGGGTCAACGCTTTCGCGTTGACTGGAAGCATGGGTCATTTGTATCGTGGGCCGTGCAGGAAAAAAAAAACCGTCCCAGGGGTCCGTTAAGATCCATGCCTCTCTCTGTCTCTCTCTCTCTCTTCCAGATCGACCATCGCGGAACGTGATGCAGTGCCGGATCTAGTGCATCTTGTCTATACTCTTCACGGTTCATTCCTCTCCACTAGGCCTTTATCTTGATTTCTTCTTAGATGCTTTCGATTCTCATGTAACCAGTCCTAAAGTTTCTACCGGTCATCGCGACCTTCCGAGAGTATTGATCGCATTTTCTCTCCATTTTCTTAATCTTTTTTCGCTTTTTCGCTGATTATATCAACATGTACCTTGCACGATTTGTATTATGCCCCCTGAAACATAAATTCTGGTAAAACTTTACTTATCCTCTATTGATTACGCCAAAAACAGATCCATATTTTTTCCAGAAACCGGATCCGTTGTTTTATGGTTGAATCCCTCCATTTTGACCTCATTTATCGAACTTAACGACAAATTCGTTATCAATTTCCTTTTTATAAATTTCGATTTTGTTTGAATGCCATGACTGGGAATCTAATGATGCTGGAATTCGACTTCTTAGCTTTCGTAGTTTTTGTTACTAGTAGGACTTTCAAAGACACTTCTTTGAAAAAAAGCTTTCATAGATGAAATCAATTCAGGACTCTTTGTTATTTATTTTCACCTACAATGTCAACAACATGAAATCATCGTCGTGGTGTTTGTTACTCTAAAAATCATGATCTTGCCGACCCCTAGTTGCCCTATTAAAACCAAGTAAATTAGATTCATTTGTTTTGGTTTCAGACGGATCGCTAAATCTGAAAGTTCAAATGAGAGAGAGAGAGAGAGAGGAGAGGATTTTTATTCTACTTATAGAATAAAAATTACTGAAAAATAAAGCTCTTACTGAAAAATTATACCATGATTTACATGTTTTATCCTGCATTTTTTTTCTTCTCCTTGTCCAAGTTTATTTCTTTTGAACATTATTTATTTTTCTACCTTCAGAAGTGATTCATCATTATTAAACATGCCGCCTATGAAGATTGAAACTGGACACGCATCTGTAATACATGACATCTCTATGGATTTCTATGGAAAGCGTCTTGCCACATCATCTGCTGATGGCACCATCAAAATAGTTGGCGTGAACGGAAATTCTCATCAGCACTTAGCAACACTTAGCGGTCACAACGGCCCCGTTTGGCAAGTCTCATGGGCACATCCCAAGTTTGGGTCCATTCTTGCCTCATGCGGTTATGATGGAAAAGTCATCTTATGGAAGGAAAGAGCCAATCCAAGCGAATGGGCAGAGGACCACGTTTTTTCCGAGCACAAAGTTTCAGTAAACTCAGTTTCATGGGCTCCCCATGAAATAGGGCTCGTACTTGCATGTGGAGCCTCTGATGGATGCATCTTAGTTTTATCAGCAAGATCTGATGGTGGTTGGGACTCGACCAGAATCGACCAGGCACACCCTGTGGGCGTGACATCACTGTCATGGGCTCCTCCAACCGTACCAGGCGCCCTTGTAGGCTCTGGACCCATGGACCTCGTGCAGAAGCTGGCATCTGGTGGCTGTGATAACACTGTAAAGGTGTGGAAGCTCTACAATGGTAATTGGAAAATGGATTGCTTTCCTCCACTTCAGATGCATTCTGGTTGGGTTAGGGATGTTTCGTGGGCTCCAAATTTAGGCCTACCAAAGTCAACGATTGCAAGTGCCTCTGAGGATGGGACTGTGGTCATATGGACTGTGGCCAGGGAGGGGGACCAGTGGGAGGGAAGACTCTTGAATGATTTCAAGACGCCTGTTTGGAAAGTCTCCTGGTCGTTGACAGGGAATCTTTTGGCTGTGGCTGATGACCACAACAATGTTACACTGTGGAAAGAAGTCGCGGATGGAGAGTGGCAGCTGGTGACTGCTGTTGATCCATAGGCTGCCTTCCATTTCTTCATCTATCTATGTATTACTTTTTTGTTGTTCCGGCATTTTTCATTTAACGTGAGCCGAAGTACTCCGTGAAACCTGTAAAAATTTCAGCAATGACCCATAGTGAATCAGTTATTTTATTTTGATTGTCTGGCTCAGGACTGTTTCCTGAGGTAATGATGCCATGGGTCAATAAGTTACAGTGAATAAGTCATGGCGAATCTGAAATCAAGTCAAGCCAGCAACAATGTCCCAGTGATCTGAAATCAGGGTCCAATACGTCCAATGATCCACATTTTAAGTATTATTTGTGAAGGTAAATAACGCATGATAGGTGAATATGATAACAAGGATAGTCATTACATAAATCTGTCCCTTGATTTGTTGCGGGATAGTTATCTTCATCTTATAACCACATTTGATAGCATAGTATTCATTAGATGGTATCACCACTTGAATCATATGTTTAGGCATTAGGGCAAGAAGAAGGCCGTTTAGAGAGGGAAAAAATGGCCCAATAAAGACCAATATATCATCATACATGTTCACAATAAATGTGAAGCATCAGTGATTCATGGTATTACTTTAGCGTACATCTTCCTTGGTCTTTGAAGAAGAGAGATTTCCGGCCCTTTAGGGAAAATCAACTCAATATGTGTTAGATACACCTAAGTTTCATAATTGAAATAAGCAATTGTTTATATTTATGAATTATTATAATCACATTACTTTCATAATATTAGTAAAAACTTTAGCAAAAATGGCTTGAGGAAGAAACATTTTGGATGTCGCCAAGTACAAACACAAAAAAAATGCAATGGGATCAAGAACAAACACAAAAAGTCTGTTAGGAACTGCTGCCACCTTGCATATGGAATGTGTGGCATGGGGTGATCCTAGAGGTGCCCCAAACTAGTTGGGTTGGGCCTGGCTTGAACTAGGGCTGCATGGCTGACAGGCCACGACTTGGGCCTAGGCTCATCAAATTTAACCCTAAAAACATTCCGAGAACGGGAACGAGCAAGATCTACCTTAGAAATGGAAGGACTGAAGGAGGGAAGGAGAGGATCAGTGACTATTTGTGAGGCTCCGACGCCAAATCTGGACAAAGAAGGCTATCTATCTATTTACCTACCCAAATCTGTATATCTATATATACATCTATCTATCTATCTATATATTTATAGATATAGCTATCTATCAACCTATATATCAATATCTTCTCCTGATCTATCTTACTTGTGGGTCATTTTTGCTATTGTGGTTCTGGATTTTAGGATTGTGGATCTGTAAGGAGGATTTTCGAGATTGTTTTTGGTTTAACTTCATCAAAATTCTCTCTTATCTAGCTTCATTGGACCTACCATGATACTACAAATCCTTTTTCCAGTATCATTATTACTATCTTGTCATTCCTAAAATATTAATTCACCATGAATAATTACGTGCAGAAAAAATTTCATTCTCATATCATAGAAAATTTATTTTTAATGCATTACATATATTATTACCATTTTCATGTATGAATGTTAGTGATTTTAAAACTTTTGTTTGAGTGACAACTCAAATCGACTGCTAGATTATAATGGGGTTCATAATGGGGTACATGTGAGATACATCGCAAAAAAATCATAATATAACTTTCAAAATATTAGAGACTGAAATGGGAAATTAGAGAATCTAAAAGCTCAATATTATTGGACATTACCTTCACGAATTTGTCATTTAAGAAATTCCTAGAATATGAGAGGCTGAAAATGGGAAAGTAGAGAATCTAAATGCTTAATATTCTTGCACATTATCTTAATGAGTTTGTCAATGTAAACAACATGAAACTCATCCTTAAAGTTTCACTATCCACTTTGATAAAAAAAGTATCAAATTGGGAGTAATCTTTTTGTAAAGTATCCTTACTTCTTAGTCATTGATGGTGCTTAGATAGTTTTAAGGAAATAAATGAAGCTTTTTTAGAAAATTCTAAAAATAATATGTGTATTTGATCTTAGCTCCATAAAAAAACTTGAATCCCAAAAAATGTGAAGCGTGGGCCTAAGCTTTTCTTTTTTCTTATGGTAGCCTGATGCTAAGCCAGAGTGAAAAAATAACAAAAATAAGAAGAAGAAGATTCTTTTATATGTTAGGTTTAAAGGCTCTCTTGGATTAATGATGAACACTTTTGTCTTTTTGGGTGCCACCAAATGAACGGCGGAGATTAGATCTATCGATCACAACCATAAGCATATCCTAGGAAGTAACAGAGTCCTTCCTTAAGAGGTGGGTCCCACAACCAAATTTTAAGAAATGGGTTGACCACTCTCTAAGATGTGATAACCTTACCACTTTCCTAAGGAGTTGAGATTACCTCTCTCTTCTACTATAAAGATGGATTCTTCTAAAAAAATAGGGAAAGATCTAAATTGATTATTAATAAATAAAATAAAATAAATTTAGTACTGATGCGTGTAGAAAATCATCGAGAACTCCTCCGATATTTCTACTACCTTAGCCCAAAGATTTCATCACATCTCATTCTTTTCGAGTCAATCTCCTCAAATACCGAGGGTGGATGATCCTATCTTGATCACACAATCATCTTCATGGACTTCATGTCGTATCCAATATATGACGTTTTAGATATCCCATGGCTAGGGATTCGTAAGTCATAATCAAAACATAATCATCCATCCAGAAGATGTCTTTGGTGTCTCAAGTCAAAGGACCACATACACAACCATGACATGAATCAACCTGATTGATGATGGATATTATGTGGCCTGAAAGCCAATCACACTTTCATCTTTTGTTTATATTCATCGAAATGAACTTTTATTTATTGTCATTCTTGTGTGATGCTTGCAATGAAGTCCATGAACATATGCAATGATCAAGTGAATTATGATGAGATCATAATACAACGATCGCATGTCTTTAAACATATGTTATAAATATTCTTATTCGTAGGATATTCGAGAAGGACATCGAATTATTCGGAAAGAATAGCACTATCTGATCTGACTCATATGATGAGTATGGTTGATCCTTTGGCCATCGGTGTTGAGACACCAAGGATATATAGCGGGTGCTCTTTGGAGAAAGAGTTCACTGAATTGATCCATATGAATCCCTGAATGGTATTATGCCAAATTGTCAATCAGGTTGATTCATGTCACGGTTGTGTACATGGTCCTTTGACTTGAGACACTAAAGACATCTTGTGGATGGATGATCATGTTTTTACTATGACTTATGAATCTCTAGCCACAGGATCTCCAAAACGTCATAGATTGGATACGACATGAAGTCCTCAAAGGTGATTGAGTGGTTAAGATGGGATCGTCCGCCC
Organism: Lemna minuta; assembly: GCA_024174645.1. Lineage (NCBI taxonomy): Eukaryota > Viridiplantae > Streptophyta > Magnoliopsida > Alismatales > Araceae > Lemna > Lemna minuta. The sequence goes on from CM044104.1 coordinate 20,509,465, forward strand.
TCGGTATATAAGGAGATCGACTCAAGGAATGAGATGCGGTGAAATCCTTGGCCAGGGTAGTGGAAATAGTAGAGAAGTTATTCTCAATGATTTCCTACTCGCATCAATACTAAATTGAGTGACCGATTAGGGTTTGAAAATTAACCATACCCTAAATCATTCATGAGCCTCGAGTGGATGAAGGATTACACGTACACAGTAACCAATGATGACAGGGTTCCATGAAAGAGTTCTAATATACTCCATATCTCCTAGAGCACGTGGTGTAGCTTGGCACCCACCAAGCTGGCAAGTCAACCTGTCGATTGGGTTAAATCGATCATTAGTCAATTAATCTATATGTTGATATAGTTAATTGATAAGGAGGACCAATAAGTGTTATTGGGTTAATAGAGTCATTAACTAGTGAGATATATGGACTTAGAGGGTCACACACGTAAGTTCAATGGACGTCGGTGGATATAGACATAATAATAAGGGTTTTTATGAAAATTTCACATTCCTAAAGTCTATAAATAGGGGGAGAACGACCATAATAGTGGTGCCCATGCAAGCCTAGTGGAACTTCTCCTCCATCTTCTCTTCCTCTCATGGTGACGAGTGTTCAAGAGAAGATCCGATCATCCGGAGATTGTGTGGATACCGCTAGAGGCTGGACGCTTGAACGGTTAAAGAACTCTTTCAAATGATCCATGTAAGTATGAATTTTATTCTATGATTAGATGATAGGATCACCTAGAATAGATGATGAGATCATCTATTCTTGGTGCTTCAACTCTGTTGAATGTTTTGATTCAACATCTTTAGCTCCAAGCATTATTTTGGACGAAGACTTGGAGAGCTTTTCGAGCCTCACATCCCAACAATTGATAGTTAGGTATAATACCATTCAGGGATTCATATGGATCAATTCATTGAACTCTTTCTACCAAGAGCACCCACTATCTATCCTTAGTGTCTCCACACCGATGGCTATAAGATCAACCATACTCATCATATGAGTTGGATTAGATAGTGTTATTCTTTCCGGATAATTTGATGTCCTTCTCGAATATCTCACGAATAGGAATATTTAAAACATATGTTTAAAGACTAGTGATCACTATATTATGATCTCATCATAATTCAGTTAGTCATTGCATATGCTCATGGACTTCATTGCAAACATCACACAAAAATGACAATGAATAAATTTCATTTCAATGAACATAAACAAGATACATGAAAGTGTGATTGGCTTATAGGCCACATTATATCCATCAATAAGTGGTTGATGAACCTCCTAGAAAGGTGTAAAGGTTTGACCAACCTCCTAAAAAGGTAGAATGGCTTGAAAAACCTTTTGAAAGGTGGAAAGGTTGACCAAATTCCTAGACAAGTGAAAAGATTGACCAGAGTCCTAGAACGGTAGAAAGGTTTGACTAACCTTCCCTAGAGAAGGGGGACTACTTGTTTTCTTCTTCGCTTTATGGATAATTTGTATCTATGCTCTTATTACCCTTCAACTTAGTCCTTGCATCTACACAAATCATAAAAATGTGATAATTCAACCATTTGACTTCCAAGAAATCAAATGGGATTCTCATAATGTAATCAAAATTTAAGAAATGGTGCATTGATGATAAATTTTCATGTGGTCATTGAAAACACACGAATACATGTCAAAATAATTTCTGCACTCACTAATTTCAAGTTTTAATCAAGAATTAATTAGTATAATGGTGAATAAGGATCGAATCCTCGAAGAAATGTAGAATTTTTAGGTACTCTTCAAATTTGATCAAATCAGATAATGAATTGAGATAAGAAATTAGGGATTTTAGTATATTTGGAAAGAAGACTTTAAGATGAATCCACAGAGTCAAAAATTGCTCGATCTCGATTAGTATTTGTAAAGAAATCAAGGAGTGAAATCTAGATAAAAAATCAATCATGAAGAGAGAGAATTAGATAAATTTCTAAAAATTAATCTAAACTAACCTTCCAAATTAAAATCTAATGATAAATGACAAGATTATGAGGAAAACACATAATCTAACCCAAAATCGCACTCGAAATGATCCAGTCGATCGTTGGAACAAAGGCTTTTCATTATGTGTTTTCAAAAATAAATATTTTGAGTTCAAGAAGTAAAATCTCCCTATTCTTTTGACGAAATCTTAATTTCAAGCACTCTCTAAATGTAGAAATGAGTCTAGAAGAGGAAGAAATCAAGATATTCAAGGATTGAGTTGTCTAAACTATTCGATTACTTGAAACATTCAAGAATATATTTTTTTCAAGGAGAGAGAATTTATAATGTTTTGAAATTGGGCTTGTCCGTCGGATCTTCTTCTTAATGAGATCAATAATCGCAATGGAATCTGAAAAGGTGACTCGTTATTATTAAGTCATGACCGTTGGATCTTCATCAGAGCATCAGGATCGTGCCACATGATCGCATGAAGAGAGAGCATTGCAAAATCTTGTTTTTCCGATTGTGAATCAACGTTTCAGATCTCAAATGGCTCTTAAAATCTTGGCCATTATAACTCCTCAGATGAATGGCCAAGATTAATCCATTTTCATAAAATGATTTTTTGTCCACTTAAATTTTGTCATGTACTCCCCCCTGGCCTAAGTAAAAGTGAGGCGCTGAGATTAAATCATTTTTATTTCTACTGATCGAACGATTCTGAGCGCGCCATATCACCTGTGAAGAGAGAAAAATAGAAAGTAAGTCCCACATAAGACATATAATAGAAAATATCACGTATAAATGTACAAGCAATATTAGTTGTTAGCATATACCCTTAACAAGGTGCTTAACCACCTAGTCGCGTGCTAATGATACACGCATATGTACAACATGTGGTATGCGCATACGCTGCCACGTGTCGACATGTAAGCGTGTTGCCTCATCAGTGCGTATATAAAAAATAGATTTTTAATGTTTTACAATATAAAGAAATTTAAAATAAATCCATAAAAATTTATAAAAATTTTAACAAAATCCCTAAAATTAGAAAATTCACAACTTTCAAAATACAACTCCTTTTTAGTCCATTTTTTTGCGCTTGATCAGAAATAGATAAATAACAGTCAAATTTAGTTATGCATTTCTATCATTCTAAACAGTCAAATTTAATAAATAACAAGAGAATACATTTTTTATCTAAAAAATACACTCATTTCTTTGGAAAATAAGACTAGGAAAATAAATTAGTATATAAAAATATTTTACCTCATTATTTGTAATTAAAACTTAATTACAATCTCAAATTAATATGAGAATAATCTACTCTAAAATATAACATTTAATTATGCATGATTATTATCCCTAAAATGATACATTTTGATATTATAACTTTAAATTGCATAGAATGATAGATATAGACTCAAAATATGATAATATGTATTAAAATGAAATGTTTTATGCCAAAATTAGAATTCATAATCATGTAATTATCGGTAGAAATTTCATGGTATCATGCATGATAGGACTTAGTGATATTTTTTCACCACATTCAACCATATAAATAAAGATATTCTCATTATTACAGTCTTTATAGGTACGTAAACATGACGAATAATGCAAGAATGTAACTTATATTTTAGAGTTATCAAAATTTAGGTTTTCAATTCATTGTCATCAAAATATTTCTCTCTTTCTCTCTCTGGAAAATTGAAGTGCATTGTCAAGAAAATCGTAACTTAGGAAATAGAGAAGCAGGAAACCATCACCAACTCTCTCTCTCTCTTGTTTGCTAGTCGCTAGCTCTCATGCAGAATCTCCTCTTGAAAGCTATATAGCTCTAGATGATTATCTCCTCTTGAATCCATTATCATAATCTCATCTATGCTACCCTTTTGACACCCTCTCTTTTCCACCATTCGAGCTGAAAAAAATCGACTAGGGTTTTCCCCTTCTAATTCTTTAGTTCATCCCATAAAATTTCTTTAATTATTCTTCCAAAATGCTCACATTTCTGTCCAAAGAATCTCTCTCTCAAATTCCTCAACTACTCAACTCGCCATCTATGCACTTTATCAAGAAAGATATTTGTCTTTCTCTCTTTCACCCACACACAATGTCTTAAAACCATGCATGACAATTGCAAACTCCTCACACGAAGCCATCATTCTTTTGATCCCTCTCCATGCTAGAGGAGACAAATCAGTAAGGGAATCTGGGGTTCATAATTATTTAATGAGTGTGTTCCTCCAACTTTAAATTCATGGGATTGGCTCTCAAATTTGTGGGATTTTGTTTGCTATTTTGTTCTTGAATTAGGTGTTTGGTGAATCATTTTTTTACTATAATTTTGATGTGGATTTAAATTTGAAATTTCAATTTTGAGGTTTCACTCTTCCTATTAAAGGTTAGATTTAAAAAAATTTGGATTTTTGAAGGGTTGAGTAGAGTTCATTTTTTTTTGGAGATGAGATCCAATTCTAGAATGTGATTAAAGTTTGATTCATGTTTGAATTTGATTAGGATCTGCTTCAAGTATTAGTTAGATATATTGTTGAAATCTTTAGGTATAATTCAAACCAATTCCTATTTTAGGTTATGCCTAGTTTAGATTGATTCGAGTTAGGGTCTGTTATAAATCTCTTGTATCTAATTTCAATTGAGATTGGTATCAAATTGAATTCTGACGTGATTATAGATAGATTTGACATTTGAAAGTCTAATTGACCTATTCTTGGAATCAACTGTATTAAAGGTCTCATTTAAGGTGAGAGATCATTTTGGTGTTTTTGGTTAGATCCAAGGAGAATTTGGGCCAGTAATTAGGCTAGTAATTAATTCAGATTAAATGTTGGGATGCCTATATATCAGAATATAAGTATATATTATGTATAGTCAAATAGTTCTCGATATACATATATATATTATGTATTTGTCTACAATCTACTAAAGAAAACCTAGAAGTACCTAATATATATAGCTAATATATCTACTTATTTGGATTCATACAACATATATACATATAGATGCTTTTTTGCCATTAAATTGTAGGAAGGTTCAATTTTATTTTTTGTTTCTATTTAGATTTCTTTCTGTTCCTCCCCTACTCAAGAATAGTACCAACTTTCAATGTTCAATCTATTGATTTTCAGATTTAGGGAGAGGGGATTTTGGAATTCGGCGATTGTCATTGAGTTTCTAAAACTAAAGTGATTTGAGGGGAAAACACTTGTAGGTTGATCGATTTGGCTTTTGAGGCAATAGCATTGTTTTCTTTCTGATTAGATGCCCAAATTTTGATCTTGAACTATAAAGATATAGAAAATTTGGCCTCTTGATCTTGCACTTAATCATCCAATTTTGATTTCAAATTTATGTGCCATTAGTTTTTTAATAAATTATTTTGGAATCTTGATGATGATTATGATCCTTAAAATTTCCTTCCACTATTTGACATATAGCTTGACTTGTTTCTTTTTTAATTTTAAATGTGTCTATAAAATTGAATTTTGGATCTATTTGATATCATTTAATCTTAAATGAATCTTAGGAGTTAGTTTGTTTCTTAGGCTATAGTTAAGGAGAATTCAAGGTTGTAGATTTTTGGATTGTTCCTTACATTTTCCTTCCACTATTTGACATACAGCTTGACTTTGTTTTATTTTTTAATTTTAAACGTTGCTATAAAATTTAATTTTGGATCAATTTGGAATCCTTTAGTTTTAAATGAATATTAGGAGTTAGTTTGCTTCTTAGGTTATGGTCAAGGAGAATTTAAGGTTATAGATTTCTGACTTGTCACATCATCGAGCATCAATGACCTGACACAGATATCCCTTAGACGTGGTAACTTATATTTTATTCAGAACGTGAAGAGCTCTTGCCTATGGATCTCTTGGGCTGCATGCATAAGCTGGCAAAGGAGACTTACCGTATAAGTGATGTCAGGAAGTGGTGCAGTCAAGTAAATAAGCTTCCCCACAAGTTGACGATAGGCATAAACATTTACAAATAGTGGAGAGGTAGAGTCCCAAAATTTAGGCTTACTATCAATGGGAAATGCACGAGGCTTACACACTAGAAGTCTGACCTCTGTAAATATATCTAGGACATATTTCTGTTGGTTAAGAACCAACTTTCTTGTTTGATAAGCGAAATCGATGCCCAAGAAATACTTTGGAGTGCCTAGATCTCGAATAGTAAGATATCGATGTAAATAAGCCTTGACTCGAGTAATGCTTGAAATGTCTCTCTCACTGAGGAGGATATCATCAAGATATATAGCTAGTATAATGTATCTAGTAAAAGTAGAGGTTTGAAAGATATTAGGGCCCACTTCACAAAAATTCAATCCTTGAGAGAGGATAAGCTGACTGAATTTCACAAACCTTGCACGTGGGCTCTACTTCAAACCATAGATAGCACGATGCAGATAACATACCTAGGTAGTCTCCTCCTAAACCGCATACCTAGGTAATTGCTCCATGAAGACACGTTCAGTAAGATCACCATAGAGGAAGGTATAGGACACATCAAGTTGATGAAGAGACCACCCCTAATTCACCGCCAAAGAGAGAATAAAACTGACTGAGTTAAGGTGGACCACAGGAGAGAAGGTTTCCTTATAGTCAAACTCATAGGTCTAGGAAAACCCACAAGCAACTAGATGAGCTTTGTGTCAACGTATTGTCCCATTAGGATTATACTTACATGTAAACACCCATCTACATGTAATAACATTAGTGTTAGTTGGTCAAGGTACTAATAACCATGTCCACCGCTTAACTAGAGCTTTATACTCTAAGTTCATTTCTGCCTTCTAGTGAGGTAGCTTTATTGCTTCTAAGTGAGACTTGGGTATTGACTTGGTAGTAAGAGAAATGGAGAAGGCAGAATAGTTAGGGTACAAATTATCGTAACTAACAAAGTGTGAAATAGAGTGAAGAGTGCAAGAGCTCTTACCTTTGCAAAGGGCAAGAGGTAGGTGAAGATTGTTTGATGGCAATGCAATGGGCATCGAATCTGAGCACGACGTCGAGGAGTTGGCGGGTGGAAGCGCAGAGACAGGAGTAGAGATTGGAAATAATGACATCATGGGTAGTGTGAGTAGTGGAGAAGCAGTAGAGTCATGTAGTGGGGTAGGAGATGATGGTGGAGATAATGATAAAGAGGAGTAGGATCGATCAAAGTAGGTAGATGAGATGTGTCCTCTAGAGAGGACGAAGAGGATGAGGTAGGTATACGAGATGAAGATGGTGTTGGAGGTAGAGTAGATGAAGAGATGGAGGAGAAATAACAAGTAGACTCACAGAATGTGACATCAGCATAGACAACATACTTGCCCTGATTTGGAAAATAAACTCGATAGTCTTTTTTCATGCGCGAGTAGCTGATGAACACCCCTTTGACTGAGCAGGGGCCAACTTAGATGTATTAGGAGTGTGATCATGAGCATAGGCCACACAACCAAACACTTGATGAGGCAACACAAAGAGGTCACAATCATGGTGGAGACGACAAAAGGGTACTTCACCGCAAAGAGGTGATAAGGGCAAGCAGTTCAGGAGATAAGCAGAGGTAAAAAGGGAATTAGACCATAGAAAATGGGGGACTCTCATTTCTACCAAGAGAGAGCAAGTTATGTCAAGAAGGTGATAGTGTTTGCACTCGGCAACACCGTTCTGCTCAGATGTGGTGAGGACACATGGTTTGGTGGAGGATGCCATGGGAGATCCATACGTTTTATAGAGCAGTCTGAACAAATTCAAGAGCATTATCGGTACGGAGAATTTTAGGGGTTTTAGAATCTTGATTGGAGATCTCTTGAAGAAACTAATGAATAAAAGGCAGAACATCTATGCGGTCTTTGAGAAGATAGACTCAAGAGGCACAAGAGAAATCATCTACAAAAACTATATACTAACGAATATCTAAGATGAATGGCACCCAAGAAGGTCCCCACACATCACAATGAACAAGATCAAAAAGAGATTTACTTGGAATAAAGTCTACGGGGGTAGGAGGCTCGAAAATGTTAGCTTGGTTAACATGGATCAAACTCAAAGGAGGAAACAGAAATCCATGGGAGAGCTTGGCAGGAGTTTGGAGATACTAGGGTGGCTAAGTCGTCAATGACACTAGAGTGCAGAATCAGTCGAGGAAAGGAGACAAGAAAGCCCAGCTAGAAGATGATTGGGGACAAGCTCATAAAGCTCACATCCAATCTCATGCCCCAAACCAATCCTCTTCCCCGTTCACAAATCCTTAAATGTGCAATGTTAAGGAAAGAATGAGACAAAGTAAAATAAGGCTTTGTGATGGCGCTGATAGATAAGAGGTTAATAGGGAAATTGGGAACATAAAGAACTTGAGATAATTGGAGTAAGGAGGTCGGATTGGCCTCGCCATGTTCCACAACATGACAAGTACGACTGTCTACAATAGAAATAGAGGAAGTTTGTGATAATTTGGATAGGTGGCTAAGTAGGGATTGTGTACCCGACATATGGGTAGATTCCCCCAAGTCAATGATCCAAGAATTAGACTAAGAGGCAAGGCAGTACTTGGGCCAAAGGTGGATGCATGATGCTATGAGTGAGCTGAAGGAGCTGTAGGTGTCTCCTAAAGCTTCATAAGACAATCATAGTCCTCCGTACTAGGATCTGAGGCTTAAAAAGCTCTCCAAGTTTTCAATCAAAACATTGATTGTAGTGGAAGACGATGAATCAAACTATTCAAAAAAGTTGAATCACCAAGGACATATGATCTCAACGTCTATTCTAAATGATTCTATCATCTGGTATATAATAAAACTCATATTTATAGGGATCTTTTGAAGGAGTTATTCAAATAGTTCAAACGTCTAGCCTTTAGTATCCACACAATCTCTGGACAATCGGATCTCTTCTTGAACACCCATCACCATGATAGGAAGAGAAGAGAGGGAAGAATTTTCACTCAGCTTGCATGGGCGCCCCTATAATGGTCGTTCTTCCTTATTTATAGAATTTTAAAATGTGAAATTTTCACAGAAACCCTTATTATTATGTCTATATCCACCAACATCCATTGACCTTATATGTACAACCTTCTGGGTACATATATCTTGCCAGTTAATGATTCTATTGACCCAATAACATTTATTGGTCTTCCTTATCAATTAACTATTTAACATACAGATTAATTAGCTAAGGATAGATTTAACCTAAAAGGCAGATTGAGTTGCCCACCCGGTCGGTCCTAAGCTACACCAAGTCCTCTAGGAGATATGGAGTAGATCATAACTCTTTTATGGAACCATGACATCATCAGTTACTATGTATGTATGATATATTATTTGTGTGAAACTCATAAATGATTTATGATATGGTTAACTATCAAATCCCAATCGGTCACTCGATTTAGTTCTGATGCCAGTAGGAAATCATCGAAAATAACTTCTCTATTATTTCTACTACCTTGAGCAAGGATTTAACTTCATCTCATTCCTTGAGTCAATCTCCTCTTATATCAATCGCGGATGATCTCATATTGACTATTTAATAACCTTTGAGGACTTCATGTCATATCCAATCTATGACATTTTAGAGATCTCGTGGCTTGAAATTCATAAGTCGTAGTCAAAACACGATCATCCATCCATAATATGTCTTTGGTGTCTCAAGTCAAAGGACCACATAAACAACCATGACATGAATCAATTTTTGGGTTCTGATGTCGATAACTTTCTAAAATTTCGATCAAACCATCAAATACAACGGAAAACATTTAATCGGATATTCAAAATATCAAGCCACCAAGAACATATGATCCTATCATCTAGTACGAATGAGAAAATGTACTTACAGGGTTTCCTTGAAGGATTTCTTGAATCTATTCAAGTGTCTAGCCTCTAGCGGTATCCATACGGTCTCCGGATGGTTGGATCTCCTCTTTAATGCTCTTTACCAAGAGAGAAAGAGAAGAAAAGAGAGAATTCTCACAAGGCTTGCATGGGTACCTTGAGTTATGGTCGTTCTCCCCCTATTTATAGACATTTGGGTATGAAGTTTTTCATAACAACCCTCATAATTATGTCTATATCCACCAACATCTATAAACCTTATATGTGTGACCCTCTAGGTCCATATATGTCACTAGTTAATAACTCTATAGACCAAATAACACCTTATTGGTCAATCTTAATTAATTATCCACATCCACATATAGATTAATTAATCAAGAATTGATTTAACCCAATCGATAGGTTGAGTTGCCAGCCCATTGGGTGCCAAGCTACACCACGTACGCTAGGAGATATGTAGTATGTAAGAACTCACTTATGGAAGCTTCCCGTTATCGATTACCATGTATGTATAATCCTTCATCCACATGAGACTCATTAATGACTTAGGGTATGGTCAACTGTCAAACCCTAATCGGTCACTCAAGTTAGTACTGATACGTGTAGAAATGATCGGGAACTCCTTCTCCAATATTTCTACTACCTTGGCCAAGGATTTCATCGCATCTCATTCCTTTGAGTTAATCTCCTCAAATACCAAGGGTGGATGATCTCATCTTGATCATACAATCATCTTCGTGGACTTCATGTCATATCCAATATATGACGTTTTCAGATATCCCGTGGCTAGGGATTTGTAAGTCATAATCAAAACACGATCATCCATCCACAAGATGTCTTTGGTGTCTCAAGTCAAAGGACCACATACACAACCATAATATGAATCAACCTGATTGACAGTTAGGTATAATACCATTCAGGGATTCATACGGATCAATTTAGTGAAACTCTTTCTACAAAGAGCGCCCACTATCTATCATTAGTATCTCCACACCGATAACTATAGGATCAGTCATACTCATCATATGAGTTGGATTAGATAGTGTTATTCTTTCTAGATAATTTGATGTCCTTCTCGAATATCTCATAAATAGGAATGTTTAGAACATATGTTTAAAGACTAGTGATCACTAGATTATGATCTCATCATAATTCAGTTAGTCATTGCACGTGCTCATGGACTTCATTGCAAACATCACACAAGAATGACAGTGAATGAATTTCATTTCAATGAACATAAACAAGATACATGAAAGTGTGATTGGCTTATAGGCCACATAATATCCATCAGTTTGTAGATCAATAAAATACACTTCCAATGATACCTAATACAAATATTTTCAAGAAAAGAATAAGAAGATGACCTTTTGAAGATGACACTTAAAAAACTAATAATTTCTAAAAAAAGGCAATATTGAAGGTGTTAGGCCACCATTTAGAGTAAATGTGCGAGTGACGACAAGAAGATCTGGCCCCACCACGAGGATTCTAAGGTTAGGGCTCTAATGCCATAAAGAACATGAAAATGAGACAATGATCTTGATTAAGGAAAATAAGATAGTAGAAGAGAGAGATATAAGGGAGAGGAGAGAAAGTAGCAAATCTATAATTACAAAAGTGCCATGATGGCCTATATACACTCACAGATCACAAATCACAACTATGTTCATTTTAATCATAAATTTCAATGAGTTGATTATTTTCTATGATATATAATTTTTTTTAAAAGAACAAAATTAAATATTACTAATGGTCTCTCAACTTGTTGGGTGGAATAATATGTTCCTCATTTGAGGAAAACCATCAATTATTTTTCTAAGGAATTCTTTTAAAAAAATTTATTATAAACATCTATTTATTTCTTAAAATTTTCTCTTCATCTAGTGACTAGATGTTTTTTAATATACTTATTCGTTTAGATTATCTCATTTTTTAGGATGACCTGTAGGCCCAGGTTAGGGTGTCATTCGACCCATGACAGGATGGCCCATTAAGGGCCCATGCCACTATCATATTTTCTCCACCATTACACTATCGTATTTTCTTCACTACCCCTTCGCTCACATTCTTTCGCCTCTTTCTCTGTATAACTTCATGTAATCTCTCCTTTTTGGAGAATGAAATGCTAAGATTTTCTCTTCCACGCGGTATTAGATCCATGGCTTGACTATGGCGGCGATATTGTCATCCCATGCCTTGTCGGAGCCTCCTTTCCTCCCTTCAGTCTTTATGTTGCCCTTCTACCACAACTGCCCAGCCTCTTCCACCGCCCTCTATCAATGCTAGAAAATCCCTCCTTCCTCTCTCGCCTCCGAAGGGCACTCTGCTTGGGGCACCGCTACACGGTGGACTATTTTTCCAAGTCAGAACCGAGGCGGCCCCACCTGCCCTTGCCATCTTTGGGATGTCCCTGCATGCCCTAGACGCATCATATGGAGGACTTGCTGCCATGGCCGCCACAATGGCGTCACCTGTTGCCTTGGATATTCCTGGGACCGACTTGCTTTCCCTAGCGCCGTCAGTCGTTGTTTTCATCATCACTACCATGGTGGCCGCTATTATCCTTGCCACAATAGGGGCAGCTAAGCTACCTAGACACTGCCCTAAACGACTATGGGGGTGGTCCTTGATGCCATCGCTTCCGACCATGTCGGCGGCGGCCCTACAGATTTGGATGCCTTAGGGGGCTGTGATGCCGTTGCCGCCATATCCAAGTGGAGCCCCTCTTCCCGTGATGTTGTCGACTCCCTTCTGCCCTTTCTACCCTCCAAATCCCTTGTCTTTTCTTTTGCTAGGTGGGCGACTCAAATGCCTCAGCTGCCTCTGTCCAGCATCACTGACAACCTAGCCACCTCATCCGGGGGCGGCCATGTTTCCCTTGTTGCCGTTGTTAGTGTCCCCGCCGTCTGCCCAAGGTGGCGTCACAGTCGGCCTTGCCTACTGCTAAAGTCGGCCTTGCTGCCCTAGCCCTGTCGCCTGCCCTCTCTGATGCCCTTGTCGTTATCGTTCGCGGCCTTTCTGGCTTCCTGTTCTGGCTGGTTGGGAGGCATTTCCACCCAGCAACTATGATTCACCTTGTCTACTTGTTGCCAACTGCCTACCTGTTCCGCATGAACAGACTTCTTTGTTGCCCTCGCCTCCACCATCTAGTGATCTTGCCGCCCTTGCCGCTGACGTCAAGCTGTCATGGTGCCCATGCCATGATCAACCGGCAACGATTCTCTTACCTCGGTCTCCCCCAGGATCGCATTGTCTGTCAAACCCATTTCCTACTCTCATGCTGTAGTCCGTTCCTACACTGATGAATATGTTCATTCATGAAAAACATAAAATTCTGCATCAAGGAAAAATGGTCATATCATTAAAATTAAAAATTAAAATAGCGTAGAGCCAAGTTGAGATAGAATCCACAGAGAATTAGGAATTAAAAAAAAGATGATATTTGACTCAGAAATTTCCAAAATTAAATGACAGTAGAGATTCGGAAAGTAGACAAAAGAGATTTCGTTCAAGCCCAATATCTCACAAAATTGAGGAGAGAGAAATTTTGACTGAGCCTTAAAACTAAATAAAAATGCCAAAGGGGGTCAAATCGCGCTGTCCCCTTAGATTTGTCATTGCTAACCTCTGATTGGACGTCATCAAATCAGTAAAAAAAACACAGGGTATAGTCGAGGAGGAATCACACCCAATGTTGAACGTCTGATTGGCCCTTAAGGTGCGGCACAATGGCTATGATTGGGCCACATCGCCCCTTTTTAGGAGGAAGAGAGAGGAGAGAGTGCAAGTGAAAATCCAAAGCATTTGAGTTATCAGATCTACTCGCGATGGTAGGGAGAAGCTCTAGTTGTTGGGCCACCTTTGATCGAAATTGGGAGCTGAAGAAAGCACGCCGTGTGGCATTGCCAAAGGAGAAGAGAGTGGGAAACATGAAAATTTGATTTGGGTGGTCTGATCAGTGTGTCTCTTTTGGCATGTTTTGAGTGGTCTGATCAGTGTGTCTCTTTCGGCATGTTTTGAGTTTACTCGACATGTTGAGCCTTGATTTCTCCGACAAAAATTAAGGACAATGGCGGGTGATATCTAGCCAAATGCTCACCTCTGATTTGCCACACGAAAAAAATAGTAGTTTCATTGTCAAATTCAGCATGCCATGCATTTTCTCATGATTCACCGCAGAAAAGTGACTGTGCATCCAGTGAAATTTGACCACAAGTCTTTCCTCCAAGCAATACCATGGCTCTAATGGAGGCCGGAAATTGGAGCACTTTTGGTGCATCCGTTGTCTTCATCCTTTTTAGTCCCATAGTGGAGAAAATTCCTGACTAAATGTCTGCACAACTGACTCAACCCATGAAAATTGAATCAAATGCTTGAGACACCTACATGAGCAGGGCATCCCATTCGCCTTGACCTCTCACCTCTGCAACCTACCTTTGTCATCTCCTCAGCCTCTCATATTATTCTCTATGGAAACATATGTACAAGAATGAAGGGGAAGGGGAAGGTGAAGTGTTAGAATGAAGCACTATGTCCATGTTCTGATGACCCACCTGGCTATGATGAGATGGCCCATCAAGTGCCCATGCACTAGGCCCATGTTCTGATGACCCACCAGTCTATGATGAGATGGCCCATCAAGTGTCCATGCCACTAATCCCAAACAATACACTATCACATTACCTCATGTTTTCTCTATCCCATGCCCATTTTCACACCTTCTCTCACTTTCTTCTTTCTCTATATAACCTATCCTAATCTCCTTTCTGATGAATGCAATTTTAGGGTTTTCTCATGTTCATCATTGAAGTCCACATCATGTCCACATTTTGAAAAGGCATATTCATTGTATAATATTTTTGTGAATTTCTGTGATGGAGTAATAAATATCATTGAATTTTTCTAAAATTGGTAGTATTTTCTTTTTATTATTGGATTTTATGAATTTTCTTTGATAATGAATAAGAATATCTAATATCATTTTTATGCTTTAACTGCCAAAGTGTTCAAATAAATCAAATCTTTACAAAAAGTGATTTACCGAATTTTATTTGTGAAATGGTAAAACCATAATACATAGATAATTGACAAAATAAAAAAGAGAGTTCAAGCCTCTGCATATAGAGCTGTGGAGAAAGTTTTGTAGGAAGTTGATGAGACGACCAAGGTAAGATGTGGAGAAGAGTGTTGCGAAGACATGTAGCTGAGCCTCCTCCTCTCTAAGTGCCTGTTGCGGAGATGAACTGAAAATGGGTAGCAGCACAAGCATGGCATGAGCCGAGTGAGCCATGACATAGAAAAGGCAACCCAGCAGGCTCATGAAGCGTTGATGGGGGACTCATACTGGAGCTAAAAAGGTCCATAGAGGGGCTCGTAGGGTTCCCAGAGGCATTGGAAGGGGGCCACGGAGGCATGGCAAAGGCCGCATAGAGCCGCTTGCAGAGATGCACCAGATGCTCTAGAGCTGATGGTGAACGACCCCAGCAAAAATGTAGGGAGAGTGGTAGTGATGTAGAACTGTCGTTGGAAAGATGTGATTGTGTTCTCCGCTTCTCTTCACCGATGATGATGATGGATCCACCCAAGAATGCAACAAGAGCTTGGCGGTGTCAAAAGTTCCTCCTCTTTCCCTTTTCTTTCATCATTTTCTTTTTTTCTTTTTTTTCCTTTTTCCTCTTTCCTCTTTTTATCCCTATTTTTCTCCTTCTCCCTTTCTTCCCTCCATTTATTTTTTCCCCTTTTTTAGAAAAAAGTCGTCTTGAATCAATGGGCTAATCGCCCCATTTATCCCGTGTTTTGGGCTTTATTTTTCGTTTTATCCCAGTGTTTTTAAAGTTAGCCTAGTTTATCTCCAATTTGTCAAATCAGCCCGGTATATCCCGTGTTTGTCACATCAAGCCCAGTGGATGTTGAGTGTGCTGTCGTGGACGGCCACGTGGGCGTGGAATCCACGTCGGACGCCACATCATCGCGGGAAGAGGGTTTCTCTTTCCTCCCCCAGCTCCTCTCGTAGGTTAAATTGGCGACCCACCAAAGATACAAAAAGGAAGAAGATGGCGGAGGTGTTCGAGCTGAGAAGAGGTAGCCCGACAGATTAAGCTCACCAACCGGGGTGCCACCATCATCTCTCTTCGTACCCGACGCTTACGGTGAGTCGTCTTCTCCCTAATGTTTCTACCATCTCGCGCATCCGCAACTCCCGATCTTCCTGCTGGATTCTTTCAATCCCGTGCAATGTCGCCGATGTCGTCCCCTGGGGATTCGATTATCTCCAGCCTTACATCGTAAAAACCCCGATCCGACTAATTCGTTCTTTCTCTCGTTTCTCTGTTGATGCTGTTTATGATTCTCTACCTCGCAGGAAGGCGCGGCGACGTACTTCGGCTGCATCGTGGGGCGCGTGGCGAACGTAATCGGAGGAGGGAAATTCACTCGTGGACGGAGTGGAGTATTCCCTTCCCATCTATAATCCCCAAACTCCCTCCACGGTAAGAGAGAGACGGAGAGAGACGGCCGCATCCCCTAAAAACTAATTCACCGTCGTCTCCCTTCTCGTGGCGGCCACCGCGGGTTTGACAAGGTGCTCGGGAGGTGGCGGAGCGCGAAGACGGCGACATCCCATCCGTCACGTTCAAGTATCGCGAAGCCATGATGTTCAAGTATTCTAAGGTTTACTCGATACCCACTCGATTTTGTTGGCGTATTTCGTAATTTTTTTATGCTATCTCGGTAGTTTATTGAAGTGTCTTTAAGACTCGTCTCTTGTGAAGTATTTACTGTTTTTTTCTTATTTTTCAGAAATGAGTTGTACAAGGAGTGCGTGGCAGCTTTGCAAGGGGGAGTAATTCTCGCAGGCAGGAACTTTAATGCTATACGAGATGCTTTAATCGAAGCCTTTCGAGTCGTTGGATGCGAAACTTCTTGGACGGTGAGTCTGAATTTTCTTAGGATAAGTTTTTCTAAGTTGAAGGTTTATCAATAAGAGTTTCTTTTGGAAAATAATAATTTTTGTCGATTCACTGAGTCGTTTTTTTGTCTCTAAAGGCTTGATGAAATGGGAGACAAAGACGAATCAGGAGCAACCGCTACGGTTGTATAAAAAGTATGATATAAAAGTGATGACAGAGAAATATTGAGAACCAAGTCCGGAGTATGGCAGCTCTCCCAGACAGAAGAAAAGAACAAGGCTCGTGAATCAAGGAAATAAAGGAAAGAACTTTCATTCAAGAAACTGATTCGTACTCGCCGTGCTCCAACAACAATTTTTTCCCTCTTCCTCCGTCCACCACCCCTTCATCTTCACGAACACAAGAAGACCCAACGTGCTCGCAGCTCCCTTCACCGATCTTTCTCTTGTGGGTTCCTTTTTCATGCCTGCTATCATTCATTTCTCGATCCTATGAATGGTTTTATCGTCGATATAAAGTATAATATGAAAGTGATGATAAAAGATGAGAAATATTGAGATCGAAATCTGGAGTATCTTAGCTATCTAGTCGAGAAGAAAAGAAGAACGCTCGTGCATCAAGAACGTAATGGGAAGAACCTTCATTCAAGAAACTTTTTGTTCTTTTCTTGGTCCGATGAATGATTTAATTGTTGATTTAAAAGTATGATATCAAAGTCACGATAAAAGACGAGAAATAATTGATAATGAAATCTGGAGTATATTAGCTCTCCAGTCGGGAAGAAAAAGAATAACGCTCCCGAATCAAGAAAAGAAAGAAAAGAACATTCATTGAAGAAACTGTTTCATACTCTTCGTGCTCCAACAGCAGCTTTATCCTCTTCCTCCATCCACCACCCCTTCTTCTCTCCGGGGTGTTCTCCTACAAACAATACTGTCTGAGCATCTTCATGGAAGTTTTGATTTAAAAGTATCATATCGAAGTGATGATAAACGAGCCGAGATATATGGAGAACAAAAATCTGAGTATGTTAGCTCTCCAGTCGGGAAGAAAAGAAGAACGCTCGTGAAGCAAGAAAAGAAAGGGAATAACTTTCATTCAAGAAATTGTTTGCACTCACCGTGCTCTAATAGTAGTTTATCCTCTTCCTCTGTCCATCACCCCTTCGTCTCTATAGGGTGTTCTTGAAAAACCAATACTTCAGGATCCTCTTCACGAATACACGCAGGCCCAAGGTGCTAGCAACTCCCTTCGCCGATCTTTCTCTCCTTCATTTCTCTTTCATGCGCTTTATAATTCATTTCTTGGTCCTCTGGATGATTCTATTGTCGATTTATAACTATGATATCGAGTGACGATAAAAGACAAGAAATATTGAGAATGAAATCTGGAGTATGTTAGCTCTCCGAGTTTGGGAAGAAAAGAAGAACCCTAATGGATCAAGAAAAGAAAGGGAAGAACTTTCATTCAATGAATTGTTTCGTACTCACCGTGCTCCAACAGTAATTTATCCTCTTCCTCTGTCCACTACCCCTTCGTCTTGTAGGGTTTTCTCCAAAAAACCAGTACTGTTGGATCATCTTTATGGGCGCACGAAGGCCCAACGTGTTGGTAACTTCCTTCGTCGATCTTTCTGTTCTTGGCTAATCTTGGCTAACTTCCTTCGTCGATCTTATAACTTCCTCCAGAGTATGTTATGTCTCTTGTTAGGAAGAAAAACGCTCATGAATCAAGAAAAGAAAGGAAATAACCTTCATTTAAGAAACTGTTTCGTCCTCATCGTGCTCCAATAGAAAAATGGGCGTCCGACGTGGATTCCACGCCCACGTGGCCGTCCATGACAGCACACTCAACATCCACTGGGCTTGATGTGACAAACACGGGATATACCGGGCTGATTTGACAAATTGGGGATGAACTAGGCTAACTTTAAAAACACGGGATAAAACGAAAATAAAGCCCAAAACACGGGATAAATGGGCCGATTAACCCTGAATCAATTGGACTAATTTGTTTCCTCTAGAACAGTGGCCTAGCAGGGTCCCCACTAAGGGAAACCCTAGTGGCTGCAACCAACTCCCAAGATGAGACGGCACATCCTGCAATGCTGCATCTAGAGAAGCAGGGGCACGATCTCGTGTCGCTGCAGCCGAGTGGGGAAGGCCCAGCCGCTGCCATGCCCAAAAGGATAGCTGCATGGTAGCCACCATTGAGCCTTGAGATGGGTCGTGGGTTTGTCACGTCATGCCCTAAGGTTGGCCGCGTGGCCGATGCTACGCCATGAGCTGGCCTCGCAACCAACTACTGCACTCCGTGAGGTGGGTTGCACAACCACCTGTTGCTCCATGAGCTGGACGCCTTTGTGGCGTGAGATGGGTACGTGGCTGGCTGCCACTAGATAACGTAGTCAATGCTTGGCCGACCATGGGTGCACCCTGATGATGGCTCGACAGCCACCATTGCATCGGCGCGACACAGAATGAAAGAACTTTGAAAAACCAAGATTGATGGCAAAATCTAACCTTGGAATCGTTGCCAAGAAGGGAAAATGGTTGGCGTCGATGATAAGGAATGATGGAGGTAGATAGCTTGAAGAATGGTTGCTTGAAAATTGCAAAGCAGCTTAGGGGAAACTGACACCACCATGGAAGAGAGCTCTAGGAAGCCGTAGGATGCCTACTTTGACAACAGATGGTCGTGCAACTGAGAAATGAACTAAGTAAACAAGCCGTAGGATAAAACCCTAATGCAAAGATAATGAACCAAGTAAACAAGAGAGTAGAAGTGAAAAATCTAAGTTCTTAATGGTCAGAGTAGAGAATTTTTTATTAAATAGTTTATCTCATGCTTAAAACTTTTATCATATATTGTGTCGGAAAATTTGAGCATTTATTCATCTTAATTTTCTACACAATGAGAATTGAGCTTATCTTCAATTCAAGTACTCAAATTCCTACATTTTAAACCTCATTTAAATCAAGGATTATAAGGTCAGGATATTAAATCAGATTATACTATCCAAATAATGTATGCAATTAAATGATTAATTATAAAATTCCTATGTTCATGAAATTTTTTATTGGATCAAGAATAATTAACCACACAAAGAACCATAAATGGTGGCATTATCATGCTCTATGCACACATAAATCGCCAAAATATATCAAATTCAGCTAAAATGCCTTCAAAAGGCACTTGGAATTGTCTAAAAGAAACCTTGTCTTCTAAGGAGCAGACATCTTTAGATTTGAATACAAGGATTCTATCCTTGAGAGTATGTTACACAAAAGGAATTGAATGCATACATGTTCAACAGTTTCATGGTGAATAAATATTTTTGAAATGAATGACTTGAAATTTTATAAACAAAACTCAAAAGTGTGACTCGTGAAATTCATTAGGGGGCCAGTGCATTAAAGATAAACCAAACAATATACTAGCCGTTCTTGAATTCAATTTTTGGTCTGAAATGTAACTTTCTATTCAGTTTCATTAAATTTCCCAAATACCCGAGATCTTGAAAGAGTGTGATTCAATGTTGAATTTGGAAGAGAGCATACTCTCTTCCTCTATCACAACCTCGCTGGCAAAAAAATTAATGAATTTCTTTTGAAGATCAACATCAACAACAGATTTTTTATAAATAAATAGAAATATTGACATATGGTCACATCAATGGAGGAAATTTTGACATTTTTTTATCAAGTTTTTGGTAGCACGTTAACACTGCCAAAAGGGAGGTCAATGTCTTCCCCTTCGGCGCTGTCTGAGAATAATGTTGTCCTATGCAAACTGTACATGCCCCTGCTGCCACCACCACCACCGCCACCGCCACCATCACCGCCAGGATCCTCACCGGCATCAGTAGTGAATGAAGCATGGGTGGCAACATTTCGAAAGAATAGAGATGTAGAGGGCTCCATGAAACTTGCCATCACTGAGCGATCATTGTTCTCTGCAGGTTGGTTGGGACGGGCCCACCAGACAGGGTTTCGGCCAGACAGGTCATCGGATTGTCTGGCAGCACTACCATCCCAATGCTGGTGTATCAAGCCTGAGCCACCCAAGCTCTCAAGATTCAATTGCTGTTGGTCCTCTGTTACCCGAATTTCTAAATTAGGGAAGTCTTCTTCAGGCCAGCACATCTCTGGTGGTTGAATAATTGCTGCTTCTTCAGAATGCGATAGGTAGTAGCAGTCAAGAATGTAAGGCTCAATGGTGGCAGTGGTTGAGCTTCTTTGATTGTGATGGTGATGAGGAAAATGATGCTGACGATGCTGAAGAAGACGATGATGGTTATGATTATGATCTCTACGGGCGATATGCCATTGGTGATTATGACCCTGGTACATGTCCCGAGCAAGCTGCTCTTCAATAAATTTATTGAGATTTGCTAAAAAGTGTTGACCCTGAGCGTTGGGTTGCCAACTCGGGTAATCGTTTTGGAAGCTGTGGAGAAAGAAATAAGGCCAATTATGGAATATTGGGAGACAATATAACACCTCATGAAATAAGAAAAAAAATGAAAAGTTTAGTCTTGATATGGGTTGACCAGATTGAAGATGGAAGAGAGAACTGAAGATTTGTTGGAGAACGGAAATGCATTGCCAAGGATGTTGAATTGTGAATGCATGGTTATCCAAGTAAGAGAATCATACCAGTGAAAATACTTTATTAAATGGAATTATAGATGTCGCCAGAGATTTACAATTTTATAGAGAGGCAGAGAACGAAGATCAAGAGAGACAAAATCGGTTAAACTGTAAGAGAGAGAGAGAGACAGACAGACAGACAGACAGACGGATATAGAGACAATTCAGTTGATTCAACGGAGAGGAAGAGAGAGAGAAAGAAGTCAGAGATAACCCACGTAATGAGAAGGGAGAGAAAATAAGAAAATGAGATAGATAGATGAAGTGAGAGAGAATAAGAAGAGAGATAGATAGGATCTGTGTCAAATGAAGGGACAGAAAGAAGAATGAAAGGGAGAGAGAGACACCACGTTAAAGCAAACAAACAAGCATGCACGAGATGGAGAGACAAAGAAGAGAGATAGAGAAAGTCTAGGATCAACCAAAATCAAGGGGGAAAGCAAGAGAGCAATTTTATAACTAGTCTGTAAAGAAAAGGTAAAAAATAATCAAGACGAAAAAAGTCAAGGAGTTCTTATGAGAGGTTCCATCTTTAGAGGATATGACACTTAGCATGATAGAGATCTACATAAATAACAATAATGCTACTTTTCTATGGGAAGTATTGAGAGGAACAGTTTCTGTGGGTCTAATACCTCAGGAATGACTTCTCCAGCTTCCCTTGTGAACTTCTTCGCTCATGTGGAGCACTGACCGAGGAGAACCATATCTCACATTCCCATGGTTTTGAAGTCAAATGTACTAAAGCTACAAGTAGGAGATTCAATGTGCAAAAGATCAGTAAAACAAGAAAACGAGAAGATGTCAATAAATATAAAAGTAAACCTGCACACATGGCCAACTCCCTCAACATGAACTGTGAAGTCTGAAATGAATCTCAGGATGTCATCCACCCTCTGAAAACATAATGCTTAAAAAGTCAACCTCCAGAAACGCACAGGTCAATCAATCAACTATAAGAAACACCCATGTCAATAAAATTAACATTTGGAGGCGTACCTTTGGCACAACAAACACCAACAAGAATGGGGTGACAAAGATTGAGGCCATCTCTTCGAGCAGCATCATCCCTGTGTACTAAACGGAAAGACAAAAATTATCATGATGACTAGTTGGGCATTTTTGAATCTGCATGGACCATATTTCATCTTTCACATTGACCAACATCTTGATTGAAGCTCCTGATTAAACGAAAGGATTAGTAATGATGGAGTGGGAGAGATGGAGGCAGAGGGAAGAGAGAGAGAAATGGGAAACATGGGCGGCTGGCTGGAGGACAAAGGAAGATGGGAATACAAAGGGAAGAACAGGGAGCGAGAGAGTTGGAGAGGGTTGGAAGGAGGCAGGAGGAGATGGATAGAGAGCAGAAGAAGAGACGAGGGAGATACAAAGTGAAAGGAGAGGTATCAGGATGGGGGGAAGAGAGCAGGCAGGAGGGAGGGACCGGGTTGGGAGGGAGGGAGAGTTTTAATCTAGATTAGGACAGGGGGGAGGCAGGAGAGGACAGAAGGAGAGGTAGCGGGACAGGGGGAAGAGAGCAGGCAGGAGGGAGGGATGGAGGGAAGGAAGGAGACTTTTAATCTAGGCTGGAAAATAGCTTTTATTTTGCCATATTTTGAAGGCAAACTAAGAGAGAGGTGTAACCAGGCCAAACTTGTGCACAGTGAATTAGAGAAGGTAATTTAATGCCAGCCAAAAACTGATTGCTTGTATAAATGGCACAAACCACAAAATCGAGTCCAGCAACAATGTCTAAAATCATTCAAATACATAGTATTTTACTCAGCGATCATAAGACTTGAAACCAAAGGCTTTCCAGTCAGAGAACGCAAAGAAGGAGAGGCAAGCAAAAGATCTTTTCCACAAATAACAACATGAGCAATCGTTCCAAAACTCAGAACACAGTTGAATAAAATAAACTTAAAATCCTCAAATAAAGAAACTTACTTGAAAAAGGGTCTCAAACTCCTTTCTGACAGAATACGTGTTCTCCCTACCACGCCATCTCTTTGGCATATAATGAATATGCTGAACTACAAGAGCCATTGCTCCCTCGGGGTCAATCACATGAGGTTCATCTGATACTGCAGCCCGGCTGATTGCAGTTACTGTCCCAAATACAGCGGCATACCAGAACAGATTTCGACCAAAGATCTGAAAATTGACGTTCACTGAAAGTTCTCAGAGAAATCTTATCATCATTATTTCAGTTTAACTGGAATATTCTTCCTATACACACTTTATACATAACTTCAGATGCTTAGGTTAACAGAAAATCTAAGTCCAACACCTGAAAATCTAAGAACCTAGATCCTCAAACCTAAAGAAAGTGCTCATTCACTAAACATTGCATGACAAGAAAAGGTTTACAACGCCCTCAGCAAACATTTTTCTTCTACAACCTACATACGCTATCTCTAACGCTTTGATCATATACTCATAAACCTAATACCCTAAACCCTAGATTATCATGCCAGAAGAGAATAGGATTACATGGCCCTCCAGCAAACATCATCTATGGTAAAATATTTTTTAGATTACATATATTTGTAATCTCTGCTGCTTAAACAACAAAATCTACCATACACAACCTTAAAACCTACAGAATAATGCAAGAAGAAAATAGGATTACATGGCCCTCGAGCAAGGATCTCTTGAGAAAAGCAACAATGAAAAGGATGGCAGGGTTGGGGGTGATAATTATTTTATATAACCTATTTATGTAATCTCTCGTCCATATATCACAAAATTCACAGCCCAAAATCCTAAACCCAAGTCCAAAGGAATCATGCAGGAGAATAAGTTTGCATGGCTCTCCAGAAAAAATTTCTTAAAACGGGGATGATAAGGAGGATGGGAGGGTATAGGAGAATATTTTTCTTATATAACCTATTTAATTTATCTCTAATGTCTACACTACAAGACCTACAACCCAGAACCCTTAACTCTAAACAATGAGAATCATATAGGGGAAAAAGAAAAAAAATTTAAGAGGAGAAGAAGAAATTTGCAAGACAATGCAGCAAAGATCCTCCGCTAAAGGCAATCACAATAAAGAAGGCAGGGTTTAGGGTAATATTTAGCCTACATAACCTACAACCGTAATCTCCAGTGCTTAGATACCAAGACCTTAATCACAAAACATTAAACTCTAAAGTATTATGCAGAAAGAGAACAGGATTTTACATGGCCCTCTAACAAAGATTCCTCCAGAAATGCAATCATGATGAGGATGGCAGCGAAACCTCCAGAGACAAATGAGATGAATTTGGCAACCAGGGAAATAATAGGAGAAGGGAACTGCTTTAGAAAAGCAGAAGCATGCTGCAGACTGCCATTCGTCCGGTATCTGAATAGATGCTCCACCTGTAAAAGGTGATTTTTATTAAAATCAGAAAATAGAAATAAATAGTAAACTTTAACACTAACTGTCAGAGCAAATATTAAAAAATCCAGAAAAAAACAAAATACTTCAGTTCAGGGAATTAACAGACTTCAGTTCGGGGGCGGTGCGGTCCAGTGGCGGCGACCCAGACCCTCGGACGGGGCATGCGCCCTCCAGAAAGATCGTAGGAGACTGGTGGTCCGCGGCATCCCCTTCGGATTGCGCACGTGGACGCATCTAGAGGGCTTGCTGCGGCCCATCGGCGATCTGCGAGAGATCGTATGCACCGGTCTCCAACTAGGGGACCCTAATTGTCTCTGTCTGGATGTTGAAGTGGACAGCGAGGCAGCGATCCCCCGAAGCTTTCCGGTGGCGACCGGGGGGGACAGAGAAACGAGGGCCACAATTGCAGCGCTGCCGTTGTCCTCATCCAGCTCCGCCTGCCCTCATTCGGCCGCCAAAGCCAGCCACAACGCCAGCGAGCCAACGATCCCTGAGGCGCAACCCCCACAGGACGAAGGACGACAGTCGAATTCAGTGATTTTGGCTGAACGCGCATCACCGACGGCTCCGTCGCACGGGCCTCGGAAGTCTCCTCAACTGAGTTACGCACGGAGGCGGAAATCCCACTCTTCTGGCCCCGCCCGGGTGGATTTTTTCTCGCAGTTGGCAGAGAGGCAGTGGGTGACGCTGCGGTCCCGGGCGCCGTCACAGCTTCCACCACTGGCTGACCTTCAGGACGTGGAAGAGGGCGCGTCACAGAACGCGGAACCCAGGCATGCGGCACACATCCAGGAGGAGCAACCTCTAGGACAGTGGATCCCTGAGGACGTGGATTTGCCGTTGGCCGCTGTGGTCGGAGCCGATATGGGGGCTGATTGTGGAGACTCCCCTAGTGACCCATGAAGTGTATATGCTGGAACGTCAGAGGGCTCCGGGACGACAGAAGACGGGGAATCGTGGGCAGATACCTGCGGGCATGGGGAGCGGATATCATTTGCCTGCAGGGAGACATGGCTGACCCAGGTAGAGCAGCGAATCCTGGACGTCCCTCTCGGATGGGGCAGTGATTTGGCGCACGTCGCCATAGAGGCGACCGGACGGTCAGGCGGCATCTCTTGGGCCTGGAAAGAGGAGTTCTTTGATCTGCTGAGTACTTGGAAGGGGCGACACGTGGTGGCAGCCCAGCTGAAACACAGAAGGGACGGGACCTGCATCGTGGTGGCGTCGGCATATGGACCTTCCATCTCAGGCAGGCGGGAGGACTTATGGGAGGATCTGAGGCAGTTACATGGGACCTTTGATTCGGCGCCAATGCTGATTGGAGGAGATTTCAACGTCACATTGTGGCCTGATGATCGTCCGGACGGCGGCGGGGGACGGGACCCGGGGTCCTCCCAATTTCGAGAGGTGCTTGCTCTGCTGGGCCTGGCGGACATGGGCTCCTCAGGACCGTCGCTACACATGGAACGGGCCGGCCTCCCAGTCGCGTCTTGACCGTTTCTTATGCTCTACTGAGTTGCTGGCCTTATGCCCCCTCGCGGAGGTCTCGGCCCTTCCCCGGCCCCTATCCGATCACACCCCATCCTGTGGTCAGCAAAAGTGGGAGAGGTCAACCCCACTTATTTCAAGATGGACCGGTCGTGGTTCAGAGACTGACAAATTCAAAGAAGAGTTATGTGCATGGTGGCGCTCCCGCCATGTCGCAAGGTCCAGTGGCGGACTCGTTAGTGACAAGCTGAAGGACCCTGCGTCACCACCTTCGAGGCCTGCGCAGCCAGATCCGAGCAGCACGTACGCAGGACAGGGACGCGGCTTTATCCCGGGTCCAAGCTCTTGACGAAATCGAGGACACACGACCCCTGACGTCGGATGAGCTAGTCGAGAGGAAGGTGCACCAAAGTAAGGTGGCTGAGGCGGATCTTAGAATCGAGATGGACTGGCGGCAGAGATCACGACAGCTCTGGTTATCGGCGGGGGACGCCAACACCCGCTTCTTTCATCAGGCAGCAAACGGGAGGCGCCGTCAAAACTGCGTCCGCAAAATGCGGATTGGGGACAACATGGTCAGCGACCCGCTCGCCATTGGGCAAGCTGTAGCGGACCACTTCCGGGCGTTCTATCGCAGAGGCCCCCCCAACCAATGGCGGTGGCTGGCGACGGGGGCATCAACAATCTCGACGGCGCAACAGCAAGAGCTAACGCTCCCGTTCTCGGAAGACGAAGTCAAGCAGGCCATTCGCGGATTGAACGCCGAGGGGGCTCCAGGGCCGGATGGCATCCCAGTGTTTCTATACCTAGAATGCTGGGACGCGATCGGGGCGGAGGTGATGGCGACCGTAGAAGACTTCAGGGCCGGCCGGTGCAACATGGACCGCTCTGAACCCACGCCTATATTATTCTGCTGCCGAAGGTTGAGGAGCCGAACATATTGGCGATTTTTCGGCCGATATCTCTATCGAACTCCATCTACCTCATCATAGCCAAGGTGCTGGCTAATCGTGTCTGAGGTCGGCCCTCCAGGGACATTATCAGTCCATTCCAATCCGCCTTCCTACCCGGGACGTCGGATGTCCGAGGCATTGTGCTTGCCGAGGAGATTGTGGCCGCATGGCGTCGCGACCGCACCCCGGGTTTCCTCGCGGAAGGTGGACTTCTCAAAGGCATATGATTCTAGATTGGCGGTTCCTTTGGAACGTGCTGCGTCGGCGGGGGTTCCTAGGAGACGTGGGTTCGATGGATGAAACAAAGTGTGTGACGACAACCACATTCGCCGTCTGCGTTAATGGACGCCCTAAGGGGGCTGGATTCACCCTCGTCGGGGTATTCGTCGGGGGTGCCCGCTTGCCCCTCTTCTCTTCATTCGGCGGCGACGCCCTGGCAGTGTGCACCGGACAGCTCTGCGATAAAGGCCACATCGTGGGGTTCCGATCCTCAGCGTCGAGAGGCATCCCTGCGCTGCCGGATGCGCGGATGACACGACATTCTTCATCACAGGGTCATGGGCGGCGGCGCACACGCTATCCATCATGATGGACATCTTCTCGGACTTCTCGTGTCTCCCACTTGAACCAGGGCGAAGTCGGCATTCATTGGATTCAGCTTGTCTCCTGAGGAGGGTGGCCGGGTGTTCCCGGATATTGGCAACTCCGACGGCCGAATTACCTTTGCGATACCTTGGTGTGCCTCTTGCTGACCGCCGCCTCCGGAACAGTGGGATTGGCGGCCGGTGATGAGAGAAGGTGGAGCAACGTCTTGGAGGATGGAGGGCCCGACTACTCTCGAGGGGTGGACGCTTAGTTCTACGAAGGCGGTGCTACTGCCATCCCCACCTACTTCATGTCCTTATTCCGGGATGCCGGTGGGGGTTCAGCGTCGCCCTGGAATCACTCATGCGGAACTTCTTTTGGCGGGGATCCCGATTGGAGGTGAATCGAGGGGCGGCACCTGGTAGCGTGGGAGATCGTATGCAGGCCGATCTCCCAAGGCGGCCTAGGAGTTCGTCAGATCCAACACACTAACACGGCTCTTCTGGCCAAGTGGGTGGGCCGCATTCTGGATCCCCCGGCGGACCTAGTTTCGCGAGTTCTGCGGGACTGTTATGGTGCCTCGCTGGATTGGAACTCTTGGGAGAACCCGCAGCGAGGAGACTCGGCGTTCATATCGTCCCTACGGGCCGTTTTTGCGAGCGTGCGGCCTTTCTTCCGTCCTCGGCTTGGCTCGGGAGATCTTTCGATTCCGGGACGCGACGACTCGGACGGGGAGGGACGGCTGGGAGTCTCCCCTTCCTCGCCTCTTGCTCTCGCCGTGGAACCGGAGTGCTCAGTCAGCCATGCGTGGCAGGGCGCGTGGGTTCCTCCCCTACCTGCGGCGCTATCCGACCAGCGGATGCACGACTTTCTTCGCATGCAGGAAATGCTGGGACCGTGCCGAATAGCCGAAGGCCGCGACGGATGGGTCTGGTGCGAACCAAGATTTTCAGCCCGAGCAGTATATCACCGCCTCCGCCAGCAGGAAGGGCCGGAGCATCCTTTCTTTCTGAGGATCTGGCGGCGCGTCTGGAGAGCTCGCATTCCCTTGAAGATTCGGGTCTTCCTATGGTTGCTACTGAGACGGCGACTGATGACTAGAGCCCTTCGCCAACGCTGGGCCCCCAACGACACGGCGGAATGTGCACTGTGCAGTGATTCAGTGGAGGACTGCGATCACCTGTTTGTTACTTGCCAGTTCGCTCGGACGGTATGGGAGTCCACCCGGGTGGACCATCTCGCCTTTGTTTCGTTAGAGGCCTTCTGGAGAGCGGCCGCGGACGGCCAGTACCGGAGCGGGGCCGAATGGCAGCGCATATATGCCACCCTTTGGGCTCTATGGACTCATCGAAACGAGGTCGTCTTCAAGGGGACTGCCCCGTCCACCGATGCAGTCAAATACGAAGCGGGGGGTCTGGTTTACGTATGGAATCGAGTCGGCCTCGGCCCCTCGATGGTTGTACCCCTCTCATGATCTTTCTGTAATTAAGTCATTATCTCAATGGCAGCGGGGGTATCCCATAGCGTGGGTCCCTCTTTCTTTTTTCAAAAAAAAATTAACAGACTTTGTTCTGAGAGGTAGATTTCTTCCCTTTTTCTCATGAGAAAACAAACATCATTGAAACTAGCTCTCTGAAACTCTACCTTGAGTCTTGGCCCACCCAATTTGGGCCCCCTCAAAATTTAACATGGAAAACCCAGCTATTGCACTGAAGCCCATGGATAGGTAGAATTTCTAACATGCACTGGAGCCAACTCAATTTGGTTGACGAACAGTACATCAGCTTGGGCAGTTCGTTACTACCAACACGGCTGTATGTGTTTTCCTGCCCTTTCATTCTCAAGGATGAACATTGCATGTAAGCCAGAACAATGATGTAGGCTCCAAAGGTTTTGCAAAGCCTATTTTTGGATAAAAACATAAACAAGAGAACCTCCGGATAAACCTTCTGCTTAGACTATAAAATAGATGAGCATAACATATGACATGAACAGACTGGAAATAGAATGGTTTAACATTCAAAGGACTCTCCAGAGCTCATTCGGTCAAAACAGATCACATGGAGAAGTAGTGCGTACTCTCTTCTTGAATAAGAATTCCAATCATTACATTCAAGATCTGAAGAAGACATGACAATTCCAGAACACAGAGGAATCATGAGAGAGAGAGAATAGAGAGGGGGGATATCTGGGAAAGTGGGGAAAGAGAGGAATTCAGGAAGGACTGAGATTGAAGAATCAGCAATTTGATCAACAAGGGAGTTACAAGCACAGAAAGAAGAGAGGGATAGGGTAGGATGGGTTACAGTGATACTTGGCCACCCCTTCTCAAGGTGAGTAGACCAAAATTCACCTCAGTCTGCTAGGATGTTGTAAAAAAACCCAGGATAGTGGAGTTCATGGTCTTGAGATTGGTTTTTTTAACATTAAAGGAAGATCACACAAAGAATTGGATTTCTCGAGATTGGATTTTTAGAAATCGGTGATATACTGGTACAAGTACCCTCTTCTTCCCACCCAAGAGGTCACCCATCCCTAGACTGCCCAAGCCTGCCTGAGCACCCTTAACCCCTGGAGTTCTTCTAAACCCAGTGTTCCTCTTCCAAGGAAGTCACTCATCGCTGCACTGCCCAAGCATGAGCATGCTTAACTCTGGAGTTCTTCTCCACCCTTGTGTATAAGAGGGAATCCAGAGATTTGATTTAAATGCTGAACCTTCTATTCCTGTAGACTGCCAAAAAGTCAGCAGTGCTATTATGTAAACCATCCACATTTTTGTAGACTTACACTGTTGAAATCTATACAATATGAAAGAAAGCAAAGGTTTGCCATATGCATAGACATTATCTATCATTGGCAAAACTCATAAAAAAAACCAGTAATAAACTTTATAAAATATGAGGTGAATATTATTATACCTCATTGAACTCCCTAAAAACCCACTTTGACAAGTTTGACCACCTTCGAGAAGATGCAGTGCTTGGATGATTATAGAACTGCTCAGCATGCCTTAAGCAAAGGTATACCAGTGAAAAGATGACAAGGAAAGGAGAGATGAGGAACATTACAAGCCCAACGATCACTAATCTCTTTCTCAGAGATGAAGGGTTGTCGATGAAGTCACGTCGGACACAAAAGTTTCTGCAACAAATGATATTTCGTATTAGAGTCCATGATGATTTCAATTACAAGCTTAAGGAAGATATTTAAAATATTCATGTAGATGATAAAAACTTATAACTAATATTTCATTAAGTGCCTTTATGTTGCTTTCAGGAAAGTTTTCATTTTTCGATTTTGAAGTAGGAAAGCTTTTTATTTTTATTTTCTTAAGCAGACAGACAGAAAAACAATAGGTTATTGATATAAAATCCTTAAAAAATGTTAAGGTTAATGAATAGTCTGAATATTCTGGAGTAAGCAGTCAATAAAGGAAAGAAACAAAGAAAGCAGTGTTCACAAGAAGCAGATGAAAGATATAAGGTATGCATGATATTCAATTCAGTATAGTCATTCACTGTAGTTTTGAGCATGTTGAATCAGAAAGAGAAATACAATGGTTGACCATGAAGACGAGATGATCTACCAACATTCAAATTATCACGTGACGCTAGATATATACAGATTTGACTACCTGTCAAACATGCTCTGAAGTATGCACCAATTCAAAGTCCACTCCAGAGTTTTTGGCAACATGAGGTTTCTCTTCCCACCAGACCTAGAGTTGACTGCAGGACCAGTCCCAGGGACCCACCACGACACTTGGAAAGCGAGAACACCCTTATTGATCATTCCAATCAAGTAATTTTCTTTCCGCATTATCCTCATCACAATTTCATGGGCTGAAAGATCCTTCACAACACAGAGCTTCTGAGACCTTTGCACTTGAACCACCTTTTCTAACACCACAGACCACGGTATTGTCTGGATTTCCCGGTCAGCAACACAAAGACTGGAAAAGGGAGGCAAATTTTATAGAACCCACCAAGGCATTTAAAATTAACCTCAATACTCACCTGTCTATGTAGAATTTGCGAGCTTCCAGAGTATCCTTCAGCTGTACAAAGAATCTGACAAAGCAGAACAAGAGATAGAACCCTAATAATGCCAAGTATCCAACAATGATCCCTTTGGTTATGGTAAATGGGACTAAGGGATGAGAATGAAGGGCCTCTTTTGCCAGATTACAAGGCTTGATTCCCGATTCAACAGCATCCATCCCACACTTAGCATTTCGGAGCCCACGCCAGTCAACAAAGAGCAGGAAGAACCCAGAGAAACATAAAGTAAACCCTAGGCTCAATAGTTCAACAACCCATTTGATAATAATGCACCAGAGCCCTTTCTCACAGTAGTAATGATATATCCTCCAAAAGAATAGATCTAAATCAGCTATTGGCTCTGATGTTAAGCCTTCTCCATTGAGGAGTCCAGTTGGGCTATCGCTACCAGAGTCTGGTAGCCTTCGATAATCAGATAGTTCAATTTCAGGAGAACTATCGTCAAGGAGTCCAGTGGATAAGGATGAATCTCCGTGCCGCTTCCATTTCAATATGAAGGAAGATAGTCTAGCCTTTTGACTGCCAAACATCATTTGATGACAGACAGGCGAACAGAATGCAGCCAGCCCATTTCAGTCTCTGATCATCTCATTATTGGGTAATACACTGAAAAATTAAGAGAGAGAGAGCAAAATGTAAGAAATATATAAAAAATGATTTATGGTACGCAATGGACATAACCAATTTGAGTAATTTCCTTTCCTGAATCAATTTCCACCTTTCTTGTGTATGAAATCAATCGGCATTTGTGGTATGTAATGTGTTTTTCATCCAACGTTACAATAAAAGTCAAGTGTTGGATGACATTTTAACAGTGTTAAATAAAATTTCTTTTTCCCATCCAAGCATGCCCTGAAGGCACCAAATATACCGATCTCACAGCATTCAAACGAAAATAATTAACATAGCAAGGAATCATTCAGTGCTCTCTCTCTCTGTCACTCTATCTCTGTCTCCCACTCCCCACGCCCTTATGTAAAAACCCTGGCAGAAAAAAATTTTTAGTTTTTCACGAATCTATGGCCTACAACTTCCGAATTTAATCGATATTTTCAATCAAACAATTGAATTTCCTCATCAACTTTAGGTCAAATATCTCAATAATTGAGCAAATCACCTGGTCATTTAAAAGATGCTTCAACTGAAGAATTACGAAGGATTCCCCACATTAAACGCACCAGAACCAAAAGCAATTCCTACATACAAAAAATACAAAACAGGTCTACACGATACAGAATTCTGAATAAGGATTTTAGGAACCTGCGTGATATCCGCTACTCTCTCTCTCTCTCTCACTCTCCCATCTTGCTCGTCGGCGAGAAGATCAGAGCAAAAAAACGCAATATAGACAGAAACTGATTAGGCAAGGAAGAATACGATACCTTTACTCGAGCCGATGAACTCTCTAGATAGAAAAAACCGCCGCAGGAGAGTCTGCCGGCAACTGGTAATCACCGCTTGCGATTGGGACGGCGCCCTTTCCGCTTCCGCAATCGAGGGAGAAATAAGAGAGAGAGGACGATGAAATCAGGAGCAGTTGCACAGGTAATTACCGTCTCTCTCTCTGTGTGTGCATTTTTATCTCCCAAACCACATTTTCGTAAAATCAGGGCACTTAAAAAAGTTAAATTATAGAATGGGGTTATTGATAAATAAAACGCCTTAAACGACGGTCCAATGAACTTACGGATAATTAGTTATACGTCCTTCAGAATAGATTTCTTGTGTGACTCGTCATTCACAGCGCCACGGCAGCGGAGATGTTTGCGACACGTAAGATTAAAACTTAAGGGCATAAAACGCATTAGTTAATTATTAGGGTTGAGCATTATAATATTCAATTAATGAGGAAAGAGGAAGCGTACGTCTTGAGTTACAGCCGGTCCGTGCGAGTCGAATCTTAGGGAATCTATTTCAAGTCTGAGATTAAATACGAGACAGAGAGATTTAGAGCGGCATGAGATTAGGGGAAAACACGTGCGAAATACAGAAACGTACGATTGCCATGCTGTGCCGGAATCTGACACGCCATGCAATCGACGTGGAGTTATCTTCCCGCGTGGCAAGGAGACATGACTTTGCGCATAAGCCCCTTTTGATATTCCTGGTTTCTCATATGAGCTCATTTGATAATAAGATTTTCATTTTCTGAGGACTTTTAAGTAATAATCATTTTTTAATTCAAATATCGAAAAATATATTCTGTGCTTTCAATGAATGTATTATGCATATAAAGAATAAGATTGGCCGCAGATAACGGGAAAGAAGGGATACGCATAGTATTTGATTGCGGAAAATCATGGCGGGGGAGCGATCGAGTGGGCCCTGCAGCCAATATTGTTTTGTTCTTCTGGGCAACTTGAAGATGACGTCAAGCGTATGAAAAAAATGAAATATTTCGCTCCAAATTATGTCTACCTATTAAAATATCTCTATCAATATCGTATCCTCTGTCCAATCATTTGAGAAAGATCGCCGTTGCTTGAAATCAAACCCACCCACGGTCAGAACAACAGGTCTATTCTCACAAGTCAAATCAAGGTGGCAAACAAATGAGGGAAGGACCGAACCGAGACCGTTGGTCCCACAAAGTGGCCAGGACCGGTCTCGGTCCAGTGTCGGTCCTCGACTCCCTCCTGCACTCCGTCCTGACGAATGACGAATAAAATTAAATGGGGTTATATTGGTTATTTTGTAGTAAAAAAATACTACGATTTCATCCCAGCTTATGTCGGACCCCAGGAGTGCACGCGTCGTCAAGTCTTCGTTTT
This sequence comes from Lemna minuta, assembly GCA_024174645.1. Classification (NCBI taxonomy): domain Eukaryota; kingdom Viridiplantae; phylum Streptophyta; class Magnoliopsida; order Alismatales; family Araceae; genus Lemna; species Lemna minuta. The sequence continues at coordinate 20,544,068 of CM044104.1, forward strand.
TTTGGTCGTCGCGCTTCAGAAGTTCAGATGCTCCTCTATCTCTTTTTCCAGAAGGTTATCGAAAAATCTGAAGCTTTTCTCCTGTCAACCGTGGAAGCCGGTGAGTCTGTCGAGGAATCCAAAGGAGGGAAAGAAGTCTGAGGGACAGAAGGCACCCATTAGACCAGCCGGCAGACGATGTTACTGAAGAGACAGACAGCCATGTCGCCGATATTAACAAGGCGGCCAGCCGCCGAAGTTTTGGCCACGGTTTCCAGGAAGACGCGCATTTCCTCTTCTTTTGGAGACGGCGCCAGCTCTCGCCGAAGGCGACACCGTGGCCGCCGAAGGAAAAGCGTATGAGGAAATTGCGCGATGGTCTGTTGCAGAAGAACAAATCGTTTGTCCTCAAGATTTCCTCCGCCATCTAAGCGCGGGAGACGACGAGCATCCCTACGCTTCCGAGCTTGAGATGCATGAGAGGACCATACTCTCTGGCCAGGCGGAGGAGGGAGTGTGAAGATAGTTTCCTGACTTGATGAAGCAGAAGAATAGCGATGAAGCACAGGACAAAGCTGGACAAGATTGTAACTTACAAAATGGAGAAATTATCTCCTCAAACTATATCTATTTTGATCACCTTAAAATTGTGGAGTAAAAAAGATGAAGCAGATAGTTATTATTCTTTCTTCTTCTTTCTTTCAAATTAGTAAGTGTCATTGGTAAGGTTTCTAACTATGAATTATTTATTTATTTATTAATAGACATAGATATGTTTAACTATTTTTAGGTACACATATCCATGGTCAAAGAGAAACCGAAGTTAAGACCGAACCGAACCGTGACCGAGGTAGATCGAGACCGAGACCGAATTAAGATTTGGACCGCCCAACCCAAATCATAGCTTACCGGATTAGATGAACTCCTAGCACAAAGAGATTTCCAAACAAAGAAGTGAATACGTTTTCAACCAAAAGAAGTGACTGAAATAGAGGTATCATTATCCAGACTGCCGGCACGAGGCCAAATCTGATGGCAAAGTCAATATTTTATGGTCAATCCGAGAAGCTTAAAAGTGATCAGATTATTTAGACTGCGCACAAGGGCAGTTCCAAGAGCAGCTTAACAAAATAGTCCACTCTTTAGGGCAAATTTAGTATGAAAAATCGATCTCAGATAAAAAGTTGACAGCACAGAGACAGTTCCAGTTCAAAGTCAACACAATTGGCTCAAAAGTGATCAAACTATCTTGGTTGACATTTATAAGGACAGTTACAGGCAATGGAAATCATAAAAGTCATCGTTCTTCTGCCAACTGAAGAAGCGAAAAAGTGGTCAGATTACCAAAACCGCGATTAGGTTTTGACTGTGTCAGCACGAGGTCTCCACAAACCCAGCCGGTATTTGTGCGCATAACTCAAGATAAGTTTCCTCTGCAGAAAGCAGCGAATAAAAAATCCTAAAAGCAACAACTAAAACAATTTATGGGTAAAATAATGATAAAAAAATTATCACTCTCAAGAAAGGCCAATGGAGATCAAAACCAATATCTGACACCAATTGAAAAAATTATTATCCAGATTAACTGGCAGGGTAATAACTGATCAAAAGTCCATGTACACCAAATTTCAAGAAAATACGAATTTAGCATGAGAAAATTGAGAAAAAGCAACATTGAGGTAAAAACAAAGAGACTTAGGAAGATACGACGCTACGAATGTAAGAGTACATCTGGTGAAATAAATTAAGAAACAAAGGATAGATTAGCCAGGAAATAAAAAAACGACAGACAATTCAAACAGCAGAAGATCTCCCACTCTTTCGCTGACTCAGACCTATCAAACAACAAAAGCATTCGTTTCTAAGATTCCAAGGAGCTTCATTAGAGTTAAAAAAAACTCCAAAATGAGTTCTTTATAAAACAGAGACCAAAAATTGCATAACAAACCAAAAATTTAAGAACCCAAGAATGTATGAGACGTAAAATAAAAAAAGATGGGCAGATTGAAAGCTATTTATTAGACGTACAAAATATCAGATTTAAATTTACATGGTTATCAAATTCCAAGGAGCTCGACAGAGATTAAAGAAAATTTCACAATGGATTCCTCGTAAAGCAGAGACCAAAAACACACTGTCGACCCAAAAATTTCAGAACGCAGGAATATGTAATACAAAAATTTATCAGAGACAGAATAATAGAAGCCCGCTTATTAGACACACTGAAATGCAGATTTAAACGGAAATGCATGAAAAATTCCAAGGAGATTCAGAAGAGCGAAAGAAAACCCATGATGAATTCTTTGTAAAACAGAGTCTGAAAATCAAATAATAAACCAAGAATTTGAGAGACCCAAGAACAAATCGGCCATAAAATTAACAAAGACGGATAAAGATAAACCTATTTTATTGGACATACAGAAAAGCGGATTTCAACGCACATGATTCTAATATACCACGGAGCTTTCCAAAATAGTAAGAGAAACTTCAAAATCCATTCTTTGAGACCAAAAATCACAAAATCAACCCATAATTTAAGAACCCGAGAATAAATCATACATAAAATAAACGAAGACGGATTAATAGAAACCAATTTATTAGACACACAGAAGAGCAGATTTCAGCGTACATTGCTTTCTAATATTCCAGAGAGCATCTAAGGAGTTGAAAAAACTCCAAAACGTTTTTGTTGTAAAACAGAGACAGAAACACATGATAAACAGTTGATTAAAAACCCAAGAACACATCAGACAAATAAATTAAACAAAGAGGGATAAATAGAAACCAATATATTGGACGCGCAGCAAAAGGCAGTTTAAACTTACATGCTTACAAGGTATACCGAGCTTCTTCAGACGAAGAGTTCTAGTGACGAGGAGCTTCTGCAAGTCTCCGATCTCTGCATCCAGCTTCGCTACGTGAGTCTCCACTCCCTTTCCCACGCCGTTTAGAAATTCTGGAATCCCTACTTTCACTGTAACAAGAATTTTCTGAAAGAAGTTAGGCATTAAGACCGAGGAATCCAAACCTTATACGATCGAGAAATAATTGGTACCGAGGTAGGGGCTCCTGGTTGAAAAGAAATGAGGGGCGCTGCAAGCTAGGGCCGCGCGTAAGTGCCGGAATCCGGCCCCACCACGCCGCCATTAACAGGAGCAAAAATCTGTTCCTCTACAAAACACAAACACTCACACGCTCTCCTCGCTGTCTCTGCTGCAGCGTGGGACGAAAAATCGCGAGCAAGATCGCTCTCTCTCTCTCGGAGTCTCTCTGTCTCGGGTTTCTCTCCGAGACTCTCCCCAGACCCTGGCGGAGGAAAAACCAGGTAAAGGGAAAAATTAAACTTATATTTCTGCCTAAAATTATTCATATGTTTTTGTCTCTGATTATATACTGAAAGTCATCAGTCCGACGAGCAGGGATGCACATGGTAAGTCAACTATGATATGGAGAATACCTGCATTCTATTCACAAAAATGGTCAGATTTTCGAGTAATTTTCGTAAATCATGTTTGAAATGATTTTATTTTGTCATAGTTGAGTGGATCCTGTATTTATAGTTATAATCTAATTTTTCGTTAATTTTGTTAATTTTATATTCTCTCAAACCATCTATTTTTTATATTTCACTTCGATTTAAATGCAATTATAACGTCAATTTAAATCATAATTTTCACACATAATGAGACAAAATTCTACCTTTAATAATAATTATTCCCCTTTTCATTCATACTTTTCATTTTTTTATCTACTTTCTTGATTTATATTCTATATGAAATTCATTAATGTAATAATTTCTTGATATATATTTATATTAATGCTTCGTATTTTAGATTTTTTTTCTGTAGTTCTTGTTTTTTATTATATTTCAATGACATACTAATAGATTTTACAATATTAATATACTTATTATTATTATTCAGTATATTTCTCTTTACATTCTTATTATTATGCATTTTTCTTGTTATCCTATTTCTTTTGGTATTTCATCTCTCCTTTATATTTTCTCTCTTCTCCCTGATTCTTTCCATTTTCTTTCTTCTTCTATATGAGCAACAAGGGTATTAAATCATTGAATCAAATCCCCTGTATGAGCAACAAGAGAGAAGAAAGGATTCCACCATGAGGCACAAACAAACCCAAACACAATGAAATTTAGGCATTTTCTCAGAGACCCTCTAGAGGCTACAAAGGGAGATGATAAGAAATGCAAATTGGAATGCATAAAACCGAAAATCCAATGCCGATAACATGTTCTCCTCTTGAACCAAAGAAAGACCGGTAAAGGACTTTGATAGAAATAATAGCTCTAACACAAACCCAATGATGATAAACTCATTTATCAAATATAAATAACAATAAAATCATTTACTCTCAAGATAAAAAGGACAAATTGAAAATTTAGAAATTGCCAAAATCTAACTAGTTTAAAGTTCTAAATTACATATTTGTATGTCGAACCTGAAATATAAGACAAGAAGTCTAAATAAAGGATCAATTAATCAATCCGGACAATGTTTCTCATTGACTCAAAATCTTTCAGCAGCCATCAAAAGGATCAATGAATTATAGCTCATCGTTTCTTTCAGCAGCCATCTTATTTTCAGCTCTTGCCGATTGCAACCAACACTTAAAACATTATTAGAATTGTAATACTTTTCACTTTCAATCTTGTCCTCATATAAGTGGCTATTGCTCATCCCAAAGAGAAGAACCTCTCAATGAGTGCATTAGTTGCACATACAAAGAGATTATCCACAAGAATGACAATCATTTGAATAAGTATGATAACAATAAACTTTCTATTATCTTAGGTCATCTTCTTTCATGACCTATTGCTACGAGTATTCCTCGAGCTCACCAATGTCACAAGTTTCTTGTGGGGTGGACTGATTTGACATTTTGGTCAAATCCCATGGTTCTCTATGCGGATCTCTTCTTCAAAACCCTCATCTTGTACCTCTTGTTACACTAGGAGGATGGCTGCCTTTAATTTTTCATGGTCGCACATAAAAATATGATCAAAATTTCAATTGTGGTTGTCACACCATCGTGATGGCAAATGCATTGCTGCCCTGCCACCCTTCCTCATACTTTGTTAATTTCATCCATCATGTCTATGGAAGCTGCTATGATGGACTTTCCATTGTGTATAGTCAAGGACATACCTCAAGGTAAGAGTAGACCTACTTCAAGGCACTCCTCATGTTCCTTCATCATCGCACAAGTCACTCAAACAAGTAGACGAGATGCAGAATCAGTTACATGATTTGATTGGCATAAGATTTTGTCTCACATAAAAAATAACAAAAGAAGATCATTAAATCAAACACTAAATGCCATTCATTGTTGGGTATTAAATAATGCCCATTTGGCGTGCTTGACAAGACAAAAATGGCAATCTTTTGTAGAACAATTTTCTCATCTACACTTCAATGAGCCTATCATACATTGAGTTCAAATCCATTGAAACTTCCAAGTATGGCATAATAGTTTAATATAAATCCAAGCCATCTTTCACTATTTTAGGCCATATTGAAATGCTAGTTTAAAGACATGGGCTAAGCATGAAATCTAAAGTTTTCCATCAAACAACAAGTTGAGTTTACACATTGTCTTCAAAACTTCATCAATGATCATTATATCGTTACTCATGTTTTCTGTTGTGATTGTGCACAACCTTAGATGCAGAGTAATGTAGTTAATGATTCAAGACAAAATACCATAAGTATTAATAGTCATACCTTCTCCTTTGAAAAAAGGTGTGCCAAAACAGTGCTCACAAAAATGCTCACCTTCATCACACATAAGAAATCATTGCTTTCAAGAATGCTTCGGAATTGTGGTCTTAAATAGGGAACAACAATTAGTGATCTGATTGACATGATCACTGACCAAGCGTTTTTTGCGGTTGTTAAAACACACAAACGTCGGTCAAAATTTTTTTATAAATCCAAACTCACAAAGATAAAGATATGAAATCAAGTAAAGTGTAAGTATTGGGTCGATCCATAGAGAACAAGGTTGACTTTAATTGTAGAGTTGACTTGGTCAAACTTACGTTTAAAAGAGGTCTTCAAGAAGTATAAATAAGAGGTTATGAACATAAATGATATAAATATACTAAATAAGCAATTTTAAGATTTAACATTTGACAGAGAAAAGTCAAAATTCAAAGTCAAAGTCAAAGCATTGACTTTGACTAACAGTCGGAGTTCTATAAAATCAGAGAACTAAAAGATGTCATAAGACTACGAAAATTATATATTTGGAAACTAGAGAGAAAATGGAATTTATTGATATAGAATTAGTGATTTTCAGATAAGAAATAAATTTACTATGAATTATTGAAAATCAAAGATTAGAAAATTCCCGAAATGAACACTTCAGAGAAAATCTTCAAATTGACTAATCCATTGATATCCAAATCTTGCAATTTATATATCAATAGAAAGCTAAGAACTAGAGGATTCTAAAGAGACCAAAATAATTAAATTCCAATTTATATTTTGAAAGTAATTGACCCCGAAAGTCAACGTTCAAATTAGGATTAAAAATGAACCGTGCTCGGTCAAACGTTAAATTGAGGGGTCAAATGATCTCGGAATTCGACGAATTTTCTATCTACGGAAAGCTGATGAAACAAGGAATCTAATGAAACTAAAATCAAGTGATTAGGAATTATAATCATAGAGATATCTTTTTTTCAAAATTAGCAAAATTTTGGACTAAAATTTGGTATAATTGAAGAACACTAAGAACTAAAATGCAAAATTAAAGATATAAACCTAATTAAAACTCAAATTACCACCTGATAATCGATCGAATCTCACTACTAACCCGATTTCTACAAAGATGGGGCTTCAATTCACTCCGATTGAAGCGAATTTGGCTTGATTTCTTCCTCGCGGACGTTCGGCGTTCGAGGGGAAAATCCGATAAAATCCTGCAGAATTGGTGATTAATCCCGCTCCGATTTTGATCGAAATCGAGTCTAAACGCGGGGAGATCATGAAGAAATCAAGATCTTTATTTCAAATCACTTAATTCCTTCACGATTTAATCAAGAGTTAAGAGAAAAGAAGAGAGAATACATCAATTTTAAAGGGAAATTTCCGCGCAAATTTCAGACTGTTTGATCCGGTCGGGAAATGGGTTTGATGCCCACGATCCTACGATGATTGTGGGCCATCAAATTGAGGTGATCGTGGCCACAATCGTGCGGCGATCAGGCCACGATTGCCTCAATTTCACTTCCATCGTCTGATGAAGATCGCGCGGTTGCTTCGCGATCGTGCGTCCGATGAAAATCAGACCATTGTGATGCATCCACGCTTAGCCACCGATCGCTGAAATCTCGATCAATCTAGAGCGTCCGATCTCTTCACTTAAGTGTCCCTTTAGCGCACGTGTTACATCAGTGATCGATGGACTCCGTGACCACGCGATGGATGCATCGCGATCTCATCTGACGCCCACCATGCTGCCACGATCGCCTGCATATTAAAAACGTGTGGGAACGTAGTCCCACACGGAAGAAAAAAACAGGGCAGGGCATGTATAAAAGATTGGGCAGTTTAACGCTATTGCGTTACCGCCCCAATTTTATTACCAAGGCCCACTAACCCGTGGGCCCTCCAAAGGCCGACTTCTCCACTCGCCACATGGCGCCCCTCACGGGCGTCCGCGTGCACCCGCGTAGCCTCCTGCCACGTGTCCGTGCCACCCGTGTCAACTGCTCCTCGCATGGGCCATGCGCGGCCCTGCCACGTGGCCTCAGTGCCGCGTTGCATCCGTGCTGGCCCCGCGCGCCACATCAACATTCGTGCCACGTCAGCTCCATGGGGTTTGTGGGATAAAAACCCCCTTTTTAGGTAAGAAATAATTAAAATAAAAAATCAATAAAAATCCAAAAAATTCTAAAACTTCAAAAATTAATAACTTTAAAAATACAACTCCTTTTAATCTCAAATTTTCTCCATTGGGTCACAATTCTCTTTCTTTTTAATATAATTTCATTAAGAAGATAATTGTAAAGAAGAATATAGGATGAATTAAACATAATCTAAAGGCATTCATTAAGATTTCTCTCTTTTAATAATCCAATAATTTCATTCTTATAATTATCCTTTAAAATCATTGACTAAAGTCAAAAGAAGTCAAGGAAAGAACTTAATTCCTATTAATTTAACCTTAAAAAAAGATTAATCATCAAGAAAGCACATATTTATCCCTAATTTATGCATAAATATGAACTTTAGTGTAATGGCATACCAATGGACAAAATTCATAAACATAATGATAACATGCATCATATTCCCATAAAATAAGCATGAATATGAGTTAATTAGGATAAGAATTTAATTTATAAATGCATTTTATCAATCACCAATCATATCTATATTTCCACTTTGACATGGTGTAAAAATGGCAGCCGAATGATGACAAGATGATAACCAAAGAGCAACTAGATGGAGATAAGATGGCGACATCAATGTTACACCTTAAAAATGCTAGCTCACACTCTAGTTGTTGAAGTTAGCATAATTGAGAGCACCGGGTTAGGGCTAGGTGAAATCACAATTCAATTAGGTCTTAAAGTAAGAAATCAAATATTTTTATAATTTGAACAATATTCCATTCTGGCTTTTCAGATCCTTTAGATAAATGTTAATGATCTTTTTAATTTCCTCAATCCATCATTGTTGCTTTTCATCAAAGAGGATTGATTCAATGCATAAGCTCTTTGAGATTACATGACTTTGATCAGATTCTCATCTTCTTCTCTTCTCCACTTTCTTGCTGATCCACATAGATACTACTCTACTTCTTTAGAAGACATAGATACTACTCTTTAATTCTTACTGATCCACGAAATTAAGTTACCTCCCAAAAATATGCATATCCTTGACATTGACCTACTATGAAGTAAAGAACTTGTATAATAAATGTTAGTAGAAATTTCAAGATTTAGTGCGTAATTCTTATGAAAGATGACCAATCATTCCTTTTAGGTACGCACTAAATTTAGGAGCATAGATAGACTGATATCCATGGGGAAGACCTATATAGATATTATGTGGCCTAAAAGCCAATCACACTTCCATGTATTTTGTTTATGTTCATTGAATTGACATTTCTTCATTGTCATTTTTGTCTGATGTTTGCAATGAAGTCCATAAGCATATGCAATGACTAAGTCAACTATAATGAGATCATAATACACTAATCACTAGTCTTTAAGCATATGTTCTAAATATTCCTATTCTTGGGATATTCGAGACAGACATTGAATTATTTGGAAAGAATATCACTATTTGATCTAACTCATACGATGAGTATGGCTGATCTGGTAGCCATCGGTGTGGAGACAATGAGGATAGATAGTGGGTGCTATCTGGAGAAAGGGCTCATTGAATTGATTCATATAAATCCTTGAATGGAAATTATACCTAATTGTCAATCAGGTTGATTCATATCATGGTTATGTATGTGATCCTTTGACTTGAGACGCCAAAGACATCTTGTGGATAATGGTATATGTCATTTGTCAAAGCAGATTTTTTAGAAGTTTTCTTTGGGTCAAAACATTGAATTCTCCCTTTCTATTTTCCTTTTTTTTCTATTTGAGTCATAACAGCCCAAAATCCATTGTCAAAATTATTACCCCAACTTGACTTTATAACAAGTCTTATGAGTGTTATGATAACATGCAAATTATACCTGAAAATTTATGATTATTAATACAAATTGAGGCATAAAACATTTCATTCTAATGCATGTTATCATTATATGAAAAAGAAGTTATAATCTTAAAATGCATTAATTTAGGGTTAATTATCATAAATTAAGAGAAATATTTGTAAGATTAGATTATCATCATCTTTATTTAAGATTATAATTAGGTTTTAATGTTAATTAGAAAATACTTTTTATACACTCATTGATTTTTCTAAGTTTAAAAATCTAAAATAAATGAGTGTATTTTTAAAATAAAAATTTATTATCTCATTATTTATTAAATTTTAATTTTTATAATGATATATAATTTCATTTTTTTGATCCAATGAAAAATTAGATTGGAGTTGTATTTTAAAAGATATTAATTTTCTAATTTTTAGGGATTTTTAGAATTTTTCTGAAATTTTTCTGAATTTTATTTTATTTGTTTTGAATTAAAATGAATAAAAAATTTCACGTGCTAACGTGGCAGCTGACGTGGAATGGACAAAAATGGCGGCGCCATGTGGCAACATATGAGACCGCTACGTGTCACACATGTGTGTGCGCGTGTATGTGTGTGCGTGTGTATATAAGAGCGTGTGCATGTGTGTGCGCATGTATGTGTGATTGAGAAAGCACCCTTTTAAGGATTTTTGTTATCTCCTTATTAGCATATACATTATATACACGTCAGTTTCCCTTTTTTTTGTCATGTGGGACTATTTTTATGTTTTTATGTGCACAAGTGATGTGGCGCTGTGTGGAGCGTTCGATTTACAAGTTAAAAGAAGATCATCAATCTTCACTTAAGGCAAGGGTACATGGCGCATTTCTATTCGTCGGCAAATTTTTTTAAAACGATATAATCTCTGCCATCCATCAAAGGAGTTATAACGGGTGAGATTAAAACTAACGAAAATGCATCCGGAGCGTTAGATCAAGATCAGACAGATGGTGTTTCATACATTTTCTCTTCACACGCTACGTGGCAAGATCTGGCAGTCCATCTCTGATCCAATTGACTCAATTCAAGCCTAACGATTCCATATGCGTTTCATTAGAGCCGTTTATAGAAGATTAAGAGCTCCATCCGACAGTTACGCCCAATTTTCCCTATAAATTGAGATGTTCTTCGACGATGTAAATTATTCTTGGATGTTTTCAAGTAATCGAGTTGTCCATACACCACCATCCTTAAATCTCTCACTTTCTTCTTCTTCTAAACACATTTTCGCTTCGACAGAGTGGTTGAAAGTGAGATTTCATCAAAAGAACAGGGAGAATTTTCCTCTTGAACACCGACAATTGTCTTTGAAACCATGGAATGAAAGGCCTTTGATCCAGTGATCGATTAGATCATTTCGATCGCTTTCTCAGGTTAGGTTATGTGTTATCCTCCTAATTTTTTGTCCTGTATCATTAAATTGAAATTTAGAATCTTAGATTTAGTCAATTTCATTTTTAATTTCGGATTTCTCTTTCTTGACGTTCAGAAATTTCTATCTAGTTCGCTCTTTGATTTCTCCGCAAATCTTAATCCAAATCGAGTGATTTTTTTTTGTGGCTTCGCCTTTGAGTTTCTTTCCAAATCTATCAAAATTACTAATTTGTCACCTCAATTCATTGTCCTATTTGATCAAATTTTAAAACATACCTCAAAAAAACCTTAATTCTCCGTGGATTCGACCCTTATTCACCACTATGCTATTTAATTGATATTTAATCTTTAAAATTGGTGAGTTGGGTAAAATTGATGCTTATTTGCATTTTTCAACGACCTCACGGATTCGCTTCGTCATGCTTCTCATGATATTTTTTATCACGGAAAGGCCAAGGGTCCCTATGAATGAAACCCCCTTGAGATTTCTTTTCTTCTTCTTGCAAACCTGATATGTGTAAAAAAATACGGTCTTTTAATGCACAAATTTACATATCAAAAGCATTATTCTCAACTCTTCAAATCTGATTTTAAAAAAAATAGAACAATGGTGAGTCGAGGTTGAACCCACAGGGAGGAAGGTTCTAAGATTGAAATCAAGAGATTTTTTTGTATTTTTAGATTTAGAAAGTAGAGATGAACAATGAAAGGAATAAAATGTGCATGGAAGTGAGATGAACCAAGCAAGTGCTTCCAAACTCCCTGCGAAGATTAGAAACCCTTGATCGATAGTGGAATAGTGATTTTATGGTTTGAAAAATGTATAAATATAGATAAAAAGATGTAGAAACAACAAAGATGATAGAAAATGGTTCTAATTTGATGATTCGAGATGAAAACATAATCTAGTGATGCTCCCTAATCAAAACATACCTTCGAGAGCTCGTGTATTTGGCCCAGACTTGGCGTGTTGCATCCAACATGAGGAATGAATGTAAAAGAGAAGAAACTCACAGAGAATTTTACTCCACACACAAATAATGACCAATCGTTGTCTTCTTTCCTTCTATCTAGCCAATACTAGAAGCAT